>OZ022590.1:6371887-6613339 GCA_963669155.1 Arbacia lixula | reverse complement strand
TAAACAGTTGGATTTGACAGTTAAGGATGAGATGGAAAGAAGAGGTACCGGAAACAAGCAAGGGAGATCTTACCTGTGTATATGTTAAAGAGTAGGACCGGGAGGGGGGGGGGGGGGGGGGGGAGGAAAGGAGAGGATGGAGGGGAGAAAGGGGGGGGGGGTGGTTAAGAGTGTGATTGAGACATTGGGACAGGCAACATAGTTGGGGAAGGGAATGAGTTGAGGGAAAGGAGGGTAGTGAAGTACATGTATCCAGGCAGTTTACACAGAAGGAATACGGTTTCCAAATATGTAACCCTTTTCTCCCTGCTCATTGTTTCATTGAAGGAAATGTACTGTACTGGGAAGACAAAAAAAAAACTTCAGAAGGTGATCTTGAGCAATCTTCTTGCCAATTGTCTTAAAGTCATGTATTGTCCATTTTAAACACTTGCTGAAAGTTATTTGCCCTCAAATGATGAACATTTTGGAGTAAGTAGTGATTAAATCACAAATCTTCAAAATGTTCAGGCCAAACATTTTGAGGATCACTAATTACTCCAAATGTGGATAATTTCGATGGCAAATAACTTTCAGCTATTTCACCATATCGGGCTAATGAAGACGCCCCTAATGTGGATTGGGAAAGGCTAAGGGCAGAAAAATGGAAATAGTGAAAAATAATAGCAAATAACAAGTAAATGACACCATGAATTTTAAATACACAGATAGGCAAGATTGTAATATTTCTTTCTTCCTTGTTAATTTCAATGGCTGTAAAGGGAATATTACTGCAATAAAGGAGGCTATTAGCACAATTATAAATGTGGTGATTGTTTTTCTTTCAGCATGCCACATTGCGAACAGGCCCAAGATGTTTATGTAGGGGGAAGATTGCTAGTTCAGACAGTGCACTATTATGCCCAAGATGGTTTGAAGAAGACGTAAACATGTGTGCTCTTTTTGCTTGATGGGCGAACTAACTAGATCAGAAGTTAATGTGCTATTTTAAAACGGCGCTCTAATGAAGTCACCCAATTGGATCAGGAAGGATATGGTAGGGGGGGGGGGAGGAGGTGGGGAGGGGTAGGGAGGGGTAGGGAGGGGGAGTAGGGAGTGTGCATGGATAGGATTGGAGCATAATACATGTAGATGGGTCATAAATGAAGAGGGGGGGGGGGAGGTGTTAAATTCCAGATACAGCAAGGAGTATTGAGTCAACATATATGAAGATTTTAGATTTAATGATACTGGTATTGTGTTGTGATATCATGGAGTGATTTAGTGTATGGTATGACTGAATGTATTCTGGCACAACAGATAAATACCAATTATTGGGTAATACCAATTACTGGAACAGAAATACATGCAGTGTACTAATTTGGTGATGTACATGTATGGTGATATTCCACCAGTAAGATGTACAGGTATCGTGAAATGTGTTTGAATGTGTTAAAGTGTCCACGTTCAGCAAACATTGTAGATGGAGGGGGTTAGGGGGGTGTAAAGTGTAATAACATTCCTTGCAACATAAAAGAAAAATACTTAATTTCATTTATTGTCTTTCATATTTTATATCTATCCTAATGGGTATAGTATTTGAATATTGTTTTCAGATATATATATTAAAGTATAGGAATAATCTCCCCCACAAAATTGTTGGCAACATTTCTCACACTGGTCTCCAAAGCCGTCAATTGCCGCATACATAATTTCCTCCTATCAAAGATGTAATTGTTAATATTGGGTTTAATTGTGATATATTGTTGATTTTTATTTGTGACTCTTTATTTAATGTGAGCTGCAGTGAACCACTGATTGGCCTTCTGGACCTTGACTAAGGCTCTGGTGGGCTATTGTTTGCATTTGCATCCTATATACAAAAAAAAAAAAAGTATAAAAGTATGTTTGACCACTCATGTCTAGTCTACCGGCAAAGACTCAATTGTGCTACTTATGCAATACATGCATCTGTAAGAAAGACTAGCATCCTAACACGCTTGTACAGCTACAGTACACGACCTCTGTAGTCTCATGATTCAGACTCTGCTTAAAGACAGCCCGTCCCTTTTTCAGATCACCACAAACCCATCGAAACATGGGCAAAACATATAGAGAAGTGTTAGCAAACTGTATATTCATAATTTGAAACTGATACGTAGTGTAAAATTCAAATAATGCACGTAAACAACGTCTGATTAATAGTTTTTACCTCAGGCTCTTAGCAGTTTGTGTTGACATATCTGCTTTATTGATTAATCTATTTATTAAATTATAAAACAAATTATGAAAAAATTGTTCTATAGAAGGAATCACCTCCAAAGTTTGGTAATTACTCATAAAATTAGGATTTCACACACGCATAATAACCACATAGATACTGTAACAAAGACTAATACTTTTTTCGTAGTACGAAAAAAGTCAGTTTGAAATTTAACGGCTGAAATTTTTACATATACAGAAAGCTTCAACATGCTATATTCTTAGAAATGGTCTTGAATCACACTTTCTTCAATTTGCGATTGTGATAGACGATTTCAAATTTTAAGCTTGCAAAAGGGACGGACAATCTTTATTGCACTATTAGACAGACCAAAACTACCTCAATGACTATGTATATACAGCATTAGCACTCAAATTTCAGTACCAGGGCTAGGGTAGAGTGAAGTGAGATTGCAAATTGCAGGTGAACTGCTGCAATTAATTTAGTATCCTGCTGGGCACGAAAAGGGCATGGGGGAATTCTGTTTTTCCACCGGTAGAACTAATGGCTAATGACTGCGCTGGAACACGGCTAAAAGTAGGCTTCATTCCTCTCCTGGAGAACTCTGAACTTGATTAGGATATTCCCCTGTGTCCCAATATCCTTTAAAAGCTGAATCAAGTTTATATTTATGAGCTACAAATATGAGATAAAATTTACCCATGCCTGAAAATGTGTTTATAATATCCGTTCAGTACTCTAGGTACAGCTCAAATTTGACAGTAAAATAAACTTAAGGGTTAATAGCTGTTTTATAGTTTGTCTATAAATAGGCTTGGTATTTTTAGGATGGAAATCCACATATTTCTTATGCAATTTAAAGGAGTAAGGAATGACACGGCAAGTATTACAGATTTGTTACGAATAAGTCTCCACACTTCATTCAGATCAATGAAAGCGGTCTGAAGTCATTATTTCAAATTCTGAAAGCTATAGGACCTTAAATGAAATGAATGAAACTTCATGAATCTTTGTGGAATTGAGGCAGATTTTGCTGCATTTGTGATCCCCATGTAATTTTTGTTTTTGTGGTGTTTTTTGACAGAATCATCTGTTTTTTGTTTGTTTGTTGGTCAGGAAACGTTTTTTTTTTTTACAGGATGTGAAAGTCTAGATGGAAAGTACACAAGTCACCAATACAGGGTTACATGTAGATAACTATACCATAAGGCTGGCTATCTTTAAAGGGGTAGTTTACTTCAATAAAAGAAATAGATTTGCCAAAATGTGTAGAAAAATCAGAGAAACTAATGGGCACAAGTTTGAGTAAATTCGGGCAATAACATCAAAAGTTATACATTTTCAAAATGTTCAAAATGAGAAGATCTTGGCCCTGTTGCATAAAACTTACCATTGATAGTAATTTTGCTACCAGTGGTAACTTCTATGGTAAGTTTTATGCAACGGGACCCTGGCACGAGGCTGCAGTTGAGCAAGGCTTTCTATACTGTTTGTGCGCAAATGTCATTCATTTTCATAGCCCTTGCAATGTAAAAAAAAACAGTCCCTGTTAATGACAAGAGAGCCCCTGTTAGAACGAGTAATTCTTCATAGGGTGTAATCAAATCCAAGATTTCCACAGAAGTTGCCATTCGGAGCAAATTTACCCTCAATGACAACAGGTCCCTGGAAGTTTGTTTCATGACAGGCATAAAAAATAGCCCCCACAGATAAATCCTAATTTTTCCCTCTAAACAGATTAGAGAGAATTAATTGTCATCCTACACAATTCCCATATTTTTACTAATAAAGACAACTGTTCCTGGCTTAATACACACGTTTGCCAGGATTCATCTAATCTCTGATTATGGCACTAATGAAAATGGTGAGTTTATTTGGCAATGTTATCATCCAGAAGTGATGCATTTCCCTAAAGTTTCCGTTTCCAATAGCAATTTGATCAATATTTGTATGCTGGATAGTTTAAAATTCAGAACTAATCACCATATAAGCACATCACATGCATCACAAAGAACAAATCCACAAGACTACAAAATTAATGATGATTGAATTATCATGAATGCTTCCCCCAAATAGCGTACAGTACTGTGTTTGAGGCTTGCAATACATGTAACTTGGGTGCTTTTAGAAAATAATGTTTATATTTTTATTTCCAATTTAGGTTAAACTCCAAAATGATTGAAGTCTGAAAAATTATTGATTGATTGATTTATGATGAATAATTCAAAAGTAGAAGGTACTGTGCTTGAACTGTGAGATAGCTGGGTACTTCAAAAAAGAACAATTTATTCACATGTATTATCAATTTAGGTTAAACTCCAAAATTATTGAAGAGCCCAAAATTATTAAGTGATTTACAATGAATACACCAAAAAATAAACATTACTGTGCTTGAGGTCTGCAATTCATGAAGCTTGGGTGCTTTTAGAAAATGACATTCTATTTTTTGACCAATTTATAGGTTAAACTAACATTAATCTTCCTCTAAACACATCACATCCATCACAAAGAACAAGTTCACAAGATATTATTGATTGACATACTTTCTCTTAATTAGATTCAAGCTTAATTTTCTAGATTAATTGGAAAATTGGAACTGGTACGGTGTGTTTTGCACATGTGACATTTGCAGTCCTGTGTGTGTGGACAGCGAATATTGTCTCAACCCCCACGTAACTAGTCTTTACACTCCCTTTAACCCATTCGGGACCAAGTACCACAAATATAATGGTTTTGTGCTTTTGATATCAACTGTCCAAAATAATTAAAAGATGTAGCACATGATAGAGGATTATTTTTTTTTGCACAAGATGAATCCATTTTTGGCATTTAGTGATATATATTACCTTTGTAATGACTTTTGAAAGCAAAATAAGGGTCATGTGATCACCTAATCTTCAAATTGGCAATGCACTGAAAAGGTTGATGACACACGTTTGCTCATCAAATTGGCACAATCCTCACTTTGAATTCTACCATTTCTACGTTTTGCTGATTTATAATGGAATTTTCATTCCGTTCTATAATAAATATCTCATTTAAAAAAAAAGAAGTGTTGCAAATAATAGTGATCAGTTTTGCTTTGAAAAATGGCCTGTTTGAGGAATGAGTTACAATGTTATGTGCCAGATAAACTGCTGCCGTATGGGATATGTGTGCATTATGTGTGCAAAAATCCATGAATGATGCACAAAGGGTTAAACCAATGGCGGACATCCTTCCTGTATTCCTTACTGTATGTTAACTTATGTTTCATGAGGATGGACATCCATACATTTTTTGTAACCTGATCCTCTTGATTTCAGAATGTTCTGGCCCATTTCTCTCTGTCCGTGGAGATATTTTAGTCCATATATCCCTGTTTATGTTTGTTTACATGATGCCTATGCAGGCATTCCTTTACAATGTAATGATTCAGAACTCATGCATGTTTCAAAATTGTAGATATGTTCTGTATTGTATTTCTATTTGTGATGGAAATACATTTGCATGGACGGGGGATGAATTAAGCCAATTTTCTTTTAAAAAGCGCTGCATAATACATGTAAGTTAACTCATAACCTGCTTGTTCTTTCTCCTTCCAGTATGCAAGAGGAGATTTCTATGTTCAACAACAAGATGAGAGAACTTGGGACGGGAATCAAGATGGCCGACTCGGGCTACCTGGAGGGAGATAAGAGATGGTCATCATCGGAGGTATGGGAGGTTGGAATTTCTGCTTTTGAATTTTAACTGCAGTGGTCTATCTATCGCCATGTCTCTTTCCTTTTCTCTCTCTCTCTCTCTTCCCTTTTCTTTCTCTCTTTACTTTTCTTTCTCTCTCTTCCCTTTTCTCTCTCTCTTTCCTTTTCTTTCTCTCTCTTTCCTTTTCTTTTGCATTATTTCCTTTTCTTTCTCTCTCTTTCCTTTTCTTTCTCTCTTTCCTTTTCTTTCTCTCTTTACTTTTCTTTCTCTCTGTACTTTTCTTTCTCTTTCCTTTTCTTTCTCTATTTCCTTTTCTTTCTCTCTATTTCCTTTTCTTTCTCACTTTCCGTTTCTTTCTCTCTCTTTCCTTTTCTTGCTCACTTTCCGTTTCTTTTTCTCTCTTTCCTATTCTCTCCCTCTCTTTCTTTTTCTTTCTCTCTCTTTCCTTTTCTTTCCCTCTCTTTCCTTTTCTTTCTCTCTTTTCTTTTCTTTCTCTCCTTTTCCCTTTCTCTTTCATGCTTTCTTTTCATCTCTTCTTTCATCCTGCCTTACTGTTTTGCCATCTTGCCACATAATGCAGGTTTTCTTGGACTTCAATGTTTGATAATAAACATATCTTTCTCTTTCTCTTTGTCTCTGATCCTCTCACTCTCTTTACAAACACTTACAAAGTACTTATGATTGTTATCAATGTTTGTAAAACTTTCTCTACCTTTCTCCTTTCATTTTGTAACAAAACAGGATAAAGCTTATAAGTAATACTCAGATAATTTCCCCAGATCGCACGCAAACTTATCTCACACTATTTGATTTGCTGTACCAGTAGTACATGGATATCTTACATAAAGCCAGTGTTTTCTTGACACAGAAAGATTTGAACTCCCTTATTACCATTGATTTGTGTAGAAAACCAAGGGGTTTTCAAGGCCTATGTAAGGGTTAACTCTATTCTCCTCATATCCCATCGCCCAGCCAAGCAACGAGGATGAAGAAGCCAAATACCTGGCAGAGAGGGCGTCCCAGCAGAAAGAGAAGCGGCAACAGAAGCACGCGGTGGACGCATCGCGGTCGTTCAAACCCGTAGCCGATGTCCACATCGACTACATCGACGTTGGAGAGGATGACGATGGCGGTGTCACGCCAACCCAGAGTCCGATCCAGACGCCGACGTCGACCGAGGTTGACCCGTTTACTAAGGTGATTGATCAAGTATGTATCAGTGACCCAGTTTCTTCCTCTCTCTCTCATTATCTCATGCTGCATGGATTGCTGAGCTACATCAATTTAGAAAGCAAGCAGAGGCTTAATGCATTCCACTGGCTGGCTGAGTGACAGACCTCATCATGGCTGGAGAGTGAAAGCAAGGATCGCTGCTTTTTCTCTTGCTTTCTCTCCCTTTTTCTTCATCTCTCTCCAACTCTATCTCTCTCTTCCTCTCTCTCCCTCTCTCTCCCTCTCTCTCCCTCTCTCTCCCTCTCTCTCCCTCTCTCTCCCTCTCTCTCCCTCTCCCTTTCTCTCTCCTCTCTCTCCTCTCTCTCCCCTCTCTCCCTTTCTCTCCCTTTCTCTCCCCTCTCTCTCCCCTCTCTCTCCCCTCTCACTCCATCTCTCCCCCTCTCTCCCTCTAACTCCCTCTCTCTCTCTCTATCCTTTTCTTGTTTCTCTCTCTCTATATATATCTTCCTCTCCATTTCCCATTTCCCCCTTCCCTTCCCTTCTTTCTGCCTCTGTTATTGTCTCATTCTATCATTCCCCCGTCAATTTCTCTTCCTCCTCCTTCTTGTTGATAAGCTAGCTTGAATGTAAGAGAGTTCTTGCACATTTCATCCATCGCTGGCCCAGTTTGAAAATGAGAAGACTCTCTTCCAGGAAGGAGCTGTGCGATGTGAGTACCGCAGACGGGACTGGGCCCTGTTGCATAAAACTTACCATTGATGGTAACTTTCCTACCAAAGGCAATTTCTATGGAAACCTTGAATATGACTGGTAGTCCAGCCATGTTACCATGGTAGTTACCATTGATGGTAAGCTTTGTCCAGCCATGTTACCATGGTAGTTACCATCGATGGTAAGCTTTATGCAACGGGGCCATGGTCCTCCTTTGGGGCTCTGTGCTTTCTCGAAGGGTCCTTGTATGAGAGAATCCAACCAGGTGACGTGAGTCCAATCATCCATATGAGTTCAAGATTTTAACATTACTGCTGACTGCAATTTAATCCCACAGGGCGCTGTCTTATAAAGAGTTGTGATTAACCGCAACTTTAGACTCTTGATTGATCTCAATTGTAACTCTTTACGTTTAGAGATAGGTTGTTGGACTTGTATTAATTCAGATCAATCGCAACTCTTTATAAGACAAGGCCCTGTTCTCATTTAATTTCTTTACCAATATGAGCATCGCATATTAACCAATCAAAGACAGAATAGAGAACACTCGGGCCCGGTTGCATAAAGCTCTACAACATTTAGAACTCAAACTTGGCTCAAAGCTAGTAGTGAGTGAGAGCTTGTATGGTAGTCAACTCAAAATGATTTGAAAATCCTCATATTTATTTTGTAGAAATTCAAAATAGCTACTACTTCTAACTACTATGGCAAAAGCTTTTAGTGAAAGAGAGCTTTATGGTAGTAAACTCAATATTATTTGAAAATCTTAATTTTTATTTTCTAGTCAATCAAAATAGCTACCACTTCTAACTACTATGGCAAAAGCTATTAATGAGTGAGAGCTTTTATGGTAGTAAAATTATAGTGATTTGAAAATTCTCATTTAGTTATTCTAAAAAATCAAAAGAGCTACTGGTAGTTTTTGCATCAAATTAGTTTATTTTTGCTTAATACTTGCTTTTAATTTAATACGTGTACAGTATTTCCTGGGGAATAACAAAATGTTGGTAATTGACCTCATCCAAAAGACAGAAGGGAGATCAAAATATGGCAAAAACCTTTGAAGGTCATTGAAATCATTTGGTGTCACCCAGTGATACATGTAGCTCTGTGCCAGACCACATACTAGTACCAACATTTGGCAGAAGCACACCGTTGTTAATACATCGAGTCATTGGATTCCTAATTTTGCCAAGACCAGAAGAGATCACAGTCAAATTGATTGATGTTTGCAGTACATTAGGAAAAAGTAGCAATGGAAATATGTATTTTGAAATAAAAGATTAACATTTATTTATGCTATTAAGCATGTGTAGACGTACAGACCGGCAAATCTCTGAAGTAGAAATGCAGATTATTTATAGAGATTTTGCAATGTGAATTATGATATCTTTTGTGCTTTGTTTGGTATTCAAGTGCAGTGTTTCGCAGGTAAAACTACATCAGTGTGCAGTGTGTGTGTTGAAGTGTTGAATACCACACAGGGGATAGTATAGCTGGCCGGTGTTTCACCAAGCTGTTCGAAAGCTACGAACGACTTTACGAACGACTGGTGATCCCTTCTTGTGCTAAATGTGTTACCACACTTTGTTCATTGAGAATCTGATTAAGCACAAGAAGGGATCACCAGTCGTTCGTAAAGTCGTTCGTAACTTATGAACAGCTTGGTGAAACAGCGCCCTGGTATGTAATTAGCCTGGGGGTAGTTTCGCCAATCTGTTCTTTAAAGCTAAGAACGATTTTACGCACGACTGGTGGTTATTGCTTGTACTAAATGAGATACCCCACTTTGTTTCTGTGGGAGTTTTTTTACCAACAATCCTAATCAAGTCTAGCAGCTTGCAGACGAAACGTCGCTCTACTCTATGTTTGCTACATCGTGAGACAACCTATTATTTTTTTCCACTTCAACCTTCACCACGATGAACCTCCTCCAACATCATCAATCCTAATCAAATTTGACAAATCATTAACTTTGAAGTCAGATGCTTGTTAACTACAAAAATCTTAATTTATAAGCATCAGATTTGAACTTAAGCTGATGTGAATCTGATTTAGCACAAGAAAGGGTCAACAGCTGTATGTAAAGTCGTCTTTAGATTAAGAACAGCTTGGTGAAACACCCCCCAGTGTTCTTAATGCTGCTTTTATCAGAGCAGCTATGATGTCGAGTCCAATGCAATAATGATACATTACGTTTAGGAAAAGTTGAAAAATCTGGAAAACAGAGTGACGAAAGTTTGAGGAAAATCAAATTTATTTTATGGAATGTGTGAATAATTACTAGTGCTGAAACCTGATCGATAGTAAACTTTTATGGGCAACTTTATTGGTCCTTTATGTAGATGAGATACTGTCCATAAGTCTCATTGTTCTTGTGTTTCTGTGTGTTAACAAGACAACGCCCTGAAGATTATTATTATGTGCCTTGAATATACAGTGTGTAAAAGATGCTTGAAACAGAAATAACTTCCTTAAAATGTGTCTCATTTCTCTGAAACTTTTCTCACTCTGTTTCCATGATTTTCCTGCTCTGTATTTAAGTCAACATATTACCAGGTGTGCATCCCCATACATAGATTAAAGTGTTGTTAGCTCAAGTGCTATGTATGCAGTTTGTACCCTTAATGCACACAAATTCCATAGAGCATAAGTGTACCTAGCACTTTAAAGACAAGGTTTCCCATTTGCAAAAGTCATGAAACTCATTTTGAATCAGCAGTATATCCTCACAATGTGTATGAAATCTCACAGTCATAGCTTCACGAACATTTTCAGGAAAAGTGAAAAACTATCCGTGATAACGCTTAAACCACAGCAAGCATAGTCTACATTTATAAGCGTGTGTGATGTGGGAATTACGCATGCACCGTGGACTCAAGGCTTTAGGTTTCGAATGACCCGCCCAAAACCTCAAAATCTAGAGATCGCTATGATTTTATTTAAAGTTAGTTACTAGTTCTTTTATTGGGAGGGAAGTTCTAATATAATATATTCTCCATTTTTCCATGTTTCTTTGCTTTTTTTTATTTTTTACAAATTTGTATGTTTTTGACCTGTAAAAGGGACATACTGTCTTTAAATGCTAACAGGTACATGTAGTAGGGTGCCTATTGATATTGATGAACAGAATGCAGGTGAGATTACAGATGACTGTTGCATGCAGTACACCTTCAAAAAATTACTTTTTTTTCCCCTCCCTGGTCGCGAAAAAAATGACAGAATCTTACTTCTCAAAAAATGAATGTATTTTATATGTTGTTTCTACATTGTAGGATGATGAACTTGTTTTCTACGAGATTCAAAATCCAAATTTCTTCAAGGTATTGTTGCCCCCAATATTATGCTGTGCTTATTCTATTGGATGGATGTATTTTTTCCTTGATTTTTCTGCATTTTAAAACTAACATTTTATCTACATTCAGTATCTTGATTTTTAAGTTTACTACTTTTATCACATAACATATCTGAAGACTACTAAATTTGACCTTGTACACAAGGACTTTGATCAAGTATCTGTTTGTTTCTTATTAATCTTTAAATTGCATGTAATCTTCAATGATATACACTGCTAACCTTTATTTGTACATGATAGGTATCACATAAATCACATATTATAACATATTTGGTGTAAGATAAGGCTAAAATGTTCTAAAAGTCTTGTTTGAAGTGATGATACAATGTATATGTATAAAGGCCATTATGTCTAAGGTGATATTGATACTTCTGAATGAATCCTAACAAATTTTGCAAAATGTGTAAATAATATTATGATTAGGTTCTCTTCAAGTGGGACTTCTACTATTTTAAGTGCACAGAAACAAAGTTTCATCTAAAATTATTCTCAGAAATATACGATTATGCTGTGTTCTAGAAGCCTTCTTCTGTTGAAGCCAAATGCACATGAGCACTCTCACTATATGCATATCCTTCCCTGTTATGTAGAGAAATGAAAATATGAAGATGAGCTGAGCTGAAAGAGATTCAAGTGAAATCCTATTAACTGTGACATACAATTTATATTTCACCATTGTTGTCTCATTAAACTTTGAACACTTTTTATGAATCCTCAAATTGGCAACACTTATGGATATGGATGGATAGCTCAAGTGCATAACATTTCCAGACTAAAAGTGATGTTGCCAATTTAGTGATCAACTTAGGTTGTAATTACTGTTTTGTATTAGACTTACTACCGATGGTACATTTCTATCATTGCAACAATAACAAATAATCAAACAGCCCCAGTGGAGTTTGCCTACAGCACGCATTAGTGACACACTGCTTGGATGTGAATGTGACTCTACATGGATCCAAGGAATGCATAAGTAAATGATACTGCAGTGTACCCTCCTCTGTAGGCAAGTGCATGTGTTTGAGAGGGGGGGGGGGGTGGGGGGGGGGGAGACAAATTGTTAATTTATATTGTTCTGGGAGTGTCAATAAAAATATACATGTTGAGTGTGTACTCTGACAGAGTGTGGAGTTGGAGGATGAAATTATGATTTTTGCCTGTAAAATATGTTTTACTCTTATGGGTCGTTTTTTTTATCGGGGGGGGGGGGGTCAAAGGCCAAGAACATCAACAATTGGCAAAGCGAGATTGAAGGGCTCTTAATTGTGAGTTTTGTAGGTATTGAATATGGTTTAAGACGTTTGAAATGTCTACATATTATACGTACATACTATTAGCAGAGAACAATATATTTGCTTTTTTAACATACACAAGTACTTAGATGACAAGCAAAATATATTCATCCAAGGATTTCTTCTTGTAGGATCCAATGGGGTGGGGGGGGGGGGGGGGGGGGAGGGGTTCTTCTTTCTTTGTTTTAGCTTTGACACATGGAGTCCTCTTCAAATACCTTACCTTAGAGAGTTTTACAATACAACCATGTACAATGATTACAATTTTGTGTACTAGTCTTCCTTTCATGCACCATGGTATGAAGTTAGAAATGTTCTCCTTCATCTTTGGCTTTTGGAGACTTTTCAAATCCCTCATAGATTTTAACCATAGAATAAAAGATTACAATTAGGTGTTTAGTCTGTATCCCGTTGATACAGCTAAGCATAAAGTCCAATCATCCTCATGGAATGGCCCATGGATTTATGATGGAGGACATGGAAGTACTGGTTCAGTATATGTCTTGTTGATGTAAATTGAGCAGGAGTTCCCTTTTCTTTTTAACATGACATCAATGGCTTCCTGCGAAGGAAGAAAATATCCATTTAATGTCACTTGATGACTTTCCGGTACTAATCGCAGGCATTATCCACTATAAATCAGATATTAACCAAATAATCAAAGTGAAGGAAATAACATAATATGTCGTTATCATGTTGAATTCACTGATGGTAGTGAATAAATACATTCCTTCTTTACAATTGTATATATATTTATATATATATTATATACACTGTATTCAACTTTTTGAAAATTCTCATTGCAAAGAATAATAAAGGCTGTATTCAGGGTTCTTGAAAATACTTATGACAAACAGTAATATATGATGTATTTAGCTTCTTCAAAATACTCATAACAAATACTATTGCACTTATGTAATTACAATCAGTTAAAATTATAAACAAGCCTAGGATACTTAAAGGTAGCCTGTCCCTTTTGCAGACCTAATTCTGAATGTTTCCTGACTTTATCATTATTTGAGAGAGAGTGGCTATATACCTTTCCCTGTAATCGACAAAGCGTAATATTTGGTTTTGTACGATAATTGATCGAGCTTTCTTTTTTTGTACCACGAAAATAGTCGTAATTTAAAATTGTGTCAATGGTCGGCAATCAATTGGAATAAAATCTCAATGAAAACTAGTTAGATTATCATTTATTTTACGGGAGTTATTATAGTACCTCTGACCTTCACATTTCACAGTTGGTATCCCAAAGATACGTGCTAAATATGGGTAAACTTTCATGAAGTTTGCAGATGTTTGTTAAAGGGACGGGCCATCTATAAGCAATGTATTTTAAAGTAGATATTAACTATAAGGAGTAGAAGAGGTTAATATTTCTACACCCATATTCATAGGAGTGTGATTCTACCATGAGCATGGGTCTTATTCTAGTTTGAAGTCAGTATACCAGGAAGGAATCTTCTTACATTGATTAAAATAATTGAAATGAAATGAAACCAGGACCTCAATGTTGACCGCAGAACAGTTATTCCATGTTTACGCCCCATAATCATTACCACGACGACCGCATACAAGGTACCTTTCACAAAATAATCAGCCTGGAGGAAGTGGCGGTATATTACGAGGTTGACGGTGCAGTGTTTATGATGTGGACATGTGAACTGCTGATAAGATCAGCTCAGTTTCCGTTGGTCGTAAACCACAGTCTCTTTTAGTATACCAGGATATGAGAGCAAATGGATCATGAAGCTAGATTTCTGCTACATCTTGTCTAACAGTAGCTATTGAATCACACCTCAGCATTGGCGTGACATTGGGCGTGACAAGAGTTGGACAGCAATAACCATATTACAATCTTGAGAATGATATAATTTGTTGTCACCAAACACATTTTTACTTTCAGAATTTGCATGATTTCTTTATATTTTCTTTTGATGAATACATGTTTTCTTTTGTTTATTAATATGATTTTGTTAACTGTTATTTTCTTTTACATGAACATCACATTTCTTTTCTCATGCTTTATGGACACGAATGCATTTACATGACAATGCTCATATGACATTTTAATACAAAGCTTGAAGATGCATGTTCGCTTATCACAATTTTGCATTATTTGCAGTCGATATGCTTTTGCGATTTTGATGCAATTGAATGGAATAGCTGAATATCTCGCACTCACCCATTAGTTAGGAGAAGACTTAAAAAGAGAGATGGAATAGTCAGTGGATTCATATGTTCCGACCGTCTTTTTCAAACACCGTTTCAATCACCTTGAGAGGGAGAGTAGGTTTGCAAAGATGATGTTTTCCATGATTACAGCAAAAGCATTCTGTAGTTTGAGATGATATAACAAAGTGACATCAAATAAGAAGTGGTGATGTCAGAATAGCTCTGACATCCACTACTTTTCTTTTCTTTGATGTTGATATTTCTGTAGATGGAATCATTTTTCTCTTGTTTTATTCCAAAGTACTTTATCAAAGTTAGAGTTAAGCGATTCCATCTTATAGCACAGGTTACATATGGTATGTAGGGGTTAGATTTATTGTTTAGAGCTTCAAGATTAGAATTAGGGTTACAACTGAAGGTTAGGGCTTTTGGTAAAGTTTACCTTGGTGATGACATATATGTTCTTTGTTTGAAGATTGGGATATTCAATGAAAAGGGTAAAGGGGAGGTTGCTCTCTTTAACAAAAATGGAAGTACACCCAATAACACATATGGAGGTATAATGCTCTAAAATGTTGTGTTCATTGTAGGAAGGTTGTTGCGTAGTGAGAAGTGTACAATGAATTTCACGGCACTAAAAATGCTCTTTCTTTGATAACTTTCCTCGTCATTTGATCAGGAGCTGGAGAGACAGAAGGCCATGTACGAGGAGAAGAAGCGACAGGCGAGAGAAGAACGGCTGAGGACGGAGACAGAAGAGGACCACAAGAAGAAGAGCGAGGCGCGCCTGCCGTCGAGTGACAGAGGACGCATCCCCAGCCCCACCATGCCCCCTCCCCCGCCCCCGACGACGACGGACGGTGTGCGGAGATTAAGCAGCGAGAGCAGGTTGCAGAAGCCGGGGACGATCAGCGGGAATGAGGAGAGGAGAAGCAGGCTAGCTAATGGGTCGTCGGGATCCGCTACCAATGGGAACAGGTATGTATGGCATGCGGCGTGGCACTGGAGCAGGGCACGGGCATCGTGGAAGCATGCTGGGTCTCAACGAACAGGTTCTTAGTGATCATTGATGCTTGCTTAGAGAAGTATAGGAGTTTTTGCTAATTTTTTTCTTTACTGTGTACAGTACTTTGGCCAGGTAGTCAGATATGGTTAGAACTTTTCTGTTAAGATCAGATCCGATCAGGTCAAGTCAGATCAAATCAAATCCAGTCAAATGAGATTGAATCTAGTTTACCAAAATATGATTAGATCATATGGCATGAAATCAAGTAAAAAAGTCAAATCAAGTGACTTTAGAATAACACTTATGACACATCCTAGTTTGACAAATCAAAGTGAGTGAACAATTTACTGAAGATTGAGTTGTTAGTGGAAGTCTTAATTCTCTCAGTCCCATAGGCAACGATTTGCGTTAGTTACATTGACATAGGACAATCAAAAGTCGCTTTTGAAAGGCTGCAATGCACAGGCCTCGTGTTCTTGCACAGGTTGGAAGCAGAAAAACAACCTTGTGTTTGGAGTTATTATCTCATGTTATTGCATTACTAGACTTCTCATTGCCAAATTGTGCTCCGTAACTGGCAAATAGACCTGCTCCTGAATGCACAGGCACAAAATTGTAGTAACATTTTGCGATGGTAGGAGATATATTCTTTCTTACACGTTAAAGGCTCTACAGACCTAAATCATTGGCTGAATGGTACAGTTGATGCTCTGATATGAATGCACAATAATTGGAGTAGACAGGATTATCTGTCTGTGCACTTATTCGCTGAATGATCGACTTTGACCTCGATAGGGTCTAATCAGCAGTTCCTCATATCTGATAAAGTAAGGGACTTTGTACACAAGTTTAGAGTTGTATGCATGGTAAAAACATCTGCAGCAGTTATAACAAGGGTATGAGATTTCAAAACAACTCACAATATATTACATTGTAGTCCAGTTTAAGATGTTGCTACATCTGTGACTGGCATATGTACTTTTACATGTATTTAGTCAAATCATTTATATTAATAACAATGCCATTCACATTTTAACATATATGTAGAGTAGAGTCTTCACCATTATGTTAGATGTACATATACATCCAATATCCAATACATTGTGTAGAGTATATTTACTTCTAGAACCAATAATTCAAAACATTTATTAATCAATTTTGTAGTTGACATACTGTAGAGATTATCTTTAACAGCAGTATCATCCATTTGCAGAGTGAGAAAATGAAATGTGACAGAAATCTTGCTCAAATGTTATTGGAATATGTGGGTGTTTTACCCTAGTCCTTCATATATACCTTGATGTCTGTCTTTCTAAAGATCGAATTGAAGCAAAATTCTGCAAAATTTATGTTAAACTTATCTTGTTTTTAGTATTATAGACTGAAGTTTTGGCTAGGTGAAACTACCTGAGACCTCAACAGTCCACCCAAATTGATTTTAATTCCAATCTTTGGAAAGCGCAGCACAGTCTGTACCCTTCCAGACCCCCTGAGCACATTATTGGGAATTATTTGCAGATTTTTACTTTTTCAAGGATATCTACACAGTAAATTTTTGCTGCAACACAGAAAGAAAAGATCCTCAGATACTTCAATAGGCCTTTCAAAAGTGAAATTACGCTGCTTGTTCGAAGTTTCCTTAAATACTCTGCAAATGATTGACACCCTTTTCGAAACTTTAGTTTATATTCAGTTTAAATCAGGTAGCACCATGCAAGACAGGCTTATACATGTACATTTAAACAGCCAACATAGGAAAGCAAAATACAGGACTATAAAGCTGCATGAATATCAAAGCCCTAGCTTATTATTTCATATCTAAACACTGCATATAAACTAAACCGTTATACTGATTATTTTATTTTCAGTTTGTTACCTTTTTTTATGTTGGACATTAGTTGCATTTTGGTGCATTATCACACTTGTTTCCTTGCACGCTTGCTCCCTGCTGTAATGGCTGGGGTTTCCATGGTAACCTATCATCCCCGTATCCATGGTGCTGTTCATCATGAGTAGAAGACCATTGTCATCCTCCAGTTCTACCGCCAACAGTATTGGCAGGCCGCGGTCCCTCTATGTGTGAGTAGCTGTGCCGTTTCATTCTCTACACATAACATGATCAAGTACTGGTGGGACTACCCCTACCAGTATTCTCTACACATTACACGATATCGTACGAGTGGGACTACTTCTACTTCTATGTTTGTTTGTACAGGTTTTTGTGGCACAAGGGAATATAACACGATATTGGACTTCTATGTGTGTTTGTATAGATATCTGTGGCGTAAGGGAACATTACATGCTATTGCACAAGTGGGACTACTTCTATTTCTATGTAAGATTGTTCAGGTTTCTAAGGTCCTGGGGAACATAAGAAATAGCACAACTGCATATCTGACAGTGTGGGAATCAGGAGTATGCCTTTGGATTTATACATGTAATTGCCACCTTTATTTTAAATAAGATATATGGGGCTACATTCTCTAATGTACAATGCAGTTCCACTACATTAATACAGAGGATTCAATTTTAACCCATTTTGTGAATGGTGATTCCTTCATTCCACATACATGTACATCATAAAACATTGCTCATTTTGGAGCACACCTTCATGACCTATAGCATACTAGTCATGGACATACATGATATTGTATTATTGCACTATGTGTACTGTGAATGAGCTATATTTCTTGCTTTTCAAATTTTTGTGAATGAGGCGCAGACTGCGAAAATAACAACATGCGGTTGTTATTGATTGTTTTATCCAGTGCGCATACGCTTCATCACTGTTAGCCACAAAATAGGTGGCTTATACTCTGTGCTGTAAGTTAAAGTACCGTGCGATCACGATTGGTAACTAAGTTAGGCGCAGTGCGTCTTTTCAGAGTACTAGTATGATGTATTGGGACTTTTCTGACTTGTTTTGTATAATTTTGTTTGCCTGTATGTTGGGTCCTAGGATATGGACCTGCAAAAATTTAGTGCTCACGAAATGGTCGGCATTGTCGCAAATTGCGAAAATATCTGTACGCAAAATATACCTTTTACAGTATATGAATGTAGGGCGTCATACATGAATGCAAATGTACAGTATATGAATATGGGGCGTCATACAGTACAGTATATGAATATAGGGTGTCATACATAAATGCAAATGTACTTTCACGTTGATAAATTAATGGTACATTTTAATGAAGTATGAATAAAGCCGTGGATGTGGACCACCAACAGGTAGGTAGAGGAATTACTGATGGCTGCTTTACAAAAACATTTACAAACCGTTTTGTTAATTAGTGAAAAATAAAGCATGTTTGGCTTTCCATATTTCTGCAGTGACCTAGATAGTTTGGGAATTGAAAGCGATATGCCGTGAATGCCGTTGCTTTCAGCTTATTATGGGGGCAGTTATTGCGTTTGTTGATATTTAAATAACTTAGGGACATGCAGAAAGAAAAGAATTATGAATATTAGGTGAGATAGAAGAAGAATAAAGTGAGGAGAAGTAATAAAAACAGTAGATGTAGAAGTAGATGAAGTATTGATAGTAGTAATAGAAATAGAAGTAGTAGAAGTATTAGTAGAAATAGACGTACCATATATGTAGTAGAAAGAGTAGAAGTACCTGTAGTAGTAGTAATACTAGTAGTAGTAGTAGTAGTAGTAGTAGTAGTAATGCTAGTAGTAATAGTAGTATTAATAGTAGAAGTAGCAACAGAAGTCGTAATATTAGTAGAAGTGGTGGTAGCAGCAGTAGTTGTAATAATTTGAAGTTTACATTTTATAAAACTGCTTCCTGTCACTCATTCTTCTAATGATTCTTCTTTCCTTCTGTCAATCATTTGACTCTTCATCCCTTCAGTCACTCATTCCTCTGATAACTTTTCTCCTCTCCCAGCGAGAAGAAGGTGCCAAGGAGGGCGACGGTTGGTGGCACGACAGACGAGAGCAAAAGAGCTTCAACGGGAGACAGGTACAGGTCAGTGATTGGATTGATTAACTCTTCAAGTGCCAATGTGGCATTTTTTAACATTTAATTCACACAAATCTCATAGAGCAACCAATTTTCTGGCACACTCAATGTTAACTCTTAAAGTACCATCAGCAATTGTACATCAGGACCCTGTTGTATATGGGTGATTCCACGGGGTTGGGGCAAGTTTTGTGACATACCACAACTCCAAATCCATCTTTTTCAAGCCAGGCAAATATAGTCCAATATTGCCCCAACCCCATGGAATGACCCATATACATTTTTTAATTGTTGTAACTTTCTGTTAGTGATAGCTACCATGGAAGCATCTTTAAAGTGTTTCTTCATTTATCAAATTTATTGCAGTTGCCATGGTAGTTACCATCAATGGTAAGTTACAAGAGTTGAAAACATGTATGCAGTATGGCTCAGATCCTGTATAGCAGGGTTTTTTTTAGACTCTGGGACATTATTTTGTCAATCTTAAGTGATTTAAATGTCCTGAATATGAATGGAACTGGCATCCCTCAACTTATGCCCACAGAGTAAAAACAAAGAAAAAATGTTCACTGAAGTAGTCATAGCTTGAGAACTCTCCAGTTACAAGTAAATGACTTGCATACTCACTGTGACAATCACACCCTTTGTTGGTCTGGGTGCATAAGAAAAGATTATCTTCAAATAAATGACAATGCCACAATAAATAAGCTGTGTGTCAGAGATGTGTAATGCGCTATTCACAGATGAGCTCCATGAAGCAATCTTAGGATACTCTGAAAATAATCTTAAGACGAAGCTCCATGATGAAGCTCCATGATGAAGCTCCATGAAGCTCGATGAAGCAATCTTAAGATAATCTGAAGATAATCTTAGGATACTCTGAAAATGCCTCTGAGAGGCCCAATATGTTGTCCTTATGGCAAACAGTAGCAGCAAAGCTAGGAAACCGCACCATTTAGCCAAATTAAGATACTAAGTCTACAATCTGAGAGACCCAATCATTTTGTGATTATGGCATGTGGTACCAAGAGGATGTAGAGCTGACTGTACATGCACTATGTGCTAAGTTCTGTACCCCCTCCCCCCCCCCCCTTCCCTCTCTGCAGTAATGTCAACCACTCTGCGACCAACGGGAGGGTCAAAAGGGGCGTGTCCGAGTCAGAGACGGGCTTGGTGGGCGGTCACCAGGTGTCACCAGACCGGCACAAGGCTCAGGTGACCCGGAGACTCGAGATAGAGGAGAAGAATCGTACCAAGCAGGTCCAGCGAGACGCGGTGCTCAACTTCTACAAGGTAGGTGGAGGCAGGCTTATTCCTCTGTTGCATATTCATGCCTGGAAATTTTTGATGCGCAGATTTCATTTTCATTTATAATTCAATATATGTAGATTTTGCTTTTTTGTGATCCTGGCAATTTTCCGCTGATTTTTTAATTTTTGTATGGCATTTATTGAAAGCTAAGCTTACCATTATTCAAGAAACTGCAAACTGTAGGCTATACCCATGAGCATTAGTATACTACTGGGTTTTGGCTTGATTGGCTTGCCATAGATGCAAGGTGATAGCGCTAAGCTGCTTCAGGATTTTAGTAGACAATCATGGGTCGCCAACCCATTAGGGACTGGCTAGCGAGCGCTATGAATATAGCATGCAGAAGTCGGCTAGCTGCGGCTGAAGTTAGGAGGCTAGCCCCATGTTGTCAATCCAGACATAACAAGCCTCCATGAAGATGATCACAAAACAATAGGAAATTCAATATTTGAAAGGAAATTTTAGGCATGCATCAAGTAGTAATCTGAGTAGGAAATGAATACAAGACAGAGGCTTGTAAGTTGCTACTATATATAAAGTGAAAAAAATGGTTTTGTCTCTCTTAGCAAACAAGGACATCCCCTACACAATCCGGCAGGAAGGAAGATGCATCAAATAATTCCAGGAACTCGAGTAATGGCACTAGCTTCAGCAATATCAAGCCTCGATCTGGTGAGTTTGTTTCTGCAGAGAGAGAGTTGTAACCGAATATCTTTTTGATTTTATACAATTTGTAACATATTTATTACTGTGCAGGCTGAACTCTCTGTTTGAAAATGTTTGTTGGACAAAATATAGAACCTTTGTTTTTATGGGAATAGATTTATGACTACACATATTCATTTTTAAGCCAGTATCATCTATATGACTTGACCAGAGAAAAACAAACTATTGTGGGTCCATTTTTGTCTCGCCCACCGGAGGTGAAGGCGAGACTAAGGGATCCAAATGGCGTCCGTCCGTCGTCCGTCCGTCGTCCGTCCGTCGTCCGTCCGTCGTCCGTCGTCCGTCCGTCGTCCGTCGTCCGTCGTCCGTCGTCCGTCGTCCGTCACAAATGTTAAAGTTTACCTGCAAGACTCTCTTATGATCCATAACTTCACATAGGTTGCTTGGATTACAACCTAACTTGGGTCATAGATGCACTGGGGGTACCTTCATGTAATGGTGGCGTTGGAGGTCACAGGATAAGGTCAAAGGTCATTTGAGGTCATACGTTAAAGTTTACCTGCAAGACTCTCTTTTGACAAATAACTTCACATAGGTTGCTTGGATTACAACCTAACTTGGGTCATAGATGCACTGGGGGTACCTTCATGTTATGGTGGCGTTGGAGGTCACAGGATAAGGTCAAAGGTCATTTGAGGTCATACGTTAAAGTTTACCTGCAAGACTCTCTTTTGACAAATATCTTCACATGGGTTGCTTGGATTACAACCTAACTTGGGTCATAGATGCACTGGGGGTACCTTCATGTTATGGTGGCGTTGGAGGTCACAGGATAAGGTCAAAGGTCATTTGAGGTCATACGTTAAAGTTTACCTGCAAGACTCTCTTTTGACAAATAACTTCACATGGGTTGCTTGGATTACAACCTAACTTGGGTCATAGATGCACTGGGGGTACCTTCATGTTATGGTGGCGTTGGAGGTCACAGGATAAGGTCAAAGGTCATTTGAGGTCATACGTTAAAGTTTACCTGCAAGACTCTCTTTTGACAAATAACTTCACATGGGTTGCTTGGATTACAACCTAACTTGGGTCATAGATGCACTGGGGGTACCTTCATGTTATGGTGGCATTGGAGGTCACAGGATAAGGTCAAAGGTCATTTGAGGTCATACGTTAAAGTTTACCTGCAAGACTCTCTTTTGACAAATAACTTCACATGGGTTGCTTGGATTACAACCTAACTTGGGTCATAGATGCACTGGGGGTACCTACATGTTATGGTGCTGTTGGAGGTCACAGGATAAGGTCAAAGGTCATTTGAGGTCATACGTTAAAGTTTACCTGCAAGACTCTCTTTTGACAAATAACTTCACATGGGTTGCTTGGATTACAACCTAACTTGGGTCATAGATGCACTGGGGGTACCTTCATGTTATGGTACCGTTGGAGGTCACAGGATAAGGTCAAAGGTCATTTGAGGTCATACGTTAAAGTTTACTTGCAAGACTCTCTTATCACACATAACTCATCACATGTTGCTACAATGGCAATCAAACTTGGATGATGGATGCACTGGGGGCACCTGCATGTTATTGTGCTGTAAGAGGTCACATGATAAGGTCAAAGGTCATTTGAGGTCATACATTAAAGTTTACTTGCAAGACTCTTGGTGAAGGCTTCCTAACTTGTGCACAGAATTGTGTGAGCATGTGTGAGCATTACTGATGTAGATGTAGGCAAACATTACTCATGCACATTTATGCAAATTTATTCAAAGTCACTATTTTGCACCTGATTTTGATGTTGTCTGTTTAAAGTTGCTTATTTGTTTGTTTCAGTTTTCTTTTGCGTAGCAACGGAGATAGCGATATTTCTGGTTATTTTCGCAAGTGGGCGAGACACAATATTGCTAATGCCTTGTTCAAGCCTGATATCATAAAACAACCATTCCTTGCACTTTACCCTATGAATAAATATCTCACAGGGACTGTCTCATAAATCATGAATATGCTGATATGATATGGCACTAAACTAGCTGTCCCTTATGTCTTGATGATAGATTTTATATTACCAGTGTTTAGCTTATACCCTGTACATGTTTTGCCTTTGTGGCAGCATTCAGCATTGGCAGTGGTGTCGTCAGTAAGAAGTCATACTGTGAGTCTTGATGAAAGATTTTGTTACCATTCATACATGGTATCTGATTTGCCTTTGTGTCAGCTTAGAACATTTAAACATTAGTAGTGGTGTTTTCACTAAGAAGTCGCACATTCATTTGATAAAAGATTTTTGTTACCTTTCATACATGGTATTTGATTTACCTTTGAGGAAGATTTAAACATTAGCGACAGTGTCATCACTAAAAAGTTGCACATTAAGTCTTGATAAAAGATTTTGTTACTATTCATACACTGTTTATTATTTATCTTTGAGCAAGCTTTGAATAGCGACAGTGTCATCACTTTAGTACTCGCATGTTAAGTCTTGATTAAAGATTTTGTTACCATTGATACACAGTTTATGATTTACTTTTGAGAAAGCTGTTCAGACAGGTGACAGTCATCACGAAGAAGTCATACATTACATTGTGATAAATGATTTTGTGTTACCATTGATTAGCTCATACAGTGTCTATGATTTACCCTCGTGGGAGCTTTTAAAAAGTAGGATGTCAAAGTCATGTTTTTGTTATTTTTTTTTTAAACACATTTGATATATCTAAGACAGAGCAAGTTTGCCCAGACCCTTTTTTCCGCCTTCAACTACAAAAGGATTATAAATGTCAATGGAAATATATTTGCCATGCATATGTTATCAATCAAGCAGGAGAATAAAAATTTTGCTTTTCACAAATTCATCACATTTGCCACACTTTATTTTTCTTTTTTCTTCACATTTTGAATATAGTAAGAGTTCCAGCACTCCACTCGAAAGATAATGTATGTCTATGCAGTATTTTTAGTAGAATTGTTAACGGAAACATATCTTGACATTTTGACCCTCTGAGATGTAAGTTACACCCTTTACAGTGTGAATGAGCATGTATGGTTTTCGTTGTGGCAGCTTTCAACATTGGGGGCGGTAAACCAACAGGAGACGGCCTGCAGCCCAATTTCACTGCCAAGAGGGAGAGGACCAAGTGGGCCGAGGAGCTGGAGAGGATCGAGCAGCTACGCAAGGTGAGGTCCAGCGCCGTTCACGCTTACACCCCTTTCAGATTGAGTCTACCAGTGAACTACCGGTGAAGCACTGGTGAACTCCCAGTGTATCACTGGTGAACTACCTATGAATAACTGGTGAACTCCCGGTATATCACCAGTGAACTCTCTGTATATTACAAGTGAACTTGCAGTTAAATACAGGGGGAGAAAAGTAATAAAATCTAGCTCATGAATGCTGATGAATTTCTCAACGCAACCTTTACACCAAAAGACGGTGAGAGCAGCCTAGCCCATTTCAGTCTGGGTCTCTCGGTGAACTTCTGGTGTATTCCTGGAGAAAAAAGTTGTATAGTCTAGCTCATCAGCACTGATCAATTTCTCCTCCTACCCTTTAAGCCGAGAGGCGATAATAGCAGGCAGCAAAGCTAGTGAGGACAAACGTATCAACTACCTTAACAGGAAATGCAGAATCTTCTGGTCTGAAAGGGGTAGTAGGTGGAAAGAAAAAGTTATGAGCACCACACTGGCATCATCACAAACATTGTTGTATTCAAATGCAAGAACTCTATGCAATCAAATACAATTGTTGTGTTACCTACTCAGACTAAAGCACTGTTGAACCAATTTTATGTTGCACATCTTATACCTTGCTCATTTGTACGGAAGCAAAGCGTATCTAAAAATTATATGAGCGTAAGTGTGTTGGTATATATTGTGCCAGAATGGGAAAGGGAAATTGACATCTGTGAAAAATACATAGGGGAAGACTCTATACCTTGCCTTTGTTTTGCAATTGTGACATACATAGATGCAGTAGAACAGTATTGTATTTAGTAGAAAAAGTGCTGTAGCTCACAAATGCACTTTAACCCTCTATTTACTAATGGCACATCCACTGTGTTATAAGTCAACTATCATACACGACATGGTATTCCGAGGGGTAAGCAGGAAACCAGTCATACTTTTATCACTGTACAAGTAGTTTATCTGTGGTTTCTAGAAAGTTACCCTGCATGAGAGACAGCCTTGGATCAGGCTGTGGCAGGAATAGTGTTTATCAGCTGACTAATAAACAAGACAGAAGTCAGCCAAAGCAAGGACATACATATTCTGTCTAGGCATAGGCTTTCAGGCTGTTGGGACCATTCTCTAATCGAAACAATAATAGGTATTTAAACATGTAGATAAATCGTAGGCATAAACCTTGAGGTAAGGATAGCATGCTCCATTGTGTTATCTCTTTGTGTGCTACATGTGACATTTTTCACAGCTAATACACCCAAATCCAGTTTATTCAGCACACAAAGGGTTAATAAATTCAAATTTGTAAGAACATTTGGGTCTTAAACTAAGAAGATTAATTATCCTCCTCTTGTAGTCCCGATAAGAAGAAAGTTGCGTTCATGCGACCATCGCCAGAATCATGATTTGAATCATGATTCAAAACGCAAACGTGAATCACAACGACAGAATCAGTGTTCAGACAACCTTCTCTCCAATAACCTTTCTCCTCGGATTCGAGCCGATCTAGTCTGTATCGCAGGGCGAAGTTTGATCCAGGATGTATAGGTCAGGTTTTACGTACGCATTTTCTGACTCCTGCGTGGGCTGCTTGACCAGTACCGGAAGTAGGCTGACACAATGACGTCATAGAATCATGATGATTCAAACCACGGTTGCGTTAATGCGACCTTTTTCGAAAGTGATTCTGCAGAAACATCTTTTCAAACGCCCCTTTTTCCATGTTTCATGTTTGTGATTTGAATCCCGTTTATATTCAATCTCGTCTGAAAACAACTGGGATTCTGCAGAAACGTGTTTTGAATCATGATTCTAGGGCAAAAAAGCGGCGCATGAACGCAACCAGAGAGGAATTAGTCTACTGCAGCCAGACCTGTTTGTAATCTACACTGTGTCTATGATTGTGGAGTGTGGATTACAAATTGAATATATCCAACAGCCTGGAAGGCAGGCTACTGGGCTTATATGAATGTAGCTGCATGTGCATGAAGAACATGGTGGGCATATCTATCCTAGTATATACCACAAACTGATATATATTCTGTATATATGATATCTTTGAGGAATGGTTATATATTACGTCTGTATATGTGCTACATTGGTCATCGTGCGTCAATTTACTTTCCTATTTTTTGTTTTCAATATCTAATCTTCAGAGCTTTCTATTTTTTTTGGTAGTGTTGCCAAAAGATTTCCCATTATTTTAACTTACTATTTATTCAGTGTGGGAGATTTTAGTAAACAATATTTGTTAAAGCTTTTTCCATGAATGTTACAAAGAACACCAATTCAAATTTCAAATACAAATTCAAATTCTTGTTTATTTTGCTCCAAAAAACATATAATAGAAATTAAAGGCCAGTGGAGCACGTATGCAGATTTATTTATTCACAATTATGAAACAGAAATGAAATGAGAGCAAATATGAAAGGAACATCAGTGTATATGGTAATCACATTTTTTTTTTAAATGATTGAGCAAGATGTCAACACAAATCTAGACAAAGACAAAATGTGTGGAATCAATTATGCAGGGTGTACCTTCTTGTAGGGTGTGATTGATAAATAATTGAATAAGTGAACTCCATCCATACTATCATGAATTAAACTGGGTTTAAATTGAATTAAATTGAATTAAATTGTAGTGTGCCCAACCGTGGATGAACTCCATTCACACTATCAGTGACTACAACAGTGTGGTGGACATGCAGAAGGTAAGCCTGGTGTGAATGGACCTTGAGAGAGTCTGCCTGCTCCTGTGACGTAATGTGAACGGCCTTGCTTTCTCATCATTGGTGTGATTGGTCATCCTTTGTGTTTACTTTGGTGTTGAGAACTATATATCGGATGTCAGGTGTTACTTAAAAGACGGTGCTTGCATGGTGAGAACCCGCTATACTTCTGCGTTTTCTTTAGTGTTAAGAACTGTTTATCTTATGTCAGGTGTTACTTTAAATATGTAGCATGCATGGTAATGATCTGATACTATAAGTGTTTTCTTTGGTGTTAAGAACTATATATCAGATGTCAGGTGTTATATGTCCCTTGCATAGTAATGATCTGCTACTCTAAGTGTTTTCTTAAGTGTTAAGAACTATATCTTATGTCAGGTGTTACTTAAGAGGAGGTGCTTGCATGGTGAGGATCTGCTATACCTGTGTGTTTATTTTGGTGTTAAGAACTATATATCTAATGTCAGGTGTTACTTAAAATATGTCCCTTGCATGGTAATGATTTGCTACACTAAGTGTTTACTTTGGTGTTAAGAACTATGTCTTATGTCAGATGTTACGTAAAAGGAGATGCTTGCATGGTGAGGATTTGCTATACCTCTGCGTTTATTTTGTGTTTAGAACTTATGTCAGGTGTTATTTCAGGTGTTGTGTCAGGTGTTATTTCAAGAAGACACTTGCATGGTGAAAATCCACTGTACTTATGTGTTTCCTCTGGAGATATTATTATGTCAGATGTTACTTGAAAGACGTTACTTGCATGGTAAGGATAGTGCATGCAACATGAACTCTGGTATAAACATTTCCTTCAGAGACGGATATACAATGTTTGGTAAAATCCTTCTTAAACAACGCTTCTCCAATGAAGTTGCACAAATATGATACTTATTGGTAGCTAAGCAATGGAAATACTGTTTGCACACCTCAGTGGCATAACAAGTACTTAAGAGTTAAAGCAAGCTGAGATCGGTACGCTTCTGGGTACCGGGTGAACGTGGTTCCCATTCCTGAGTAGGAAACTTGAAACCGGTTATACCTCGTTCCTGTAGTACCGGTAAATGATTTAGGACAATAACTTAGGCATTGTTCTATGGGGTACTCAACCATACATCTGTATATTTATTCATTGCTCTATAGACTTGAATAAAGTACAAACATATCATTTTATTAATATGCTCTTGAACACATGGTCTTGGATGACTGTTAGCTTCAATGTTAACATTTCAGCATGCATCAAAACATTTTAAGCCTCTCTGTTATTTCTTTGTTGTAACACCTTATCTTGTGAAGCATTTTGGTGACTTGGTAATTCTCTGTGCTTTCTGTAGTGTATCTAAGCATCCTATTGACACAGCCCGTGAGTGGTGTCATTCATGACCAAGCATGATGATGACTCTGTAGTGTACTATTAATTCTCTTCTGTAAAGATGTTTCCATATCATCATATGTATGTTCTCTTTGGTGTTAAAACTTAACACTGCAAGGACCAAGTGTGATGATGACTCAGTAGTGTATTGTTGATTCTTTGGTGTAAAGATATATACACCAAGCACCCTATTTCCATATCCATCATATGTGTTTTCTTACTCCATACTGCGAGGACCAAGCATGATGGTGCTAATGTTTGGTGTTTTCTTTTGTGCAAAGATTTTTATATTTGAAGAACTAAGCATGGTCGTTACCATCCATCTTGGTATTTTTGTTGTTGTTGTGCCATAACATAAGGGCCCATTGCATAAAAGTTGACATTAATGGTAACTCTGCCATCAATGGTAACTACCATAGTAACATCACTTGACATCCAGTCAAATCCATAGAAGATGCCATTTGGAGCAAAGTAACCATCAATGCTAAGTTTTAAATGCAACTGGGCCAAGGACAAATCATCACTGTGGCCTGTATGTTTAATACATGTCTTAGTTTTACCTTTTATGCCAACTCTTCTGATTCTTAGACATTATAGTAATTTAGCATGCTGGTGGTCATTTTGTCTCTTATGCTTTGTCTGTTCTTGAGACATCTTAGAAGAAAAAAGCTTGACGGTAACTCTTTCTGATATTATGTGCAGACATTGTTTTTGTACTAAGACTGGTGGTGACCCATTGTTGCTGTTTCATGTGGTGTTTTTTACTCCGTCCCCAATTCCTTCCCTTTCTCTTGTTTTTTTTTAATAGTTTTTTGACTGGTTTGTATCATTCTGGTGTCAATTTCCATGCCACGTGACGTTGTACTCTCTGTTTCTCCCCTTGTGTTTTAATTTATTTAAGCGATTAAAATACAGTGAAACCTGTCAAAATGACAATTCCAAATGTAATCTGTAGGCCAATTAGTCCATGGATTATGTACATATTTTACCTTAATAGGATGATGTAACATTCATCTCATTTCAGCGCTCGGGCTTGCATCCAAATTCCTGTCTCGTTCAGGCTATATATTTGATTGATTCAAATTTGTATCTTTACAAATTTGATATTTCTGATGTTATATACACAGAGGGGTGCTTCATCGCCTGTTTTTATTCTTGATGTGAAATGTGAAGAGTTTCTCTTTCCATTTTCCATTTCTCGTGCCAACCATGGATAATTCATTCTTTGCATTTCTTTTAATTCATATTATTTTCTAAATATTTGATTGATGAAGAACACCCAACCATGTTCACAATGTTTGAAGTGCTATGTTCTGTTATTGAAATATCTCATTTTCATGAAAAATCTCTTTGTGTTGTATTGCTGTTGCAGTGTATCGAGTCCAGACTAAAAGTGTCCTTACAAGAAGACCTAGCAGAAGCCTTGATGAATGGAGTGGTTCTCTGCCACCTTGCTAACAACGTCAAGCCACACGCAATAAGCAGCATACACCTCCCTTCTCCTGCAGTGGTAAGACCAACATGCCTCAAAGTCTTTCTTAAAGGGAAAGTCTACCCTGATGTTGAATTGGTTTTAATGATATAGCAGAAATGTTAAAGCAACACACTAGTGAAGGTTTGACAAAAATCCATCAAAGGATAAGAAAGTTATGATTTTGCATAAGTTTGATTTTGTGACATCACATGCGAGCTGTGCAAACTAGAAACTTTCCGTGAATGGTCATTACCATGGAAACAAGGAGCTAATCAATGAGATTTCAGCATGGCAACTGGTATATATTTGTTTATATTCCCCTCTGCAGCCTAAACTTACACCAGCCAAGTGCAGAAGGAATGTGGACAACTTCATCAAAGTCTGTGTAGCAGCCGGTGTTTTACCTGTATGTATATAACGTCCATCCTACACTTAATATGTAAAGGGCATATACTGTACTGGGAAGGCAAAAAAGCGTTTAAAAGGTAATTGTTAGCAATCTTCTTATCGATGGTCTTAAATTCATCTATTGTCCATTTTAGAAGCTTGTTGGAAGTTATTTGCCCTCAAATGATCCACATTTGGAGAAATGAATGGTTAATGATTAAATTCTCAAAATGTTCGGGCCGAACATTTTGAAGATTTGTGATTTCATCACTCCTTACTCCAAGTGTAGATCATTTGAGGGCAAATAACTTTCAGCAAGCTTCTAAATTGGACAATACATGAATTTTAAGACCATTGATAAGAAGATTGCTAACAATTACCTTTTGAAGGCTTTTTTGCCTTCCCAGTACAGTATATGCCCTTTAAAGACAGGGTAGCCCAACTGCAAGAATCGATAAGATGTATGAAATCTCACAATCAGAGCTTCACAAACCTTTTCAGGACACTTGAAAAAGTATCCTTGTTTACATTTGAACGTGCAGTATTGTAGTGACCATTTGCTACATTCATATACAGTATTGAAGCAGACACTGGCGCAGTACTGCCACTTCACGTACTGTGCTGATTGCGGTCTCAGCCTCTAGGCAACCAGATATGCAGAGGTTTTATTGGGAGGGAAGGTTTAATATTGTATTTTCTTCTATTTTCCATGTTTTTTGTCACAATTTTTTAACTGCAAAAGAGCTACCCTGTCTTTAAGTGAGAATGAAACACTGAAAGTGAATTGAATAAAAGCAGACGAATCAGAAAAAACAGATTGGTAAAGGTTTGAGAAAAATCAGACATATAAGAAGGAAAATGTGTATTGTTGAAAATTGTGATGACTAGCACTGATTCCTAATCACTTACTTTCATGGGCAAGTAGCTGAATTGGTCAGAAATGATGTGCTCTATGGAATTTGTATTTTTTTTAAGAAGACAAGACCCAGAGCATCACTTTACAGGGCTAGTAATTACGATCTTTAAACCCTAATAACTTCCTTACGAAATCTTAGATTTTTCTCAACATTTTGCCCATCTGTATCTTTTATATTTCTGCATTTATTAAAGTCAACTTTTTACAGGGTTTAAATTTCCCTTTCACTTGAATTTATATTTCATGAATCTACAAACACACAAAAAAGTTGTGGTCATTTGAACTTTTTGATTTTTTTCACTAATTTATCATAAACATCAAGTGAAAAGTTTTATTTCTCAGAAAACGGAAAATAATTCTCTTTGAAATTTATTAGCAATCAAAGGATTCATGTGTATTTACACTTGACAGATATATTTGATTAGTTTATATTACTGTGGTAACTGACAAAATATCATTATGTTAACATTTGTTCAGATTGAAATGAGAAATATATTAAGTTCATTGAATTCAAATCTACTGTTTTCCTACACCATGATCCTACATGTATATGTCTTGTGGAGATCTGTACCAAAAATCTCTCTCAAGCCTCATGTAACCAGTTCCTCCTATCAATTAAAGCGAGGGATAGTTTTGGTGAAGATTAGAGGACCATTACTCACAACAGAACAGTTCTTTCATCAACTTGGATTCTGGTCTTGTGTGATTTCAACGACTACATCATTTTGTGATGATTGCTTACAGTGATTCTGAAATAAACAAGACCTATGGTCTCGACAGAGTTGTTCTGCAATGATTTAGGGCCAGGGTGATCTTTACCACATCTATACCTTGACTGCCAACTATATGAGGGATATAGAGAGTGGAAGAGAGGAAGTGACAGATGTATTTTGATTTTATTTAAGATTTATATTAAGTTCAATTGAATCTGCAGTATGTAGCAACTGTCTATTTAGGAGTGGGAGATGGATGTATTTCAAAGTTAAATCCTATTACGATGCCATGGGTCTATCTTTTGAAGTCAGATTTATACCCAGTTTAACAGAAACTCAATTGTTAAGAGTATGGAACGCAGTGTGTAGCAATTATTGTATTCAAATTCAAATTTATTATCTGTCGTACATCATGATCTAATGCAAGTCATTCTATGACATGTACATGCCATGCATTTGGATGACAAGTACTCACGACATGTGCATGTACTGTAGCTATAGGATACTAACACAGATTTCAATGTTATGGTAACTGTATATGGGAAACGGTGTATGCGCACATGGCATGCCGATGTCGCCCCTTCACTTTGCATGCAATGCCTGGCAAACAAACAAACAATTAACCATAACCAGCTCCATGCCACCCCTAGAATCATATTATTTAACACTTTATGTGCCATTGAGTCATTTTTGTACAAGTAATACCGTGTAGCAGCAGCAGTTTATTTGGCACACAAGGGCGAATAATGTTATTACCATCTTTACAGACACCACTGTGTTAACAGACACCCTGCCCCCATCTTTACATACACCCCCCACCCCCACCCCCCCCCCCTCAACCCCCTGCAAAAATAAACATGAATAAAAAAAACTTAAACTGTGACTGACACCCAATTTTATTCTAACTATAAGCTTCAACATTCAAAACATTTATATTATTTGTAGGTAAGGTGTAATTTCATCACAATGAAATTTTGCAGAGGAATTATAACAAAGCACTTGATTTTGCCCACCCCCATCTAACATGACCATTGTATAACCATCCCAAAGCAAAGTCATTCGAGCGTGAGAAAAGCTCTTTATATCTGCTAATTTAAATTTATTTCGCAAGCGTGTATACCCTCCCTCACCAAAAAACAAAATGGAGATTGCCGCATAATCAATATTCAGACATGCACATGAATGGATGTAACCGCAAAATTGATCTCCCACAAAATGAACGCATTGCTCTCTACTCAAGGAAATATATCTTCCTGTAGGTTGGTCTACTGAAAAGCACCATATATTTAAAGTCAGGGTAGCTTATTTGCAAAAGTCATGAAATGCGGCAGGAATCGGTTGTATGCACTCTTGCGATAAAGTGTATGAAATCTCACAGTCATATCTTTACAAAACTTTAGAAGGAGTGAAAACCTATCCTTGTTTATGTTTGAAATGCAGTCACCATAGTCTACTTTCATAATCATATTGCCCCTGTCTGTGTTTGCCATGCGTCAGACAGCGAGCATTGTTCCCACGGAACACATGCGCTTTGGTTCGGACCATAATGGATAGTGATCTCCGCCTACAAGAACTGGGAGGTTTTTGACGACAAGCCCAAAATCTCCTCAAAATTTAGCAATCACTATAATTCCTCTCCAAGTCAATTTCCACTTCTTTTATTTGATAGGGAAGTCCTTTTACAGTATTTTCTTCCATTATTTAAAAACGTTTTTACAAAATTTAACTTGCAAAAGGGCTATCTTGTCTTTACACAAGAACATCTAATTTGTAAGAAGAAAGAATAAATACCTAAAAAGCCAGTCATGTGCACTAACACTGCAAATGTCTACCATGAAGGCAAAGTCTCAAGATAAATGTATTTCTGGTTATAATCATTGAGTCTCTGTCTATTCACTTCTCTTTGAGGATTTGAATATGTCACCTTCCTTGGTCTGTTGATGAACCTGTATTATCACAAAGTTTTAACCCTGTCACATTCACAACCAAAGCAGTAAAAGATAAGTGTAACCCATACCACTGTGCACACGGTTATATGAGGCTTGATTGAGCAGATCTTTGGGCAAACAATAGAAGAATATCAAGAGAGTTGTAATACAGAAGTACATGTAGATAAAGCGTGACTTAACTCTTTATGCACCATTGATGCATTTTTGCTCAAGTAATACACACAAAACCCATTGAGCAGCAGTCTGTCAGGCGCAGAAGGAGGTAACTCTCTATGTGCCAATGTTGTATCTTGCTTAATTAATACACACAAAACCCATTGAGCAGCAGTCTGTCAGGCGCAGAAGGAGGTAACTCTCTATGTGCCAATGTTGTATCTTGCTCAATTAATACACACAAAACCCATTGAGCAGCAGTCTGTCAGTCGCAGAAGGAGGTAACTCTCTATGTGCCAATGTTGTATCTTGTTCAATTTATACACACAAAACCAATTGAGTAGCAGTCTGTCAGGTGCAGAAGGAGGTAACTCTCTATGTGCCAATGTTGTATCTTGCTCAATTAATACACACACAACCCATTGAGCAGCAGTCTGTCAGGCGCAGAAGGAGGTAACTCTCTATGTGCCAATGTTGTATCTTGCTCAATTAATACACACAAAACCCATTGAGCAGCAGTGTGTCAGACGCAGAAGGAGTTAACTCTCTATGTGCCAATATTGTATCTTGCTCAATTAATACACACACAACCCATTGAGCAGCAGTGTGTCAGGCGCAGAAGGACGTAATTCTCTATGTGCCAATGTTGTATCTTGCTCAATTAATACACACAACCCATTGAGCAGCAGTCTGTCAGGCGCAGAAGGAGGTAACTCTCTATGTGCCAATGTTGTATCATGCTCAATTAATACACACACAACCCATTGAGCAGCAGTCTGTCAGGCGCAGAAGGAGGTAACTCTCTATGTGCCAATGTTGTATCTTGCTCAATTAATACACACAAAACCCATTAAGTAGCAGTCTGTCAGGCACAGAAGGATGTAACTCTCTATGTGCCAATGTTGTATCTTGCTCAATTAATACACACAAAACCCATAGAGCAGCAGTCTGTCAGGTGCAGAAGGAGGTAACTCTCTATGTGCCAATGTTGTATCTTGCTCAATTAATACACACAAAACCCATAGAGCAGCAGTCTGTCAGGTGCAGAAGGAGGTAACTCTCTATGTGCCAATGTTGTATCTTGCTCAATTAATACACACAAAACCAAATGAGCAGCAGTTTGTCTGTCACAAGGAGTTACATGTTTGTATGATCATAGTCATAGTTTCAAAAGGTCTGACATACTAACGGTATTACATTAAACTATCAAAATAATCATTTTCAGTTTAAAGTTTATAATATACATCTAATGTTCTTGACCTGATTCTTAGGCTCTCAACTATAGACTATAAAATTATGATCATGTATATGGTATACCATATTCATTATAGGGTGATTTCATAAATGATGCGGGTAGTTTCTCACATTTTGGGGTGTACCCTTTACACAAGGAATTCAGGATCTTTTCGATTACATTTTATTTTCTTCTGCTTAACATAAAACAATGATATGGTTAAAATATGAAAATTCAGTGTTATGATATTATCCTTAAAGTCCTAACAGAATTAGCAGGAACATTAAAAATGTTGAAAATTGACGCCCTAAGATATGGAGCGATGCTGTAGCTTTTGTGTGTGTTACTAGCGCAAATTTCCCTATGGCACATGGAGAGTCATGAGAGGTAAGGATAGTAGTGGTTTGAGCTACAAAACCTGTAATCAATGGAACACTATTCTACCATGATCATGGCTCCCATTCTTGTTTGATTTCTGGATACCAGGAAGGAATCATCTCAAAATTGATAAGATCCTTTAAAAATGAAACAAAATTGGGACCCAGTGATAATGGTAGAAAAAACGTTTTGTTATTACTCCTTGTTATTACTCCTCCTGCTTTTTACCTTTACCATGAAACTTTCATTGATGATGATGATGATGTGTTCAATGCTCTTTTTTTTTCTCCCATCTTATCAACCCACCTACCCTCCCTCATATCCATCAATCTATCCATCCAGGAGAAACTGTGTTCGCCGGCCGATATACTTGAGGGAAAAGGTTTGCCCAAAGTAGCCACGACTGTGAGGGCGCTCTTGGCACAATCAACGGTGCAAACCAGGCAGTGGGCAGTCTGATGCCAGACCAGTGTCCGGCTCACGCAAGGCCATGGTCCGGTGAAGGAAGACCGCCCTCCTGTCTGTCTCGCCCCTGTTATGTAACATTGTCCCCCGACGGTGGTGACGGAGTCACAGATGGATCACCGAAGAGCCATCCATGAAGAAAAGACTTTCTGTGGAATATATACAATGAAAGCTGCTTCAGCGAAAACCTGTATAGGAAGACTACAGTTCTTGTTCCCTTGAAAATTAAATGTCTCGTATTGCATCCTGTATTAATTTAAAGTAACCTGTACTTTCAGACCACCTGCTCATAAAGACCCCATTGCTGAGTTGTCTTTGGATACAGGTTTAGCTGTACTTAAAGGGGATTCTGATCTCGGAGTGTAAGGTCGGAGTCAAACTCTTCTATCAAATTCCGCGCAGCAGCGAGCCAATCTGATTGGTCTATTTAGGATTCTCTTTAAATTTTGCAACCATCTATACAAAACTTCTCTTATTTGTTAATACTTGATGTTGCTGTTTGTTCGCAATGAATCATATATACACAAAGACATGAATAAATGATATGGGAGAACAGGCATCCAATGTGTTCACCCACTGTCGATCAAACCATTCGTCATTGTATTGCCACATGGAAGATTAGTTTATCGTCCTATCCCTGAACGAACCCAATGTTGTTGATAGTCAGAGTATACAGCTCACATAGTCCAATGCATTACCTGGTCCAGGTCTTATTTGGTCCTGGACTAATGTGGACTTGCATCTATAGGGTGGTACTGTGTGGTATCACAGCATTGGGGTTCTAGACTTGGTTGGTCTGGTACTCATACGGCGTGTGTTACAGCATCTTGGTCTAAACCCACTACATCCCTCATTTTTATCTACTGAAAATATTAACCAGGCATAATTATTTATGTATCAAATGATGTGTGCTGATTAGTGATCATTTTTGTTGATTTCTGTGGAGTTGTTCATATGAGGTATAAACTACTGTATGTAGATATTGGGCCAATGTGAGTTAGACTTGGCTTGGTCCAACACCCCAACAGGTCTATACCATTAGGTACTCTTTTGGTCTGATCCAACTTTATCTGTAAATGAAAAATTATTCATTAAACTGTCATCTGTTCACTAGGTCTAATTGTGATGTTGCTTGAGATATATTATGCCCAGTATGTACTGGGCTATATATCTTGGTATTAATCCTTTTAAGCATTGGACCAAATGTTAGACCTGGCTGAACAATCCTATAATCCTAAACTACATGTATCTTAATGTCTTCATACCTCATTTATATTTACAGATTCCCCCTTTTTATCATGACATGCAAAACAAAAGCAAAGTTATATGATTATGTCTGATTTTGCTTACTAGCATTGTGACTTGCTGGCTGTGAAGGTTGGCAGCTATCATAGTTCTCCATTCAGTGGGTCTGGCAACCCAGCACATTTGGGCCCTGTTGCATAAAACTTACCATTGATGGTAACTTTGCTATCAATGGTAACTTCTATGGTAAACTTGAATCTGATTGGCTATCTAGCAATGTTACCATGGTAGTTACCATTGATGGCCGAGTTACCATTAATGGTAAGTTTTATGCAACAGGACCCTGATCATTATGTTGTTATAAAGGTACTTTGTGATGATATGATACACGGTAATATATTTTGTCCATTTAACTTCGGGACCAACTCTTGTTCTTTTTTTCTCATGTAATGTTAACTTAGGTGCATGCTAGACCTAATGGTGTTAGACCAGGAGGGCATATTCATAAATAATTAGCAATCGCTATTTAGCATTTGTTTCAAGTGCAAGCAATAGGTACGGTGTCTTCAAAAACAATTGTTTATAATCATTTTCAATCTCAAGATCTTGATTTAAGGAGACAGTGTACTGCCTGGCCTTATGGTAAAACTTTTCTAAAGAATGTGCATTACAAGAGCTAGGGTCGAAAAAGCAATTCCCAAATAAAATACTAACAGATCAATAGATCACTGAGTGGTTAAGATCAAGCATGGTCATGTGATCTTCTCTTTCTCTGCCTTTCATCTTGTGCCATTTCGTGCTTCCTTCTGTTGCTAAGCATGCACCCTCCAAGTCCCACCACACCCATCTAAAGTTGTCTGTATTTCAAGTCCACAAAATCCTTAAACCTTAGGGCCAGCTCATCCCACGTCTTATTTTGCCGTAGCCAGTTCATCATCATTAGTCAAATACTGTCTTGGAGGGGTTCCAAGACCTGCTGCTTGTCTTGGTGGTCCCGGCGTATCCTTCTTCACTTCAGCAGACTTGTAGTTCATGAACCACGTTGAAAAATATGGTTCTCTCTCGAGCGATTGCTACTATATATGGATACGTCGACCTCACGTGTCATAGCAGATGTGCTTTGTTGATTCCCTCAACCATTGTTACAAACAGTTAATAACGTTCATGTGTTTTACCTCTCTTACCTCCATCTATGATTTCTCAAAGTGTCCCATTTGCAAAAGTCATGAAACTCGGCACGAATCAGCAGTATACCCTACTTATAATATGTATATCAGATATCAGTCAGGACTTCACAAACCTGTTCAGGAAAAGTAAAATCTATCCATTTTATGTGGTTATTATATAACAACAACAAATTACCTGTGAATGGGCTACCCTGTCTTTAAGCAGTGACGAATTGAGAATGTCACAAGTCAGATCTTGATTTCTTAGGCCTTGATTGGTGCTCTAAGTTATTTCTCTGTCATGTATATCACATTGTACTTTGTCTGTTTTTCGTTCTTCTTGATCATCAGTTTAAGGAGTAAATGAATAGATAAAGGGTGTCCCTCAGTATTCGTATGGTGTTTAGAAAATGTGTTTAATGCTTAATACACTTTGCTGTTTATCTTCTACTACTGTATCTTGTAATGTTAACCTGTTCACAAATTGTTTTAATTTCTGTTCCTTTTGCATCTTTTTTAGAAAAATGTTTATGCATTTATTTTCAAACTCTAGTAGCAACGGATTTTTCTTGAAAGGCACGAAATACACTTTGGCAATTTTGTAGTCAATCGATGTACTTGTTTTAGACCGCCTACCAAGATAGATATCTACACTCATAAAATAATATGCACAGAATTGGTTAAGGTCACTTTCTATTGTTTAAACCCATTGCCATTAAGTCCTGGGGGCATTTTGTTTCACAGTTGTCCATTTGTCTATATTTTAACAGCAGTTGATAGGCCTATGAACTTGGCATCCTACATTGATACCACCCAAGGACAACCTGTGTACACTTTGGGGTCATAGAGTCAAATGTCAGGGATCATATAGACTGTAAACCCAGTCATTTCTACATTGGATAGGAAAATTCAAGGAAACTTGATATGTTCTTTGGCCACCCTGTACATTAGTTGTCCTATACAGTGTGAGTCAGAAAAATGTTAAACTTCTTAAATGAAGTATTTTTAAAAGAAAATGTGGGATTCAAGAGAAAATTTCTAGCATGTATGAATAGAGTAAATATTCCTTTGTCACTTAGTAAAATTTGTTTCAGTGTTGTTGTTATGGTTAAGTGCACAACAGCCATTGTTTGAAAAAGTATCAAAACCCATTTGCGCCAAGCTTTATAGTGCAGTGGAATCCAAATCAGGCAAGGCATTTTTTATGTTAGCGCAAATGGGTTTTCACCTAGACCCATTATTTTGTTCCTATCCAATAAATGGATTCCTGATTCCTCACACATGTGGTATCAAAAAAGACTGGAAGGGTTGCTCTATCTGACACTTGTACAAAAATTATGATTTATTCTTGTATTTTTAATATGAGCATGTAAGAGAGTGTGACATTTTTTTCTGACTCACCCTGTAGATGCCATGTGATCTATGTTCTATAGTCGCCTTGTAATATCTGAGTGCTTCCTCTCCCAACCAGCCTTGCATCCGCCTCCTTGGAATGACACAAGGAACATGTCCTTTCTGCCGAGTCTTTCAAAAGATATTCAGTTCCAGAGACTTAGCAAATTGCCCATACATACACAGGGGAGCTTGTCTTGTATTTATGTATAACAATATGCATTCAAAAAAGAATATGACTTTTCTTCAGTTCGTGTTTTGCTCCCATGGTTAAGATATACTGCAACTTCATTTATCAATTTATGCCATCTCATATGACCGAAAATGACCCCATTGGTTTTGTGCATATGAATTCTCATTGAGCATGCATTCAGTGTACACATGAAAACATGCAGCTTCTTGGGTTAAACATTATTCTACTGCGATATCACGGAAGGAGTCATCTGAGAGTCATTCAAGTTATAAGCTTCCTGCTGTTTAAGAAGTGACCATAAAATGGTTCTCCTTGTGCTGCTCAAAAAATAACATGGTACAACAATTTACAGAATAGTTCAAATGATAAACAATGAATACAAAATGTAAAAATGATAATAATCATCAAAATAACAAATATAGTTTAGACCAAACGGAAATAGACCAAACTGGCATGGTACCATCATGTAAACATGATATATCTGAGTTCCATTCCAGAATTCTGTATGTGTCCATTGGTACTGCTGATGAATGTTTTTTCTTAAGAAACTGTGAATTCCTTGAATTTGCAGGAGGGGTAGAATAAACCAGAATTTCTGATGTCACAATTTGTTACAGCATTCTTTGTAGGTATATACTGATCTCGAAGTCTGTCAGTGTGTAACATTGCAGGGAAAGAATTTATTTTCTTTCTATTTCAGTATTTTACGTTTACTATTTGTTTATTTGATCAGCACTTGTTACTTCTTCCTGTTTATGATTTATTATTTTAAGCCATCTACAGATTTATTCCACTTTGCACGAAGAATTTATTATATTTATAACGTCCTGGAATGTCTGTTGATTTCTCAGTCCATTTTTTTCGAAACTATGAATTACTGATATGTTACCATTTACCTTGATTCAAATTTTATATTCAATGTACCAATTACACTGAGTATTAAGTTGTGCTTTTGAAATATTTCATAATTTTGATTCCATGTGTGGTATTATATTTTATGTTTTCATTTGGCATTACTGATGTCTAACAATTTCACGGGTTTATGTTTGAATTTAGCTCCCTAGTGATAGGAAGGTACAAATCAGTAACTTTGTTTGTTAGTTCAGCTTGCGCCATATTTCATTTTTTATTTTCTGACACGTTCAGTTTTAGCAGATCATATCATCTTTTGACTCTACCTTACTTCATCTTTTCTTGGGGGTTGATGTGAATTCAACAATATTCAATGTGGAGGACAATACCCGTATCACACAAAACAATCTTGTTAATTCATGGGTTATTCTTTTTCAGTGTATTACATTATGTTTACAATATTAATTTTCTCATCCATTATTTCAGTGAATTTAATAATATGATGTATAAACAAATTCTCAAAGAAATATCATGTCTGGTGATACCTTTGGATTGTTATAACTAATTGGTTACCACTATATGCTATGAACATGGTCTTTTGTAACACAGACAAAATTTGAAAGGGAGCCTTTGAAATTTTGTCTGCATAACAAAAGACCACGTTCACAGTGATCACTCGTCCTATTTTAAAGATATGAAGACGGGATTTTTTTTTAAATTCATGAATAAGTTGAAACGTAATGATATAGTCTCCATACTAAGAAGAGCGGTGAGTTGACGAATGACTTGATGTAGTCTATGATGAAGCAGTGGTCACAGATGAATTAATTAATCTAGAGGAGGAGGAGGATAATATCAATAATCTCACTATAGGATGGAGCAGGAACAGATACTAATACAGATATAGGATGAAGGATAGCAAGACAAAATGAGGTTACAACGGTAACATCAACATCACTGTCGATGATACACAAGTATTGATAGAAATCAACCTCGCAAATACCTGGTACATCAAATTCTTCCCCACCCCTGGAGTTCCGCTGATAAACCCCTCCTGTACCAGGCAATGAGCTGGTCTGTGCGATTTGAGTGTATCACTGGTGCGGAAATGGCATCCTGGCTTGGTAAGGGTTAATTCTGAGTCATGATATCGTTTTTTTTTTCCTTTGAAAGTCATTAGTATCCTTAACCCATTTGGGACAAGGTCCCACAAACATGTGGTTTGGGACTGTAACTATTGATATCAACTCTTGAAAGTTATAAAAGATGCATTATATGAAAGAGAGTACATTTCTGCACAAGATGAATCCATTTTGGGCTTTTTTAGTGATATATACATTATTACCTTCGTAATAATTTTTCAAAGTAAAATGAGGGGTAAATGGGCACTAAATCTTGAAATTGTCAACTCGCTGAAAAGGTTAAAATCCCTCTTTTGCCCTTCAAATTGGCATGAATTTTGCTCTAACTTGAATGATTTTGACATTCTATTGATTTATATTGGAATTTACATTACATTTCTTCATACAATTTTCATTTGATTGAAATAGTGTTGCCAATTTAGAAGCCAAATAGTGATCAGTTTTGCTCTAAAAAAATCCTTCGTCCTGAATGAGTTAACCCTTTGTTTCCCATTGATGCAAATTTGCCCTAGCGATGCACACAAAATCCTTACCAGAGCAGTTTATCTGGAACAGAGAGGGTTAACAGAAGAGGCATGCATAGGAATGGGACACATAATCTTACACTGACAGAAGAGTGGCTATACTTATAAGTTCATAGTATTATGAAAAAAACTAAAATATGCTTAAGTCTGTCTATGAGAAGTGTGTTGCCTGTGCGTCTTACGTAATGATCCAGTCAATACATGAATGAATTTTATGATAGTTTCTCTCTGTTTATATGGTAGTAACTTATATTTAAAAGGAATCTCAAATTGTGTGTATGTATAATAAGAGAAGAAGGCATGCATGATTTAAATATCTGTACATTGTACCTGTAACTATGTATTATATGAGGATAATGTAGTATATATAATTATGCACATTTTGCATGGCGTGTAGATAGAGGTGTATATGAGTGGAGTGTTTTATATATTGTAATTGTACCAGGTGCTTCAAACCTATGACGACCCTACGTGGTTGACCTTCTGTGTGATTAATGATTCTAAAATACATGAGATTTCACTTGACTATGACGTTTTCTTCCAATGAGACCAATGTACAGAGAGGAGACAAATGAGTTGGGATTCTGAATGCACCCTATTTGTACTGGATGGGCTGTGTGAGAACCACAGGTTTAATGTGTGATTCTATGGAGGCCCATTCACATTGGAGCAGTTTGCTGCTGCTTTTGGACGTATGTTGCTAGCGTTTTCCTGACATGGCAAAGCTCCATGTAGAGATCTTTTAGGCACCTTATTGCGACTGTGAGGACTCTGTATCGAAGAAATACAGGGTTATACCTGTCTGATGACAATCTGATGATATGTCTCAGACATACCTCAGCATTATTGACTACAAAAAGGGTTCATACTGCTGGTATTCAGTGATTCAGTGCACTTATTTCATTCTTTCATGACCGGGCCTTTTCAAACCAAATATGGTCATTTCATGGCTATCAAATTAACCAAACAAATATTGGGTTTGAAATAAAAATGTTATTGCAAAAAAGACATTGATTCCATTTTCAGTTAGGCATGTATACCAAAAATACAAATAAGAGCGATGATTGGGCCAATTTGAAAATAAAAATTGTGATTTGAAGATTTTCAGTGTGATGCCAATTTGAAGTTTTTGTGACTCTTTGATAATGAATATCAATTGCTGAACAATACAATTTTATTAATCGTGTACAAAAATGTATGCTTCTTAATTTCATGCATCTGTATGTTTGATACTTGAGGAATGAATTTATAGCCCCAATACCAAATGTTTGTGATGGTCGGTACTGAATGTTTTGATACAGTAAAGCCTCGAAGTACCACAGTGGTCTGGAATGGAGAAACCCGATAAAATACCCGATAGTATTACCCTAATCGCAATCAGTCGCGGCACGCTGCTCCAATATAAATGCACCTTCCTGGTTCCACTAGCTAATGGATATATGACATGGACATCACTTTTGAGTGACTAAACAGCTCATGAAGACATATTTGTGATTTACATTTACAAATATGTTATCATTGCTCTTTTTTGTTATTGAAATATCATTAGATGTTCTGTCATTATAATGATTATTGATATTTGTTATTATGATTACAAATGAGGTCAAAAGAAAATCATGTGGCATCTTGCACTATTTATGTCCCGTGTACATGTCCTGAGTGAATTTATCCCAGCCATTTGCGCTCCGTTTCTGATTATTCAATGGGTAGGAGCAAATATAAAATGCTCTTTTGTATTGTATATCTGAGTATAAGAAGCCCCAAGTTGCCATTCCAATTCTGCAAGCTCAGTCATAAATTATGAGTATATAAAAAAAAACCATCTTTCATCTGGACATGATTAAAACATTTTGCATAATTCAGGAAAGGTATTACAAGAATTGTTGATAGAGTTCAATTGGTTGTGCTAAATTCCCCCCTTTCTTTCAATTCAAATTGAATATTTCTGTCAAATGAGTTTGAAAAATTGTAATTGGTAATTTCTGCCTGCCCATCTTTCAGTAAACTGGCTTCCAGGCTGTGTGGCATTATTTTTTACTGATCGAAGCTTTTTCAAGTTTACATTCTGGGATCTGTTTTATCAAGATTTGCGATTGATCGTAAACTTGGCTTGCAATTGATATCAATCATCATCATGTGCATTAGAGATATGGGATTGGACTTGTGATCAATTCAGATCAATCGTAAATCTTTATAAGACAGGGCCCAGGTGGGTGTTTCACCAAGCTGTTCGTAAGTTACGAAGGATTTTACAAATGACTGGTGATCCCTTCTTGTGCTAAATGCGATACCACACTCTGTTCATGGAGAATCTGATTTAGCACAAGAAGGGATCACTAGTCGTTCGTAAAGTCGTTCGTAACTTACGAACAGCTTGGTGAAACACCCCCCAGTTCGTAGTTACACCATGGTCAGACAATCCAATGAATCACATACTACTAGACTGCAGACTGGGATTTGTTCTTGAAGCAGTGTTGGGTGATGGATGTAAAGACATTTTAAAGCATGCTCATAACAACAATAGAAGCAGGTGCACAAGGTGGAATGTTCTTTCACTACCATCTGAGACCTAAATAGCTGTTCTCATATCTGCATGATAATGGGTATGAATGTAGTCAACCATCTAATGAATTTCCATGTAACTCTGTGAGTGGTTCGATTGACCTGAGGTCATTTGTACCAGCAATAATCTACTCGTGCGCACATTGCAACTACGAACTGGCTGATTGGTTAGATTTTAAATATGTCCCACAGCCTGGCAGCCAGGCTAACATCACAGTGCTATTCTTGTAACATCAGACGCAGTCTTATATGAATGAAGAGGAAAGTGGTTCCATTTCAAATTATATCCACAATACAGATGGTCAGGTCACACAATCACTATGAAATCAGTGGAAAGTGGTATTAATTTCTCCAGTTACACTTTATTTATTGATTATTATGGCTATGTGTTTTTTCATCTTGGTTTGATAAAGTAGCTGCCATGATCATGCGAGTTTGTTGTAATCAACATTTGAGTTCTACATGTATGATGATGTTCTTTGATTCCACAGTGTATTGGAATGTGGTATGTCGCACACGCCTTACTGAGACAATAAACAGTGTAGAATCTGATTAATATAAACACAGTAGTAATGCTTCTTTCTTTAAAGGTAATGTCCACACTAAAGTTAATTTGGTTTTGGTAAAAAAAAAACCCCAGAAAGATAGAGGAAACATATGAGTGAAGGTTTGAGGAAAAATCGTCAAAGGATAAGAAAGGTTTGATATTTTCCATTTTTAATTTGTGACGTTACATGCAAGGTGGTCTCCCAAACAATTTTTCCCAATACATTCCCCTTCTTGTTTTTGATAAATGAATGAACTGTTGTCAGAAAGGTATGTGTGTAAATACATGTGTCTAATGATCATCAAATACATGGGTAACATGGTATATATCCTTTTGAAATATGGGAGAGCATCTCCCTTGTGACTTCACAAAATCAAAATTTGAAGCATTCATAACTTTCTCATCTTTTGACAGATTTTCGTCAAACTTTTACTTAATGTTTCCGTCATGTTTTTGCATTCATTAAAATCAACTTAACTTCAGGGTGATCTTTCCCTTTAACCCTACATGTGCTAGACACAATGCTTCCCTGTATGAGTTGTGTGTATTGATGGTGAAATAATCCCCAACTGGCAAGTTAACCCTCTCAGCACCACCCATCCTGTGCCGGTTACAACATAACATGTTGCAGGTGGGTTTTAGAGGGTTACCGGTTAAACACGTGTGCTTCATGGCGAGAGGTCTTTGAGGTACGATGTGAAGAGAGGGTTTAATCTGTGCCATTCGGAGGGCGTGGTATCTTAAAGGTCCCCTGTCGTCAAAATGTATGTCGACTTATATTGATGAAACATAATATGTACATAACAAAATCACTAAATGTTCAATGGAAATGTGTGTCCTATATTTTAAAATAATTTTTCTTTATTTTTTCTCAGCACTGATAATCCCCGCCTCCAAAATATCCTCCAACTCAAGATTCCCCCTGTGACATCATCAAAGGTAGAAACTAGCAGGGTAATAAGCATAATTTATGCACAAACAAATTTATGCACAAACATTACAATGACTACCTCCACCTGCCCACAAGAGCATCACATGTCTTCACACAATACCATCTAACAACCTTTCATGTGGGAATAATCGTTTCCTTATGTCAGAAATGTGCTAGTTATGTGATGCTATTATAAGCACTTGCTGGTAGTCATTGCAATGTTCAGTTTGTGCATAAATTATGTCTATTATATCGCTAATTTCTACCTTTGATGATGTCACAAGGGGAATCTTGAGTTGGAGGATATTTTGGAGGTGGGGCTTATCAGTGCTGAGAAAAAATATAGAAAAATTATTTTAAAATATAGGAAACTTATTTCCATTGAACAGTTAGTGATTTTGTTACATACATATTAAGTTGCATCAACAGAAGTCCACATACATTTTGATGACAGCGGCCCTTGAAATTTGATGTGTACGATGCTGAATGTCAGAGAACATGTCTTAAGATGTATATGTGTATGCACATGAAATAATAAGGAGGCATATATGTCTGTGTGTGTTAGAGAGAGAGAGAGAGAGAGAGAGAGAGAGAGAGAGAGAGAGAGAGAGGGAGAGAGAAAGACGCCCTTACTAACTTGTGCAATTACGATAAGGTAGAACTTGGTTACCCATGGGCCCACTGGGGTACTGCAGATTGACTGTGGGTGCTCCGACAAAGTCTCGCGCAGTACTCTTGGCCAATCAACGATCAGTTAATTTTGCTTACAACAAATAAAGATCTTGGTCTGTAAACAAAAGTGCTGTCAGCTGTACGTTTGGAGAGCAACAGTGACACAAACGGTGTTAAATGTAAAAATGTTAAGCATTAACACTTTAATAACTTGCCGAGCATTGGAGTAGTGGCTGAATTCACAAATTATTAACTTCGTGGATCCATTCAATGCACTCGGTGTGCAAAATGAGATCGAGTATAAAATAGGTATGCGGGCTGTTGTCGGCAAAATATCGCCTCTGTCTGCAGCCGAGGACGCGCCCTTTATCGTCCTATGCCTCCCCCGCTCATGTTGCTCTTTTTTGTTCGTCTTCTCCTGCTCCTGTTATCTGAATCTACATCGCTGTCAACCTTCTCCTCCTCTTCTTCTTGCCCCTGCTCCGCTTGCTCATTCCTTCTTCTTCCTCCTGTTCCTCTTCTTGCTTATACTTCTCCTCGTTGTCGTCCTCTTGACTTTTTCTGCTCCTCCCATCTTCTTCCTTCTGCTCCTCCTCTCCTTGTTCCTCCTGCTCCTCCTCATTCCCATCCTCCCGTCTTCTTCCCTCTCCTCTTTCTCTATCGGCTCCTGCTCCTGTCTCCCCCCTGCTCATCCCGTCTTCTTTCTTCTTCTCCTCTTCATACTCCTCCTCTTCCTGCTCCTTCTCATCTCCAGTCTTCTGTCTACTCCTCCTCTTGCTGCTCGATCCTGCTCTTCTTTCTCCTCGTCTTCCCGTCTTCTTTTTCCTCCCCATACTCCTCCTCCTCCTCCTTCTCCTTCTCCTCCTCCTCCTCCTCCTCCTCCTCCTCCCTCCCCCTCCTCCTCCTCCTCCTCCTCCCCTCCTCCTCCTCCTCCTCCTCCTCCTCCTCCTCCTTCTTCTGTCCCTCCTCCTCCTAGCTCCCCTCCTGCACCTCCCATCTTCTTCCTCCTGCTCTTCCTCATTGCGCCCTACTTCTTCCTGATCTTGCTGCTTCAATAAATTATTCATCCTCATCCTGCGTCTGTAAGTGTGTCTCAGGAACATCTTATAGACTCAACGAATCAATCACAGTTAATAAAAAAAAAAGACCAAAAAAAAAAGACCAAAGTTACAAACGGTGTCATCAAAGCTCTATGGTGTCTATGAGGGGGGAGGATATCTTCCAAGCTAATAATCAGAGGCAAGTCGTGTTCAAATTGACTTTTCTATCTCTTGCGCCACGCTCTGTGCCGGAACGTTGCCATGGTTACTACTCGGTAGTGACAGTTTCTCGATGTAATTTGTTTTTAAGCGCGGCACGAAGGTGAATTCCGTTAATTTTGTGAATTTTCGTGCATATACTGTCGGTGAAAATATTTTTAGAGGGTTTTCGTCATTTTCAAATACATGTAATGAAGGCAGTTAAAAAAAAACAGAGACATATTTACACATTTCCCCTCGAAATCGGTTCATTTTGTTTTTATCGGGTGACGATTGTGTTGAAAATGTGGTAAGGAGGGAGGGGGGAAAAGGGTAATCCACCCATCCCCAGTACATATTATATCAAACAGGTGACTACGTATTCGGCTAAGCTGGTTATCAAACGGATAAGTTGTTTTGTTGGGGCCGGGTTAGATTGATATACCAATGCCTACTTCAGTCTTTAACCTGTTAAAACCAGGCTTTTTTTTTTTTTAGAGCGGGGCATTACTTAAACGTAGAATGGGTACATATTTTTACAAGATGAAGCTCAATAAATATAATAAAATAGGCATGAATTTCTCAATGAGACTTAAGCCATTCCTGCCAAACTTTGCCCAAAATAATGATAATGTATATTATGAAATGCGTGTGTTTTCACGTATTCTTAAAACCATATAAATACTTGACAATTCCCAAATGACCACGGACACTCTGTCACATTCTCTCAATGTCTATCTCCAACCCCTCTCTCTTTCTCTCTCTCTCTCTCTCTCTCTCTCTCTCTCTCTCTCTCTCTCTCTTTATCTCTCTCTCTCTTTCTATCTCTCTTTCTCTCTGTCTTTCTCTCGGTACAATAACTGCTTGTCACGTCGTGCATGCAAACAAACAACACCCCTTTCCCCGCCAAAATATATTAAGATCGATACGCAGCCGAGTAGAAGGATCGGGGGCGACTTGCAAGGGATGTAAAAGACAGAGGTAGACTAATCGCATTGCCATATCAGCTATTAGGAAAGTCGGTGCCAAGTGTTTACTGTTATCATCAATATTGTTATGCGCAACCGTCATGCGAATAAGTTTGGATTATGCGAAGTTCTGTGTCAACCATGTGTCGAACCTCAGACGCGCCTAACATTTAAGAATATACGCCTCTAATTTGACGGCTCTGTTCGTTACGAGCGCAGTGGGATTTAATAACTTGGTGGAGAGGCGTGTTCACCAGAGATTCCCGCGCGGCCGATGTCGTCGTGATTATTTTTAAGGGTTTTGAAGCAGGCTTAAGATGGAGGACATTTAGAGAAACGTTGAATAAGGCACTGCTCATTGTGATCGAGCTCATTGATATTTCAGACCTTGCTGGGTAGGTGCGTCCACAGCACTTTACCGTCTTTAACTTCTTCATCATTTTCAGTTTCTTTAAGAAGACTTTATGTGTGGCGTGTGCATGTCCCGTTTGACCAGTAGTACATAGATCAGTGAATTATTTCGCATACGAAGAGTTAGGATGGAGGACAGTCAGATGAATGTTACCCTCGTGCAGCGAGGCGATTATATACGAAATATCTCGGAGATTGGAGAGGCAATCGCCAACTCAAATGAGACCAGGCTTCTCGTGTCTTCGTTCCAGATATTGAGCGGAGTCCTCGGAATCCTGGGGAACATGCTCTGCCTCATCGTGCTGTCCAGACAGTCAAAGGACAACCACACCAACTGGCTGATCATCAGCCAATGCGTCGCGGACTTTCTGACCTCTATCCTCCTCGTCGCCCACACCACCCAATCCACCTGGTACCCGCTGCCCATCCCGGCAGCATCCCTGGTCGTGCGGGTGCTTTACTGCCGTCTTTGGGACTCCAAGATCGTGTACTTCATGGGCTTCGCCATCTCAACGTTCAACCTTACCGCTATTTCCTTGGAGCGGTTCCTGGCGGTAATCCATCCCGTGTGGTACGCGCATTCTTTTAAGAGACAGACGACCGTCATTTTCGCCGGCGTTGCTTGGTGTGTGGCGCCTTTGATGCAGGCTGTCCTTGCGTTGCAGGCGTATGACTTTCAAGACGGGAAGTGCCTGCACAGTGATGGGGGAGTGAGCATTGGCGTAGGGATGTTTGTATGGGAGTTCCTCCTTCCCGCTTTTTTTATGGGGTATTCATTCGTGAGGATATTCTGGAAGCTCCGCTCGATGCGGCGAGTTGCAGAATCACGTCACCATGTACCGCCTTCAGAGAGTACCGGTCGCGCACTAGTGACGTCCTTTGCAGAACATGATAGGCCAGAATCAGCAAATGGTCAGACGACGTCCCGCGCACGGCCTAAAGAGGGCCCCATGCTTACCGCGCTTTCTGGAAAGTTACCAGTACTTGCCTGCACCCCACCAGAGCATAGCGCGTCGCTTGAAGTGTCGAAAGCACAATGCAGCCCTTTTGGAAAGCTTGAAGAACGGAGCAACAGGACTGTCGGGGTGTTGCCCGGAGAGGGCGGGCCATCACGATGCGATGCCAACCCGATGAACCTTGCTGCTACTACAAGCACTACATGGACTCTTTCGAGGGAGTCCACACGGGGACGGCGGCCGAGTCGACAACAGCCACGGAAGGCTCAAAGGCGCAACGTCACCACTACTCTCCTGCTCGTCTACGTGGCCTACCTCGTCTGCTGGGCCCCAAACCAGACCGCCTTCCTGCTCCATAACATTGGCGCCATCCCTGGCTACTTCGGGACTCAGTGGCACGTCATCACCACCATTCTCGCGTCTCTCAATATCTGCGTCAACCCGTTCGTGTATATTTGGAGGTATAAGGCATTTAGGAGGGGGCTCAAACGTTTCTGCTCCTTAGGAGCATGTTGTCCCACTGCGACACTGGACGTTGATCAACATCATTCAGAAGATTAAAGATATTAATTCATAAATTGTAATTATTTTACAGGTAAGGGCTAGAGGTAGAAAATGATCTCTCTATCTTGGTCCGTCAGGTCTGTGGCCGACCCCTGCATGGTGACTTCAGTAAAGACTCCTGGACCTGTACCAAATCTATAAGTGCAGAATGTGGTCTCATGATTGATGTGATGGCAATGAAACTTGACAAGGCAAATGATTATATTGATATTCAACTAGTTGGAGGACAGTTGCAGAATGTGACAACATTTAAATACCTGGGAGCATTTATCACAAGTGATGGGAACTGTACTTCTGAGATACGCAGATCAAAGACTGGCCATTGAACAAAACACTTTGCAGTCAATGAAACCACTATGGCAGTGTGTCAACAAGAATGTCGAACTGAGATACATCATGCCTGTATCTTTCCTGTTGAAACGTTTGGCAAAAAGCAAGGCAACAAGCTAGTTCCGCCAATGGCATCCCACCATTACCATGCGTTTCATTCTGGTTTGATTTCGGAAGGCGAGGAACTTAAGAATGGATTGATCTCAAATGATAACATAGTTGATATTAGACAGAATCCAGACCCTAGCTGGTGGTGATGACGATAGAAATATCATTATGATTATCATGTAAATGTAATTTATTGTATTTCATTTGAGTGTAAAATACATTCTTTTACGTTGTGAAATGTTTATTTTACTCAATAAAATAGCCTATGGAGGGCTAAAAAGAATGCAAAAAAAAATTATGATTATCACGATTACGACCCGTTGTCAGTTTGATCATACCAGCTCAGTTAGCTCAGTTATCTCTCGTATCTACCCCTGCTAATTGTTAAAGACTAATCCTTCTCCCTCCTAAGGGATGTTCTTGTCATGAGTCAGTTTGTATAGTTAAAAGAAATTTCCTTTGTCAATACACTTGTTGTAGTTCAGTAGTACCATCTGATTGTACTCATGCACGATTATTAGCTTTTTCCGTTTTCCTTCTCATGGCCGTCACCAGGGGGTGAAGAGGGTGCGAATGCACCCCCCTAAAGGGAACCATTTTTTTAAAATATATTTTTGGAAGGAGACGAATTAATTTTTTTTGTAAAAACAATTGAAATCTAAAGTTCAAAATAAAGCGAACAGCTGTTGTATAGGATCCACTGAAATCCAAATTCTTATTTTCAAACTGCAATAAATATCTCTGATATTTATTGGCAGGTGAACTAGATCTCTATAAACTACATTGTGGTATTGATTTGATAAGTTTCTCTGTTTATATTTGTGTGAGCAGTCTTCAAAGTTTATTTCGGAGGCGGCTTAAAATCAGCTAACAGAACATTCACACTCTTCAGTTAAGCTTTCAAAGAAGTGCAAATAGAAGTATGATGAAAGAAATTTGGTTATAATTTGGATGTGTATATTTCAAGAGTTACATAAATAGCTAAGGGAAATAGCATTTTAAGATCCACAGCTCGGAATACTAAGTTTGTTAGGTATTGTTAACGGAAAATGAAGCCTCCGAAACAACAAATTCCGGCAACTCGTTCTCAAAATGGAGAAGCAGTCACACTAAAACCTATTTGTCATTTTCATTAAACATAACAAAAGCAACCCCCAACATTCCAAAAATAATACAGGGCTGTACAAAAAAAGTCAACCGATATTTAGTGTACACAAAAAAGGTGCAATTTAGGGTGCTTCGTACGTTTTTTTTGTAATCGAATTATAATCAATATTTGATACGAATCAATGACATTACTATTACTGTCTCAAAAAGTATCTCGTTGTCCAATTATGTATGTATATTCTTGTTCAATTGTGTAAAGGAAGTGGAAGAAGTGTTTGAAAGTGAACAAAAAACCTACTCATGAGGCACTAAAGTAAGGTGAATGAAAAACAGGACGAAAAGATTGAAGAGACTGGTGCCATTTCTTTCAAATATGGAAGAAACACATCTTGTTTGCCAAACTTGTACTCCTCTTTTCCTCGTTAGTTCACAAGCGTTTTGTGTGGAGCTTGCAACTTATTCAGCCATCACCATCCTTTTAACCCATATTTTATATGAATTTATTCGTATTAACTAAAGTTACAAACTATTTTGTGTAAATAAATGTTCTTTGAATATTTCCATGGAGAGAGTGTGCTAATCAGTACTTAGAAAAAAATGACCGTTAGTAACACCATGTTGAATTTTTTGTTGTGGGTGAAAATGGTAAAGAAAAGATGATTACTATTAAAGGGTATATATTGTACTGGGAAGACAAAAACCCTTCAAAAGGGTGATCGTGAGCAATTTTATTGGCAATTGTCTTAAATTCATGTATGGTCCATTTTAGAAACTCGCTGAAAGTAATTAGAGGGTAATTAGTGATTTATCACAAATCCTCAAAATGCGCTTCCCGAACATTTTGAAGACTTCACAAATGTTGACTAGTTACTCCAAATTTGGATCATTTAAGGTCAAATAACTTTCAACAAGTTTCTAAAATTGACAATACATGAATGTAAGACCATTGGCAAGAAGATTGGTCACGATCACCCTTTTGAAACCTTTTTGTCTTCCCAGTACTGTATATTCCTTTTAATATCGTGTTAGTGTCATGAAAAAGGAATTCATTTATTTTCCATTTCCCTCCCCACCCCATTGTTAATTGTGGTTAGTGATCATGAATTATGAATAATTTTACTGTTTGTACATGTAGATGCTCTTCTCTCACAACGGGAAGCTACAAAGCTGTATAAAGGAATGTTCTTGTGTTTGTTCCAAAGTAATATGTGGTTTTAAAAGCCCTTTCGTCAGTCTCGTATTACAGCTACAACTGTTGTCAATTTTCAATGGTAAGTCCAATAAATTCAAAGTTTGGAGGTTTGTTGGTAAAATCATTTTTCATTACTACCGGAATATGGAATAATAGTCTTTAAATTGAAAATTGGGTAAATGGGAACGTACAAACGAAAGATAACATATTGAAGAACAATCCCACGGAAAATGGTTTTGCTACATTGCTGCTTTCAATATGTACACTTTGAATCATGTCCATGCCGAGGAAGTAAAATCGTGCATTCTACATGGTAAGCGAAATTGCCCCAACGTTTCCATGACAACGAAACTTAATGCAGGTACGTGGTAAAAAATGTGCGATGAGCGATGACATATACAGCCATTTTTACTTCTTTATCGGTAGGTCTACATTACAGAATGGTCATCTTTATGGTCTTTAGGGAACACTCCCAAAAATTTAAACCATACTAATGGGATAGAAGCAGCAATTTGCTTATAAGTTGAGTGTGCCATTAACAATAACACAAGTGAAACCATTTGTACTTCTTGATCGATAGGCCTCACATAATGGTATTATTCATGATTGTGAGGAAAGATTCCAAAAGCGCTTTCGACTTTGTTGATCGGAGGAGTGTAACAGAAGTGTACATAACTTTAACTTAACAGGTAATAATACAATTAGTGTGTCATTAACAATAACATAAGTGCAACCTTTATTTTACGGCTTTCTCGAAAGGCATATTTCAGAGGGGTGTTGTTTGTGAGCATGAGGGAACAATCCTAACGCTTTCTACTTTATCAATGGGACAGAGGCAACAATTTGCTGAAGAGTACAGGTACAAATAATGTTTATGATGAGTGTGTCATTAACAATAACATTTGTATAACCATTTTTTTTACATCTTCGTGGAAAGGCTTACTTACATAATGGTATTATTCATGATCATGAGGGAACAATCCCAAAGCTTTCTACTTTATTATTTGCATGTAGACATTAATTTGCTGAAGTGTACATATACAAAAATGATGTAAGTGTGTCATTAGCAATGACATAAGTCCAACCGTTCTCTTTCTTTTTTGTCGGTAGGTCTACTTTACACAAAATTGTTTTCGTGTACTCATGAGCATAAGGGAACAATCACGAAACTTTAGACGATGTTAATGAGGTGGAGGCGATAACTTGCTGAAGTTTGCAAATACAAACAAAATATGTAAGCTATCTTCAAATCGGGAAAGAGGTATTCAAAGACCAAGGTATGATAGTCCAGTCAATCAAGCGATTTTAAGGGGTAACCGGACACTAATTGCAACATGTAGTTTTTTACTGCAGTTCATTTCAGTATGGTCCCCCAAACACCAGAAAAAAGTACCCCAAAAATCCAAGCATAGGAAATTTATAAAATTTGTATTTACATACTATCACGCTTATGGTCATCTACTGACCAATAACATAATGTAACATTTTGGAAGAACGAGCGCAAAATCCGACAAAATATTTTGTACGTTCTATAAACTCGTATATTTTGGATACGTGTTACTCTTTGGCTATTTTTTTTTAATCCTTTGATCCAAGAACCATACCACACATTTCCTTTTCATTTGTTCTGATTTTTTTTTGGCATTTGTTGCATTTTTCAAAACATATATGGATGTTACATAGTGTCATACCCATGGTCATCTCCTGACCAACTCTATAACGGAGCATTTTGGAACAATTACAAAAAAAAAACCCGGACAAAGTACTGTGCTTTAACATTACTAGTATACGTGTATATTATGTATACGTGTTACTTTTCGATTGGAACTGTTTAGATCCTCGTACTTCAGGAACCATTTAAAGTACTACTTTTCAACATGTTCTGATGATTTCGGCATCCCTTCCACCTTTCAAAACATATATGGATGTTACATTTTGTCACGCCAATGGTCGGTCATTATGGTCATTATGCTAGATGCGCTACTTTTTGAAAATGGCATTATCATTAGGTAATAAAATTAAAACATATACATATATTTACAAGTTACAATATCAAACTAAATTTGTTCCTCTCGCTTGCCTTTTCATGGGCAATAACGGCATTCATTGTTTTTTTTTCTTGTGACGGATGGGCTCTGTTCGACGCTGGCGACGGCGGCCTGTTGCCATGACGTCGAAAAATAGTTTCTTTTTCTCTTGATTTTGGTGTGCACTATGTCAAAATATTTCATCTAAAAAAGCATTCGGAGCTTCTACGAAGTTTTGGCTGGTACCAATTAGAAACAAAATATTACATTGGTAAAACCAAAATTGGTTAGAATTTTAGACCGACGGCCGAAGAATGCCAAAGTATATTCTATTTTGTCGATGAGTTTCACAAAAATGAGTTGCTGCATGGCAGGTTGTGCATATAACCGGGGCCTCCCCGCCAAAATCAACTATCAGGACATCAATTTTTTTCTTTGCGCAATTAAGTAAGGTGGTACATGTACACGGTGCCATCATACACTATGATGGATTATACCATTACTTTATATTAATAAAATGGTGGTTTAACTCTGCCATGGCGGTCGCTTAGTGTATGGGCGCAACTACCCATGTCTCTTGGCAATAGCAACGCTCAGGGTGATGTCGGCGACGGAGACGTGAAAAAGCGACGTTTGCAAAATGTAATGGTATTTACAATGTCCTTTTGAGCTTGAAATTGAATTTGACAAGTATTTGTTTGACAGATTACTTTCACAAACACAGACATGTTAGATGTAAGCCTCTATTAGATATCTCGCTTTCACGAGAATAATTGCCAATCTGACGCAAACCAAAAGTGTTTGGTAAGATTCCGGAATTTTTTTTCTCGAAAAATCATTGTTACATTCTTCACAATGATAATGTGTGTGTTGGCCAAACTATCCTTCGAGATACAGCTTTTATGATAGCTATAATACGTAAGACACAGACACATCATTATTCATGAAATAGCGAGCATTTCGTTCACGTACGTGTAACAGTTCGAATATGTGTTTACTTAACACCCGCTTTCTGTTTCATAATCACGGCTTTTGGGTCATACATTTGGAATAAAGCCTATAATCCCCTTGATCCCAAACTTAAATTTCATGTATTGAAGAAGGCTCACCCCGCAACCTAATAATCCTAATCAAAGAATTATAAACGAATTATGACTGAACCGTACGTTTGCATCATAACGGGTTTGATCTTAACTAGTTTATCATTTCAAAACATTTTATAGCAGTCATTTTGAAATCTAACAATCATTTGGAATGAAATCACGGTCCCTTAATGTGGCCCTGTAATCCTTACCACGACCAGGATCAACAGGGCACAAATGTGGTTCATACATGATTGCCAGATACCTTGCTTCATGTTCATGTAGTAGGTGCCAAAACGATGTCCTTTCAGGGGTACAACATAGAGAAATGAAATGGAGGCTGAGATGGACATCCTTCAGTCTAACTAGATAGTAGTTTATCAGTTTATTGCTTCTTTACAAATGAGGTATTTTTTCACTGACTTGGGGGACATACCACTAACCGAGCCAGGTCAAGTTAAAATGTTAAGATTAACCTCATTTGACTTTGTTCAAAGCTTATCATCACAAAGACTTCACACACACACACACACACACCCACACACACACACACACACACTCACACTTAGTGGAGGACTGCTCGCTGGTGCCCCGCCCCCCTTTTTAAAAAAAAAAATAATTAAAGTATCTTAATGATATCAACGTATGAATATGCCCACCCTCTTCACCGACCTCACAAGTATTGATTTGAGCACATATAATCATGTACTTATAAACAATCACATATGAAAATATGTTTTTCTCTGACTTTCCCCGCCTTTTTAGGTATAATTATGCAAATTGTGCTTATTAGATGCTTATTGGATACAAGTAAGTGAAAATAGAAATAACACAGTGGCAACTGAAGTGGTAAAAATACGCTAGTGATCAATACATTTGCATTATTACAATTATATCCATTCACTCACATAGACCAATATGATACTATCACAAACTATCATAGAGGAGACTTGTAATATATGAATGTATTTATGGGACCAGTGCACGAAGTATGATATTCTTATTCTAATTGTTTCTGACAAGAAAAATAATTTCTTTGTACATGTATCTTTACGTCTTTGCGTGATGTTGAATATCATACTGGTTTTTATTAATCAAATTAGAATTACAACTGTAGGCCTATATGCTTATGTATACGATCATATTAAACATGCATGAGTGACACGAGTGTATCACCCGGTCCGGTAATTCGTAATTCGATAGAGAAAGCGCTTTGCAACTCCCAGCTCCCTCCATTTAAATAACGATTATGTTTGAGATCAGTAGAACACGCTTCAAAAAAATGGACCGAAACAAAACATGCACTTACCCTTGTTCAAACAAAGCTCATTTTTATTTGATATTCATTACTCACTTTTTCTTTATACACTGACATAGAACCACTAAATTAATGAGTACATTTATGAACAAAAACAAAATTAATTTAACTCTCTCTGGAAATTAGCGCTTCATTAAAAAGGAGCGATGCATGTAACAAGCAGCGATGTTGGGAAAGGAAAAAAAACGCTAAATGTACAGACTTGATCATCATATAGCGTAGTCTTGCTTCCAGACTTTTGGACATTTCTGATCCGAACTGAATAGAGTCTAGTGTTCTAAGACTGGTCACTTTGATTTTCTCTTCTTTTCTCATGTTTAGACGAGCCGGAAAGGAAATTGAAAATGAGAAATCTACTGCACAGGGACTCCTCTATTGAATAGTTTGGGTTTAGAAATGCCTAGCAGCATTGAAGCCAGCACAGTCCCATGTGTACCTAATGGTGAGATGTATGTTTGTACAGTTAGGTAAACTTCACAGTTGAGGAAATTAAAAATCTAATTTTGATATAATGTAGGCTTCGTACTTCATAGCCTTAATGTGATAACATCAATTTGAATTACTGTTTGTGACCACTCCCATAGAACATGTGACAAATTAATACATGTACAAGGAGTCATGGATCTTCTTATAATCTGCATGGGTACATGTATTAAAACAAAAATTGACTATTAAAAGGGGTACGACGTTTGCATGTTTTAGATGCTTAAAGGAAGAAGAAGAAGAAGAAGAAGAAGAAGAAGAAGAAGAAGAAGAAGAAGAAGAAGAAGAAGAAGAAGAAGAAGAAGAAGAAGAAGAAGAAGAAGAAGAAGAAGAAGAAGAAGAAGAAGAAGAAGAAGAAGAAGAAGAAGAAGAAGAAGAAGAAGAAGAAGAAGAAGAAGAAGAAGAAGAAGAAGAAGAAGAAGAAGAAGAAGAAGAAGAAGAAGAAGAGAAAGAAGAAAAATAAAAAGAAGAAAAGGAAGAAGAAAAACAAAAGGAGAATAAGGAGAAGAAGAAGAAGAAGAAGAAGAAGAAGAAGATGATGATGATGATGATGATGAAATGTGGACTTGAGGACTTGTTAAGCTTCTTGATTACACACTCGAGGTGATTATGGTGTGTCTAGTGAAAGGTTTTTCATAGCCTAGAATAAGGTTATGTTTGATAAGGGTCAGTAAGTGTGTTTGATGGTAGGGGGTTGGGGGCCCTCCCATTGGTGAACGTACTGGGGATCGTGCCGCTGGACAGGGTATCTTTTAAAACTAGATATTACCACAAAATATGGCTGGTTTTAGAACAAAAGTAGTAAATGATATGTATTCAGAACATAAGTATTAATAGAGTAGTAGATCTTCAGAACACATACATTAACACAGGGTATTTTTCAAAGCAAAATAATTGGCACATGGTAGTGTAGTAATACCGTCTGAGAATCATTATATTCACAGGCAAGCTAGACCAAGTTATGGGTGATCTAAGTTAGATCCGGACTTATCATCGCCTGCTTTGGAAACTAGCTGGCTTATTTTTGGCGTTGTTGTTGCGCTACCTACCCGGCAGTATGATGGGACAAAATAGGTGTTCTTGGTACATTGGTGCATTTTCAGGATACCACCCCTTGTTCCTATTTTTCTTGCACAGCATTAAAGGGAAAGTTCACCCTGAAGATATGTTGATTTCAATAAAAAGCAGATCAAAACAGGAAGGAAACAAATAGGGTCTTTTAATAGTGAAGGTATAAAAAAAGTTATGATCTTTTGAAATTTCAACTTTTTTATGGCATGTGCAAGGTGCTCTCCCATACATTGTGTACAGTATAATTACATACAGTAAAATTACATAAATTTTTTGTTTTTTTTGACAATTTTATTCTTCATAAAATGCACATTTTCGATGGAAGAGCACCTCACATGTGACATCACAAAATCAAAACTTGTCTGAAAAGATGAAAACATTCTTATCCTTTTGACAGATTTTCATCAACCCTTCAACCCTTCAGTCTGCTTCTATTGACACAAACTTAATTTCAGAGTACACTGTCCCTTTCAATGTAACATTCCAAGCCAAGCACAGCGTGACATCACAAATATAAGGATTCCATGGATTTCCCAAGGCATACGGAACACAAATAAAATTGACGATCACAAATTAGTTATTTTATATATTCAAAACGTAATTTAATACTACATTCTATGTCATCATTCAGATATTTCAATTAATATAGTACACGATCAAGATGAAAGTCACATAGGTGAATCTAGAATGACAGAAATATACAATTTAAAGACCAAATTACATACATAATTCAATACATGTACCGACAATTATACAATAGTACCATAATAACGCCAAAGATAGGATGCTGTTTCAAGTACCTGTATGTGCAATAATGCAAATACTGAAGGCATTGCCCATTTCACGGTGCATAAATATTCACACTTTGTGGTCGGTGGTCTGGTCAGTGCATGGATATGATAAACCTGTTCCATGCATGCAGCGATATTTTGGCAAATTAACAAATCTCACAACATTCTGGGTACCTTTGTACCTTTGGCTGAAGTTCATGAGCCCTAGTGAAATGCTTCAATCTACAATGTGCAAATGATGCACACGTTACCAAATCTAATAAAGCAATCATAATGAGAAAATTCAATTCAATGTTAGCTACAATGTTGTTGACGCATCCCTATCATATATTAGAACTTTACCGATTAACAATTTAAAGTAAACTCTTGTATTAACTATAGTACATGTAATCTAAAAAAAAATAGCAAAAAAATAATAATGCAGATAATGCAGTGGGCAGCTAATTTGCATACTGACAATTAATGAAATATTAAAGTCATACCCAAAACAGTTCTTGACAGGGACATAGGTTAACACTTTTGTTTGGTAATTCATGTATGTATTCAAATCTTTATAAACATCTTAATATTTATCAAATATTGGATACACTTGAGTCCTGGGGACACCAGCTAATATTGCATGAGCTTCAATCACATTGCACCAGTCGCAGACGACAAAACATGCAAATTCATTAATGATTACTTTGTGATTCAAATTCGCCTTGTCAAATGTCCATAACATTAGCATGTTGGCTTCAAAATAACCCAATTTGATTTTATTTGAAACAGGATGAAAAACCAGCACTATGGTATAACAAATACCTCGGACCTGCCCTATATTATAATCCTCAAGAGTTTCATGTCATATAAACTTTGGCAGTTAATGATACCCCTTGTTTAGATTAAAGCCAGCCCTGGTGTCATTAAGCAAACAGAGATGTTGATTGGTAGAAATGCTGTTTGTATGTAATGTGATTACAGGGATAGCTTACCCTGAAATTATTTTGGTCTTAGTCCGGGGGCACATGACCACCTACATAAAAACAAAAGACTTCCTACGCTGCTAATAAAATATTTAACTGTGATAAATGAACTCTTTGTGTGCTGCGTGTGGATTTTTTCTCCGACGAGAACGTGCCACGTGCGGATAATCTCATTCAACGGCGTGCCACATGCCAATTTATTCACATAATGCATGTAGGTAAATGGAAATGCCTATTGTACTACACTGTATATATAACGCAGTGCAGTGATTTTGGGGCTCAAGACCACTTTGTATACATGTTACTTTACCAACACGCAGACATCATTTATATTCGAAATTTCTGAGAAATTCAAGAATTTGAGGGACAGTTGGTCAAGAATAATATCCACCTCCCCAGAAGAAGCCTCGCTTCGTCGTTGTGGAATATGTACGGGATATGGCAGATTTTGGTATCTGACTTATCGCTAGACTGCTCTGATAGTGAGAGCGATGCTATTTGCCCAACACAAAGATGTTTTACTTTTTTTTTACACTTGTTACAACATTATCCAATTTCATTATTCATATTAACCCTAAGGCGCATATGGCCAAACATCCTGCTCATGATCGTTAAACAAGGAGTCGAAAGTCACCAAATCCGAATCGGTCTCTATCAATGACCATGCCTTGTTAATTTGTATTTTTGTCAATGAATTATTCTATGCTCTGACTACTAAAGATGCAGTACTGTACTCTCTCTTCTATTAAGAGTTCAACCTTGAGTCTCGGGAAAAGGGTGGCTACACAATCATATGTACTGTCAAATGAAAGACAAGCGTAGTACTACCTTCACGAAGCTAAAAATAACTTTGAAACATATTTCCATCTCACCAAGAAATACAGAAAGAAAGACACATATGCTACATAACATAAATTTTCCCACAACCCATTAATATCAAACAAATGCAAACAAATTACAGATGACAATACAGGGAAACCCCGTTATAACGAGCACGGGTATAGCGAGAACCCTGTTATTACGAGGACATTTCTTGGGGCCCGATTTTCCTTCCATAGACCTCCGTGTATTCTGTTTTCATATAACGAGATCGGCTATAGCGAAATTTCTGCTATAACGAGGCAAATTCCCAGCCCAAGAATAAGGAAAAAGAAAAGAAATCAACCCCGTTATTATGAGCACTCCCTGGCTTACAGCCACGCCGCGCAGCGAGGGAAATGCAACAACAGCACAAGCAATTTTCCTTGCGCCGTTAAACACTGATCACACACACCGTGCAAGAATCCACACACACACACAGCCACACATGCATACATGTCCACATTACGTGCGTGCGGTACTGTCTCTGCCAGAGCCGTATCTCTATACAGCTAGCTCTGGGTACTGCATGCCCCCGCGAATTCACGCACGCACATGGCGCCTCTACACACATGCGACACTGCGCGTGTACGACCGGGCGTGCCTGGAGATTGCGTTCAATGATCATTCATTGCATACACGCGGTCGTGCTAGTAGGCACGGCCGGGTAAATGAGCCTCCCCGCTGCTTCATTTGTTGGTAAACGGAGGCGTTGGAAATGTCATTTATTTACGTTTCCAACAGTGCTGTAGGATATTTTAGTGAATTGTTAGCTAGTGAATTCAATTTAGAATGCTTGCAAAGCCATTAAAAGATTACAGTACTCGCGGTAAATATGTTATTATTTGTGTAGTCCTATATATGCATTTTTTCTGTATGTATTGATCATGTACTGGTATAGCGAGCAATCGGCTATAGCGAGGAAAAAGAGTGGGTCTCGATCCCTTCGTTATAGCGGGGTTTCCCTGTACTTTGCGTAGTTCTCTCTTTAGGTATCACAGCGCTCTGTGAAACGGTACACATAAGTTTCTACATGTCTCATTTTAACACCAACAAATGGGCAATGAAAGACACACGATACACAAAAGTACAGAATCGGTTCTCATTGAGATGGTGAACATTCTACAACAAAGTGGTCTAAACCTACCGGTACGCATATTATGGTGTGTACATGTAGATCATGGTTGTTATGTTTCAAAAGTAAATAGGGATTGTTTTTCACTTTCTCATGATAAGAGGCATGATGAGGCTGCAACTATGACATTTCATACACACTATAGTGAGGGTTTACTGCTGAATTTCATCATTTTGGCAAATGGGCCACCCGTCTTTAAGGCTAGCTATCTGTTGGTGTTTGGTGTGTGTGTTTGTGTGTGTGTTTGTGTGTGTGTGTGTGTTTGTGTGTGTTTGGTGTGTGTTTGTGTGTGTGTGTGTGTGTGTGTGTGTGTGTGTGAGTGTGTGTGTGTGTGTGTTTGGTGTGTGTGTGTGTGTGTGTGTCTGTGTGTGTGTGTGTGTGTGTGTGTGTGTGTGTGTGTGTGTGTGTTTGTGTGTGTGTGTGTGTGTGTGTGTGTTTGGTGTGTGTGTGTGTGTGTGTGTGTGTGTGTGTGTGTGATGGCTGGCTGGCCCTGTTACTCCTCTAGACCAACCAGCTTCAGGGTCTGTTGTGTGTGATGTGTGTGTGTGCATGTGTGTTTGTTTGTGTGTTTGTGTGTTTGTGTGTGTGTGTGTGTGTGTGTGTGTGTATGTCTGTGTGTGCGTGTGTGTGTGTGTGTGTCTGTGTGTGTGTGTCTGTGTGTGTGTGAGTGTGTGTGTGTGATGACTGGCTGACCCTGTTACTCCTCTAGACCAACCAGCTTCAGGCTAATGTCCCACAGTCTCTTGGCAGCCTCCTCATCCTTAGCTTCCTTGCTTGGCTCTTTCACTGCGCAATCACTGTATATGAGAGGAGAAATAACAGATCAATCCTCTCTGCTAGAAACTACATCCACTACTTCTGATGAATATGAAGCTAAAGGAAAATTCTGCCCTCAAGTTAAATTGATTTAATTTAAAGCAGAACCAAGAGGAATTTTACTGTGCAGTCGACTAATATGCCTCCACCCTTCTTTGCCATTGAAGTATTGGCCGAATCTGCAATATTTAGTAAACTTTCATCTTCTAAATCCTGGAAAATTTGCTATTTGGCTAAGAAATACAACTTAATTGAGAGAGACCTGCCATATATTACCATTGCACCATATTTGGTCATAATTGGTCGTATGTTTCATAATTTATCACATAAACAGTGACATTTCATAATTTGACCTTGACCTTTGACATTTCTGACCAACATCGTAATCACGTAATTGTCCTGTCATATATCATCCTTGTACCAAGTTTGATGAACTTCAGTGCATTATTTCTCAAGGTCAATGGAGAAAATGATATTTCAGGATATGACCTTGATCTGGGATTTTTGACCTACATGTCCCAAAATCTAGTTACTGTAGTTAATTTTCATGCCCCATATCATCATTGTACAAAGTTTGATAGAAAGAAATGATCTATTATTTCTTGAGTTATCGTGTAAAAAGTGAATTTTCTGGGATTTGACCTTGACCTATGACCATCAAGCTTTTACCTATTTACTCAAAAATTTAATCACAGAATTGTCCTGTCAATTATTTTCATTAACATATGTTTGGTGAAATTTGGTTTGATATTTCTTGAGTTATTATGTAGAAAGGGAAATTTTAGGATTTGACTTTGACCTATGACCTTTTAACTCTCACCTATATGAACCAATCTTTAATCAGTGAATCGTGCTGTTATATATTATCATTGAACTATGTATGGTGAAGTGTTTGGTTTGATATTTCTAGAATTTTCATGTAGAAAGTGAAATTTTAAGATTTGACCTCGATCTGTGTCATTTAACCTTTGACCTACATGACCCTGAAAATAATCAGCTATTCGCCCTGCCATATATGATCATTGTAACAAGTTTAATGAAATTTGGTCCTTTATCATTTTATTTATTACGTCAACGAGATCCGGATAGATGAACGGACGGACGGACGAACAGACGGACAGACAAACAACTCAGAAACACAACGCTATCCAGCAACTTCGTTGCAAGGCATAAAAATGAAAGCAACAGGTAAGTAGACATTAGACAAGTAGCTGTCAAAGGATATCAAAGAAATTTGTATAACTTGTTAAAGTTTAAATTTTGTGACGTCAGTTGTGTGCTGTATGATTCTATAAATTGCTCTTTCTGCTTTTTGATGAAGGAATAAATCTTTTTCAAAAATAGGTAAAATGGTATATTTCCTTTTTTAAAGAAAATGGAAATTTTTTTAAAAAATGAATACAACTTCGGCCATGAAAAACAAATTGTGTGATTGGCGTAACTCGCCCAACCCTAAAAATACAGCCGATCCTAGAGGTTTTTGCTGTTTTCTATCCAATTGCGATGGTGATTGCGATCAATATTGCTTTTATATCGAAGCAAAATAAATGCTATAGCCCGTGTATCATGCTGCATTTATGATCGACTTATTTTCTGCACTAAAAACCCTGAAGTGTTGCGATATCGCTTTTTCCCGGCCCTCGAAGCAGAAAAACTATTCTGTACATATGTTTGTGTGTGTGTGTGTGTGTGTGTGTGTGTGTTGCTGTGTTTTTTTGTATGTGCATGTATGTGTGTGTATGTATTTGTGAGAATCATGGGGATAGAAAACAAAATTAATTTAAAGCTCCCTACCTACCAACCCTCCAATCCAACAATATTTGTTGAAAGGGGGGGGGGGGGGGCCTTATAGCCCAGACTAGACAAATAAAGAAGTCAGCACTGACCTATAGTAGAGTCCAGTTTCTTGGCCGGCTTTCTCGTCGACGCTGCAGTAGATGTTAGTCTGGGCCCCCTGCTCCGGTGTCTTGAAGAGATACTTGCCGACATACTTAATAAGGAGGCCTGCAATGAAGCTGTAATCATCCATGTGGCGTTGAAGATCAGTCGTCACACCCCCAGGATGGAGCGCGTAGCAGGTGACCCCAGTGCCTAGATTGCAAAATAAGAGGTTTTCTTTTTTAAATGATTCGATTTTTAAACAAAGAGTTCTTATAAAAAGTTATAAAGACCATATATCTTGCCTCGCTCAAGCGATCTTTACAGGCATGTTCGAGTGTGTTACCTGCCAGTCTCTTGGCCAGTTCCTTGGTGAAGAGAATATTGGCGAGCTTGCTCTGGCTGTACGCCGTGGTCTCAGAGTATTTGTTCTTCAGCATGAGGTCTTCCCACTGCATCTTAGTGAAGGTGTGGGCGAGGGAGGAGACGTTGACGATGCGGCTAGGGGCCGACGCCTTGATGCGATCCAGGAGGAGGAGGGTGAGCAGGAAGTGGCCCAGGTGGTTGGTGCCAAACTGCATCTCAAAGCCGTCCTCCGTCTCCCAGCGCGGGCACATCATTATTCCTATGAGTTAGGAGAGTGAGAGAGAGAGGGGGAGAGGAGGGAAGGAGGAGGAGGAAGGGGAGGGTGAGAGAGAGAGATGGTGAGGGGAGGGAGAGAGAGGGGGAGAGGAAAGGAGAGAGAGAGGGGGAGGGATGAAAGGAAAGAAATGGAGAGGGGGCAGGGGAGGGAGAGACAGACACAAAGAGAGGGATTAAAGGAGAGAAGGAACAAAGAGAGAGGGAGAGAGGAAAGGAGAGAGGGAGAGAGGGAGGATAAGAGGAGTGGGAGGAAGGAGGGAGAGAGAGAGAGAGATGGTGAGGGGAGGGAGAGAGAGGGGGAGAAGAAAGGAGAGGGAGAGAGGAGGAGGGATGAAAGGAAAGAAATGGAGAGGGGGCAGGGGAGGGAGAGACAGAGACAAAGATAGGGATGAAAGGAGAGAAAGGAGAGGAGAGGAGGAACAGAGAGAGAGGGAGAGAGGGAGGATAAGGGGAGAGGGAGGAAGGAGGGAGAGAGAGGGAGATAGAGAGAGAGAGAGAGAGAGAGAGAGAGAGAGAGAGGGGAAGAGAGATGTGGAGACAGGGAAGAAAGGAGAGAGAGGGAGGGAGGGATTGAAGGACAGAGAGGGGGAGAGGAGGGAGAGAGAGGAAAGGAGAGAAAGAGGGAGGAAAAGTGAGGTGGGAGAGGGTGGGTAGGGGTGGGAGAGATAGAGACAGAGAGAGAGAGAAGGGAAGAAAGGAGAGAAACATGGAGGAAAGGTGAGAGAGAAGGAGTGACAGAGAAAGAGAGAGCCGGTGGGAGAGAAAGTGCGATGGAAAGGAAGATTAGTTTGTTGACTGCATGACTTATATACAGCATATATTAACAAACAATTTATCAATTAATTTCTAGTTTTACTGATTGAAAAAATTAGAGACAGAGACAGAGAGAGAGAGAGAAAGGAAGATGGATTGGTAAGATGACTGCATGTCCACTGAGTGTACAAACAATGTGTAAACATTCATTCAATCACTCCTACAGGTCGATTAAGAGAGAGAGAGAGAGAGAGAAAGATAGATTGATTGGTCAGTCGACAGAATGATCATTGTGTATACATATGAATGAATGAATGAATGAATAAATCAATAAATCAATGAAACAATCAATCAATCAATCTGTCCATTGTTGACCACATAGTCATAGAGTGTACATATGAATCAATACCTTACTCAATTAATCGATCAATCTATCTATCAATCAATTATTGGTAGTATAGATGAATGAATAATACTAGTATTATATTGCATCCTTTCTAGTCTTTTTCAACTTACCAGCATTATTCAGCAGCACATCCACCCTCTTCTCTTCCTTATTGATCTCTGCCGCAAACTCTCGGACAGACTTCAGCGAGGCAAGGTCCAGTTTCTTGACCACCACGTTGGAGCTGCCGGACTCCTTGACCACTTCCAGGAGAGCTGCCTGGGCCTTCTCAATGTTCCTGCAGGCCATGATGACCCGGGCACCTACAACAAACCATCAAATACAAAGCTTTAATACAGGGAAGCCTTTTTACAAAAGTCACAGAACTTTGCATAGATCAGCAGCATATACTAACGATGAGGTGTATGAAATCTCACAATCATAGCTTCATGAACCTGATCAAAAAGAATGAAAAACTATCCTTGTTTAACTTACAAGACAGGGTGTCCCTTTTGCAGGTAAAACTAGCACAATTTAACTGCCCCGCAGTTGATAAATATGCCTCCGCCTCTTTGCTAGCTCTATTTAGAGTTATTCTCAGAAAATCTGTTTGTTTGGTTGGGAATGTTCCAGTGAATTCCTATGTGAAATGAAAATATCATATCCTGTTTTTCCATGTTTAGCGAGGTTTGGCAATGTTCATTTGACCTTTGACCTCTTACTACTTTGACTCTCAATCTAACCAGTCTGTCTAAATCCATCCTTGTATCCTTGTGATTCATCTATGTACCATGTTTTCTTGAAATGCATCATTGGATTGGGATTTATTGTGAAAAATATCAATTTGGGGGCAATTTTCAGCAAATTTTGGCAAAGTTCATAAACCTTCGACCTCTGATCTTTCAGGATTTTTACCCAAATTTTCACCAGTCTACCTCCATGAAGTGATACATCTCTATACCATGTTTTGATTAAATTGAATCATTAGATTTGGATTCAATGTGAAAAATAGAAAATTTTGTCAAAGTTCATTGACCTTTGAGAAATTTCACCAAAAATGTTATCAGTCTACCCCCAAGTAGTGATCCAACTCTGCACCACGTTTGGTTGGAAATGCGCTATTGCAATTGGATTTATTGTGAAAAATATCACTTTGGGGGCAATTTCTAGGTAATTTTTGGCAAAGTTCATTGATTTTAGACCTCTGACCTTTCAGCAATTTCACCAAGTCTAGCCCTAAGTAGTGATCTATCTTTGCACCATGTTTGGTTGGAAATGCGCTATTGGATTTGGATTTATTGTGAAAAATATAAAGTTTGGGGCAATTTTTTGCCAATTTTGGCAAAGTTCATTGACCTTTGACCTTTCAGGAATTTTACCAAAAATTTCACCAGTCTATCCCCAAGTAGTGATCCATTTTTGTACCATGTTTAATGAGAACTGCATCCTTGAACTTGGATTTATTGTGAAAAAGGTCAAATCTATGTAATTTTTCACAGTTCTTTGACCTTTGACCTCTGACCTTTCAGGAATTTTACCCCAAATCTCACCAGTCTACCTCCAAGTTGTGATCCATCTTTGTACTATGTTTGATGAGAATTGTATCCTTGGATTTGGATTTAATGTGAAAAAGGTCAATTTGGGGCAATTTTTCACAAAGTTTTTCACAAAGTTCATTGCCCCAAATTGACCTTTGACCTCAATCAGATTTGACCCCAATTTTACACACTTCATTGGTTTTATGCAATACACACAGGTAACAGGTTTGAAGCAAATCTGGTTCACGGTTCTCAACATATTGCCTAAACGGATTCGGGACGGACGGACGGACAACCCGAAAACATAATGCCTCCGGCCACTTGGTGGCGGAGGCATAAAAATGTGTATGTTTGGTGGGCAATGTATAATTGAATTTCTATGTGAAATGAAAATATTCATTTTTTTCCATTTATAACCAAATTTGGCAATCCTTGTATCAAGTTTGGTTAAAAGTTTGAAGCAAATCTGGTTAATGGTTCTCAAGATATTGAAATAAACGAATTCAGGACGGACGGACGGAAAACCTTTGTGGTGGAGGCATGAAAATCAAATTTGGTAAAAACCACAGAAAATGGAAGGAGATACCGTATCACAACTGCCCTCCCAATAATAGAACTGGAAACAGACTATAAGCAAAATTAATCCAATCGCTAGATTTTGAGGTTTGGGTTTGTCTTCCGAAACCTATACTCTAGAGAGCGGAGACCGCTTTGCGCCTATTCTCTGCACTGCTCCGCCTCATCAAAAGGCCTTCAAAAGGTGATCGTGAGCAATCTTCCAATGGTCTTAAATTGATATACATACATTGTCCATTTTAGAAACTAGCTGAGAGTTATTTGCCCTTAAATGATCCACATTTGGAGCAATTAGTGATGAAATCACAAATCCTCAAAATGTGCGGCCCGAACATTTGTGAATTGATGACTGATTATTCCAAATGTGGATCATTTGAGGGCAAATAACTTTCGGCAAGTTTCTAAAATGAACAATACATAATCTAAGACCACTGGCAAAAAGATTGCTCTCGATCACCTTTTTGAAAGCTTTTTATCTTCCTGGTACAGTATATTCCCTTTATTCCTTACACTATATTTCTACACTTGTACTTCTACACTTTTCCCTTAAGGATTCATTACCTCTCTTTGCCATGTCCCTTATAGCGGTCTCCTTCCAAATGCATCAACACTTCTACTCCTACACTTACTACACTAACACCACTACACTAATACTACTACACTCACACCACTACACTAACACCAATACACTTAACCTTAGCCAGGTTCTCAGCGATCCCCTTCAAAATGCGTACATTTCTACTTCTACACTTAAACTAAGGCACTAAAACCACTACACTTAACCCTTATACGTTAATGACCTCTCTTAGCCAGGTCCTTGGCAGACTCCTTGCCAATGCCAGTGTTGCTGCCTGTGATGATGACTGTCTTGCCATCCATGCGGGCTTTACTGTAACAGCGCCCTCCTTGAAGCCATTTCATGAGCAGCAGATAGCCAACGCCGAGCACGGCACCTACACAGAAAGAACAGTTCACAGAAAATATGTCACAATATAAAGAACAGTTCACAGAAAATATGTCACAATATAAAGAACAGTTCACAGAAAATATGTCACAATATAAAGAACAGTTCAAAGAAAATATGTCACAATATAAAGAACAGTTCACAGAAAATATGTCACAATATAAAGAACAGTTCACAGAAAATATGTCACAATATAAAGAACAGTTCACAGAAAATATGTCACAATATAAAGAACAGTTCACAGAAAATATGTCACAATATAAAGAACAGTTCAAAGAAAATATGTCACAATATAAAGAACAGTTCACAGAAAATATGTCACAATATAAAGAACAGTTCACAGAAAATATGTCACAATATAAAGAACAGTTCACAGAAAATATGTCATAATACAAATGTACCAACAAACAAACAAACAAACGATACAAACTACTGTATGAGCTATTCTATCCGCAGCTTTCTCTACGGTTATCACTCTAAGCAGAGAGGTGTTATAAATGGAGTCAGCACGAAGTGTAATTTATTCCTACAGCAGTCGCGTGCATTGATATCACAATGGAATATTTGACGCGTTTGGCTCTTTGATCGAGGGAGATCCGCCGCCAAACAAGCATGACAAAATGTAGGATGCATTTTGAGGAATATATATTCTGTATGCGCAGAAGATTTCAGAACCACTTCATGAACTGAAGTGCATGTGCAGTAGTATTACATCTTATAAAGATACGATTCTGTGAATTTCAGATTATATTGTTGCTTCGTTTTTGTGATAAAAGGAGAATACTGTAGAAAACATGCCAGAGAAATGCCTCCATATCGCACATTTCCGAATCATATTTCCTTAAAAATATCTTGTAAATTGTTTATTGAGTGTTTAATCTTTCATGGAAACAATCTCAATTTCGTGTGCGGAGGTGTCCGGAAAAGTTACGGACCAAATTCTTTCTACAAGTTTTTTCAAAATTCCCCTTCGCTCACCCCAAAACTAATTCACAGTGTGTGTAAATAGATCAGCTACGAGCTCCCAGCGAAGGCTGAACGGTTGACATGCTTCTCAAAACAGATTGTCTTTTATTATTCAGAGGAAGGCACTACCTAATTAGAAATACAGCTAATTGTTTAAAACACCTGAATGTCTTGAATTGTTATGAGGCGGCGGACCTCATAGATCAAAGGAAGTCTATCCGAGCGCAGTCCATCCATGATAGGTCCATGCTCTAAGGTCCCAAATTTAACTCTTTGCATGCCACCTGTGTATTTATTCAAACAGGTAATACACACAAATTCCATGGAGCACCATTTAGTCTGGCACACAATGGGTTATAGGTCAGGTAATCCTTGCACAAAGTCATGAAACTCTGCACTAATCAGCAGTAACCTAGAACACTAACAGTAAATCTTACTATCTAACAGCTTCATGTCACTTTCCAGGAAAAGTGAAATACTATCTTTAAATGCGTCTTCATTAGCCCGGCCAGACGAAATAGTGAGATACATGTAGTTTAAAGTTACAATCACATCTTCATTAGCTCGAAACTCGGGATACGTAAGCTCGAAACTCTGGATGCATAAGTTACCCCAATGTTCGCACATACGGGCAGTGTGCGACAGGAATAGGCCATGACCACATAGCTTCGGTTGTGAGCTTGCCCTTCACACACGTATAAAAACCTAACGTAAACAATGCCTCGTGCGTGCTGACGCATGCCGGGATCGAGACATTTTCAGGCTAATGAAGACGCTCCGAGCTAGCTCGAGCTAGCTCCATCTAGCCCAAGATTTCTTGGGAAATTTTCCCTACCAAATAGCTAGCTTTTTCGCCTGATCTGGCTGATGAAGACGCAAATAGCTAGCTCTATTTCGTGATCTGGCTAGGCTATCCTGATCAGAACTAGCTAGCTATTTCGCCACATCGGGCTATTGAAGACGCACCTTATGTTTACATTTGAAACACCCTGTTTCGTAGTGACCTAGTCTAAATTCATGAAACATATAACAGGCAATGGGGCTCCACTTGTCCAGCGCCCAGATCCTCCGTTTAATATTTACACATGTTTGTTGACTAAGCTTATAGTTAACATACAGTGGAGCCTGAGATCAAATGCACAGTAATTGCAATCAAATGCAATCAGCTCCATATATTGACTGCAATCTGACCGCAGCAGATTGCAATCAGCTGTGACGTTGATCTCAGGCCCAACTGTATATCATTCTGCTTGCATGCTCAAAGCAAATTGGCAAAGAAACATAACTGAATGTCTAGTATTTGCACAATATGCCAGCTGGCATTTGTGTTTAACCCACTCGGGACCAATACCATAAATATATGGTTTGGGAGTGGAAGTATTGATATCATCTGTAAAAAACAATAAAAGATGTAATGATTTTTCAAAGCAAAATAAGGGGCAAATGGGCACTAAATCTTCAAATTGGCAACTCACTGAAAAGCTTGAAATCCCTCTTTTACCCTTCAAATTGGGATGATTTTTGCTCTACTTGAATGATTTTGATGTTTTATTCATTTATGATGGAATTTACATTACATTTCTTCATAAAAATTTCATTTGAAAAAATAGTGTTGCCAATTTATAAGCCAAATAGTGATCAGTTTTGCTCTAAAAAGTCCATCGTCCTGAATGAGTTAATAACAATCAAATGATACTCCTACACTTCAGTAAAAGGTGCAAATAATAGAATGATATGTTTTCATACAGGTACACTCTAGTTCAAAGGAATTGGCATAGGGAAAGAGAAGAAAGGGAAGGAGCCGCAGTTTTAAACTGTGGTATATTTTGTCCAGTTCAGCATGAAACACGATGCCTTAGCCTAAATACTAGCATCATGTTTCATGCTGAACTGGACAAAATATACCACGGTTTAAAACTGTGGCTCCTTCCCTTTCTTCTCTTTCCCTATGCCAATTCCTTTGAACTGGAGTGTACCTGTATGAAAACATATCATTCTGTTATTTGCACCTTTTACTGAGAAAGGTGTCATAAATCCGGAGGTAACTAGTCTCCATAATCTCGATTGCAGTGACTGACAGAATGTCTCACAGTGTATTCGCATGATCGTGGTAGCATGTGTGTTTGTCTGAAGTAATTTTGGCACTGAAAACTCATAAAAACATTTTTTTTAAAACAAGGCATTAGCAATATTGTGTCTCGCCCACTTGCAAAAATAACCAGAAATATCGCGATCTCCGTTGCTACGCAAAAGAATTGTATCCCTGACCTCAAATGACCTTTGACCTTATCCTGTGACCTCCAACGGTACCATAACATGAAGGTACCCCCAGTGCATCTATGACCCAAGTTAGGTTGTAATCCAAGCAACCTATGTGAAGTTATTTGTCAAAAGAGAGTCTTGCAGGTAAACTTTAACGTATGACCTCAAATGACCTTTGACCTTATCCTGTGACCTCCAACGGCACCATAACATGAAGGTATCCCCAGTGCATCTATGACCCAAGTTAGGTTGTAATCCAAGCAACCCATGTGAAGTTATTTGTCAAAAGAGAGTCTTGCAGGTAAACTTTAACGTATGACCTCAAATGACCTTTGACCTTATCCTGTGACCTCCAACGGTACCATAACATGAAGGTACCCCCAGTGCATCTATGACCCAAGTTAGGTTGTAATCCAAGCAACCCATGTGAAGTTATTTGTCAAAAGAGAGTCTTGCAGGTAAACTTTAACATTTGTGACGGACGACGGACGACGGACGACGGACGGACGACGGACGGACGACGGACGGACGGACGCCATTTGGATCCCTTAGTCTCGCCTTCACCTCCGGTGGGCGAGACAAAAATCAGCGAGTCGGCATCCGGTTAACAGAGACAGCCGGAAAATCAATGGCCATATAATCGAGGTCTAACTGTACATAATTATTGAATCAATCATGTTTCATGCTATTTTATTGGACTTTGGACATCTCATATAGTGAGTCCACATTTAGTTCGGTTGTGAATGCAGGCCTTAGAATATCAAACTATAGATAATTTTTTTCAGTTTAGACAAAAAAAAAATATCCAACAGCCTGAAAGCTGGGCTGACTGTGAGTCAGCAAAATTTGGCAGCAAACAAATTACATTTACTTTGTTCAGGTGGACTAGCATAGACTGGTACTGCCACTTCAAATACATGTACATTTTGTATTGAGTAATTATCATTTACCACTGGTTTATTACATTCCTGGCAATTCTAATCTTTACGCAATGAGATGAGCAGCATGCTCATAAACTGGCCGCAGCCATTCTAAAATTATGATATAGTTTATGATCATCACCAAAAAAAAAAAATAGATCAAAATACCTCTGTGTAATTCATCATTTTATCAAAGAATTGCCATTACAAATGCATAGAGAGCTTTTGAAAAGTAACTGCGTTTAAAAATAGATCCAGATTGTAATTCTGCTTCAAAAATATAAATAAATAAAATAATCACTTGTGTGTTTTTTTATTTTGGTATCATGAATACTTGTTGGTAATAGGAATTATAGGGTGTAGTAAGAAAAAAACACATAATTAATTATTTTATTGAAGAAATAAAGAAGTAAGAAGTAATTTATTGTTTTGTTTTTCTATTTCATGAAAACAAAATTGAAGCAAGAAAAAAAATCATGATTCAATCCTCATGAGGTGCCAACTTCAGAGTGAAGTTTGGCTGCCATCATTAACATGAAAGAGAACATTTCCAATGACTCGTAACTACACTATCTCTCAAAATGTTGTCATTTTACATATATATATCCGGAGATCATGCCAAAGTATTCATCCTCCCAGCTCCTTTTGGAAAGATGACACTATGGTTGAACACTTACACCCCATCAATCAATGTTGCAGGTAGTGTCTGTGGATAATATCATTTAGTCTGTTGGAATTTTGAGTTGGCCATGCATGCTACTTTCTCACACCAGTCTCCTGGATGGTTGTACCTTGATATAACTGTAACTATATATGTTACCAAGCATCAAGTACATCTAGGGGCGCATGTAGTTTTTTTTTCACGCCATAAGCACGGTTTCAAAACGCACCTTAATTCACAACCGTGTTTTGGGCCAGAACAACAATCTATCTAAAGAGTGTTCTGAAACATGAAAGTGTTGCACAGAATCTGTGACAAATTTTCAGATTTTGTGAACCCTGGTTCACTTAGGAGTTCAACATTTGCCATGAAACTGCAGTAACTAAATAGCTTAATTACACCCTGTAACTTAAGGAATTTGAAGTTTATTCATGCATGTAGCCCATCGTCTAGATACAGCAGATTATGCAAGTCACATTGCACAGTGATTGTTGTTTATTCAATTGGTGATTTTTTTTTTCATATCTCCCAATCAAACTTGATTATGTTCATTCACATGGTTGGAAAGAACCAGCCCGATATGCTGGCTCAGTAAAGAAGAGCCTAAACAAAAACAAAAACATATTTTAAAGTTTGATCCATAAATGAACTCAAATGTTACAAGAACTGCATACAAGCTGACAATGTTAGTTGTTTGAGCACTGTTTTTAAAAACTAGTTTTAGGTCTTTGTCTCTTGAACTTGATTAATAATTCCAATCCAATGAATTTATAATCCATTCTTAGGGTTTTCACCTTGAGAAAGATTGTTCATCAACATGAAAATTGTGAGACCTTATCTATGTGTCCAGTCTGTATCAGATAATTCAGGACAAAACAACCAGGCATTGGACACCATACAAGTGTCAATTAATCCACAGTAACTTGGCCGGACCCAATTAGCATGTCAGGGACTCTAAATGTCACTAGCTATCATCAACATGTCAGTCACAGTATCATGTTCACTACCCTATCAGTGCACTCTCCAACGAGCTCATCCAACCATTCCCCACGAATGATGCAACACCACACCCGCGCCCAGCTCAGCGCTGCCCCAGCCCGGGTGCCCAAGTCGCTAAATACCGTACCGCCGCCGCGGGGGCGCTACGGCTCGCCGGTATCCCCAGTATTGTACGGGATAATGTCATTACTCCCTCATCCATTCCTCATCTTTCGACTAAATCTATTGACATTTACACGACGTCTATGACTTATGAACACTCATTTGATAGCTGGAATTATATCTACTTACCAATTATGATCACATTTCCTATCATCTTCAAGTTCAGGGTCGCCGCGCTGCACTGAACTGGCCTGCGTGCTTGTATCTTTTTTGTAGGAATGACTTAGCAAAAACAGTATCCAGCTGAAGGCTAGTAGGCCAGGGACGTGTGTTACAATGTTGTGTTGAAATACTGCGCGTCGATCGACTCGACAAAAGCTTCATAATAATTTTTGCTCGTAAAGTACTCACTTGCGCATATCACACGAGGCAAATTTTCATTGGTTTGCAACGAGCATCATGCATGAATGATGACGGAAGTTTGAGCCATATGACGAAGTATTTTGTAGGTAACACTACATTTAGCTGCAGTATTTTTAATGCGCTAATTAATGCACTTTGCATCCCATATAGTTTAGTGAATTTTAACCCCAAACCTAACCCCAACCCTAGACAAGAATTTTGTTGTTTAATGCGACCAAAAAAAAGTGATGTCTTGGTCACTTTCTGCCGACGACATCAGTATTGCTGTGGGATACCAAATTGCATTAGCACCTTACTTTTTTGGACGGCGCCCCGCATACTTTTTTTAGTTGTCCCCCGACGCGACCGGGAGTTGTCATTTGTCCTTAATTTGTACTTTACATGTTTACAGAGCTAGAGGTCACCATGCTAACAAGTTGCTGAATTGACAATTTCTAGTTTTGTTTTGACACTAGTAAACGAAACAGAACATTAAAAAAAATCGTACTGGTATACAAATTACAGTCTAATAATCGTTCAACGATCTTTTTGCGTGTGGGGCGCGGTCAAGGGGAATTCCCAAGATCGAAGTGATGTCGTCATGTGTGCGTGTTGTCAGGAGTGGTACTATACTTCAGTGAGAAGTGTACCTGACCGATATTACCTCGCGGGCTAGTGTCGGGCACCTTCAAAGTTGAGTCCGGTCCCCGTCGTGATCACCGCTGCTTGGTCTACCCAAGGACTGGTCTACCCATGCGCTGATCTCTCCACTAACGATGTGCATTGGACACAACCCAGTCTGTTAACAACTGTGTCTGGTAAAACAGAATACGCCCTAATTAAGTCATATGCTGGCTCCTCTGTCTCCTGAAGAACAAGGATGGGATTAGGGCATAGTCTGTGTTACCAGACATAGTTTTTAACAGACTGGGTTAATTGTGTCCATACACCTCACAGCCTAGTACCAAGGCTAGTTTAGAAACAGTTATTGTCTTGATGCTAAATATGTTACTCATTGTGGATAATTCGCTCGCAATGTATGGTCAACGGAATCTAAAAAGACCCGCGACGTTTATAATAGTATCGTCTTGGCAATAAAGCCCGGATGACGTCACACTTCGGTATATAGTTCTGTCGTCTGCATGCATGAGCACGCAAAATAATACCCCCCCCCCTTTCCTCCCCCCCCCCCCTCTCTCTCTCCTCCCTCAAACACACACACACACATACACACACACACACACACACACACACACACACACACACACACACACATACACGCACACATACCTCTCTATTTGTTTTTCTCCTTTTCTCGTTTGATCTTTCTTTGTTTCATACATAACACTTACGAAAGTGAAAGAGGGTACATCATCACATGTGTGTAAATCTGCACGACCAAACTAACTCGATATGTCTCCTCATCTAACTTCGATATAACCCTTCTCACCATCCAATACCACTGTAGCCAATCAAATCATTTTTTCACCAGGCTACGCAAACATGATTCGTCTTTAACCACTTTTTAAACTCACAATCACTACTCTCTCCTTCTGTTCCCATTCAAGTTATTTATACCCAAAGAAGCTATTAAAAGAAAAAAAAAAGCTATATGATTTCATAAATTCATTGTCCAGGCCATTTCTTTCTCTGTCCCTTTCCTTCTTCACACCATCATTGTGCCAATGAACTCAAAAGGCCTAGGTCTATAATAGATTATGATAAGCTAGATGTAGTATACGTTTTGTTTAGGCCTGTAAAATAATGTTGAGCCAATATTACTGACAATGATTATACATGTACAATCAATAAACTACGGCGCATTCATTTTTGTTGAAGTCCTTGTATATATAGCTGTGTGTACTTCGTTTTAACCAAGAAACTAAAACACAAATACTGGTTCACTTTCGAGAGTTACTCTTTCTGTAACGTTAAGCTTGAGCAGCATTATCTTTGATTAAATACATAATACAGCACCATAGTCGTTGTCGCATTTATCTTCATAACATTCTTTAACCCTTTATATGCAATGTCTCAATCGCCTGCGGTCTGGCATAGGACGGTGTAAAGTCCTTATGCAGAAATGGGGGTACAACAGGGATGGAGACACAACCTGTGACTGTGGGGAGGACCAGACGATGCAACACCTTTTGCTCTGCCCTCTCCTACCAGAGCCTTGCACCACCAACGATCTGGAGTCCCTCAACCCCATAGCCAGATCGTGCATCTTCCACTGGACAGGACTGCGAGATCAGTACATACACACACATCCCATTTACCAACAATTTACCTGGCACACAAATTGTTAAAGCAATATACCCGTAAGTTCACCGAGCATTTTTTTTTCATTTCCACATACAAAATCTAATGTTTGTGTCTGTGAAAAGAAAATTTACCAATCAAAGAAAAACACTTTATGTGAGTACATAAACAAATTATGACAACCTGCAAAAACTGCACTTCAGTCTATATCCAATAAATATTTTACCCTGAAATTATCTTGGTTTCAATAAAAGGAGACACATGAAAAAAAAAAAATAGTGAAGGTTTAATTGAAATTTCGTCAAAGGATAAAATAGTTATAATCTTTTAAAGTTTTGATTTTGTGACGTCCCGTGCGGGGTGCTCTCCCACGTGTTATGTACAATTTTTTTCAAAAAGATACATCGATACATCATTAGAAATGTGTTTTACACACGTACCTGTATGAAAAAAAATATATATAATTCCGTTGTCAAAAACAAAAAAAAATGGGAACAATAATATTATTTTATGGAATTATTCTGCACACATGTGAGTGCACCTCGCACGTGACGTCAACAAATCAAAACGTTAAATCTAATAACTTGCTTTTACACTGACTGATTTTCGTGAAACCTTCACTAATACATTTCTTTCATGTGTCTGCTTTCATTGAAATAAACATAATTTCAGGTTTAACTACGAGTATCCGTTTCAGACCTATTAGTGTACGGTTTATTCGTGTAGAGGGCGCACTTCAACCATAGCTGCAGCATAGACATACTATTACATGGAAACTGCACGGGATGGCTGAAATTCTGTGCTTTTGTAAAACCACAACAATGAACAGTTGAAGCATGGACCTATCATGGATGGACTGCGCTCGGATAGACTTCCTTTGATCTATGAGGTCCGCCGCCTCATAACAATTCAAGACATTCAGGTGTTTTAAACAATTAGCTGTATTTCTAATTAGGTAGTGCCTTCCTCTGAATAATAAAAGACAATCTGTTTTGAGAAGCATGTCAACCGTTCAGCCTTCGCTGGGAGCTCGTAGCTGATCTATTTACACACACTGTGAATTAGTTTTGGGGTGAGCGAAGGGGAATTTTGAAAAAACTTGTAGAAAGAATTTGGTCCGTAACTTTTCCGGACACCTCCGCACACGAAATTGAGATTGTTTCCATGAAAGATTAAACACTCAATAAACAATTTACAAGATATTTTTAAGGAAATATGATTCGGAAATGTGCGATATGGAGGCATTTCTCTGGCATGTTTTCTACAGTATTCTCCTTTTATCACAAAAACGAAGCAACAATATAATCTGAAATTCACAGAATCGTATCTTTATAAGATGTAATACTACTGCACATGCACTTCAGTTCATGAAGTGGTTCTGAAATCTTCTGCGCATACAGAATATATATTCCTCAAAATGCATCCTACATTTTGTCATGCTTGTTTGGCGGCGGATCTCCCTCGATCAAAGAGCCAAACGCGTCAAATATTCCATTGTGATATCAATGCACGCGACTGCTGTAGGAATAAATTACACTTCGTGCTGACTCCATTCCTTACACCTCTCTGGTTGAAGAGAGCCATAGTCATCCAATTAGTCAGCGACAGAGACTTAGTACAAATTGCACACATCACCGCAACTGTAAATATTTTGATCGAGTCCAAAGCACAAATTGCATCCACTGTACATTATATCCGTATGGGAAGCCCCGCATTATATACAAATCCCTCATGTATATATTTTTTTTAAGTTTGGTGAGAATAGCGTAGAAAGATAAATAAGCTGAACAGTGGTCATTAAGACCATCGATCATCCTGTCCTGTATTATGCTTATTATTTTCTTCTCAAGTCCCTGAATGTTGCGGTGAAGACCACGAAACAGTCAAATACAAAACGATGTTTGACCCATGCAATCACACATAGATTATTGTTGTGACACTATGTTTAAGATCATAAACTGGAATTTGTATACATGCACCTTCTTCAGAATTGTTTTCTTGATTGAATGCGCGGTGGGAAATATCTTAATGATTAAGTTAATTATTACTTATCTGTGCATGACCTACAAATGCATTCAAATAATCTTTCTTTCTGACTTCCATGTAGATTTTGTTAATTGCTCTTCGCGGGTATAGACCCACACGTCGCAAAATATGAATGTTGTTCATTGTGTACCCATATCTCTATCATCCAAACGATGCCTAAAACTCGAACTTCACTCAAATTTCTTATGTGCATCTTTCATTATGGAATATATTACTAACATTTGATATATCATGTTAGACACATGTCTAACAAATAATGAGTAGTGCCTATAGGCATAGGTCAATTGCATACAATATGTATAACTACTGAAGCAATGATAATAACTTGAAAAATATGTCCTTTAATCAATATTGGATAATTTTTTAAATTGTGTGATCATATGAACCATCTAAAAAAAAAATACTGTGGGTCTGTGCAGTTTCCTAATTGAAAAGTGGCCGGATTTGAGATTGTAATTAGTGAGATCTAAACGATATGAAACACCTATGGGAGCTGAATAACAACTCCGTGAATGTGTGTTATTTGCGGTACCGAAACAACAATATTATATATTGTTTGGAGATGGTTGCATGGCTGAATTTAAATTAGATCTATTTCCTACTGGCTTCCTAGTGCGGTATATCACAACGATGATAGCACTGTCATAGTTTTTGCTTCAGGCATTCTTTTTCGTGAAATAATGCTGTTAAACCGTGCACTTTTATATAATGTTGGGATCAATAATGCGAGAGCGCATCTTATCAGCATATACAACAGTTAAATGACGGGCTTCTCCTGCAAACTTTGCTGAATATTGTTGTTCCTGATTGAGTACTGTGGTCATGACCTATGACGTCACAATCAAGGAATACGAAGAGAAATGTCGCACAGAGACTGAAAATAATATCCACGCCCTTTGTTTTTATTGGTTCACAATGACATTTTCAAAGCTCTTTCTTCGTTTAATATGATCAGACAGTGAACATGATATAGTTACTATACTGGCTCTGTGTAATTTTGCTTAGGAATTGCTTAAAACTCGAGGAATTTACGCGGAAGAAATCTAGTTCGGTCAAACCGTGGTCTCCGAGCTGAGTGATGTGTTATTGGCATCTTCATGTGTTGAATGTACGCTGAACGTAACAATATTCATTTTATACCTTCTGTTCTCCTTAATTTTACACCTTCTGGGAACGAGATCGAACGAAAGTACTGAACAGTAGGGCAGGCTGTTCAGAACGGTACCACTTCTTCAATTTTGCTCTGCCGAGGATGAGAGATTGGGCCGGCTGAGTCACTGTTCCAAAATAGACATTCGATTTGTTCGTCTACATAAACGGGTGCAGCACGGAGCCAACGTCAATGACTTATCATTGGGTTCGTGAACACACAGCCCAGTATGCAGCGGAGTGCTTATTTTGGAATGGAGCTTGAACTGTGTGAATGGTCGAGCTGCACTGTATTGAAATACTCGACATAACTTTCATTCTCCAGTGTGTTGCTGGTGATATGATCTTCAGATTATACTCCTGTCCTGAGTTTTACAAAGGAAAGGAATGTTCCATTGTGAGACATCAGTGAACTTGGAACTAAGGAACATAATTTTGAGGAAGCGACAGCAAAGTGAATAACATTAACAGACTGCCCGCAGTTCTTTCTTTCCCCACATTCAACTGACAGACACTCTTAAAAAAACAGACCTTTGTATTCGTCATCCATCGGAAACGACAAGCTACCATCATGAGTAATTCGATGAAAGCACCCCCGCCGAAGAAGGACTCAAGAATGAGGATTCGTGCCTTTCCAGTACGAAGTGTTACTGTTGTTTTGATCATTGCATTTATTCATTGCATTAACAGTTAGACTTTTAACGTTAGATATGATGGAATTTTTTGCAATTTTGTTTTTCGTAATGGATTCTATGATTTGTTCTAACAATATTAATGTGTTGATGTTAAAGAAATTTAAACAGTATTGAGAACTTTTTTTTGGAGGAGACCTAATTTTACTAAGATCGCAATCTCTTTAGATCAGAACATGGATCTTACGAGGGGAGTCCCCTTTCATGTTGTACCAGTTTAAATTTTACTGCACTTTGACTGCTATAGCCAGGGTAGATTATGTGCAAGATAATAGCAAATTATTGGCAAAAAAATATATACATGCACACACAGGACATGTACATGGAAAGCAATACAGTGGGTTTTTGACATGTGAATTAGTTTTGAAATTTCTGGAAATTAAGTTATTTGAACACTCGAACCAATGTTTGAAATTAGCATTTGTGCAGGCAAGGGGCAATCATTTTTGTTCTAGAGATGTTCATTTTTTCAGGGCTTGCAACTTTTTATTTTGTTCCCTTGATTATACATTTTTTTCAAAATATTGTAATTGAATACTATGGAAAAATGACCCTCTCACTAGAATTAGTTATGTGCTGGTTATAGAAGTCCCATTTGCACAGAAGTGCCTGTTTGCATGTGTATTCTCCTTTACTTGCACATGTACAGTATATACCGTGTACATGTACATCATTGTTACTACAAAGTTTATAGCAGCGTGCTACATAAGCGCTTGCCCGATGGCCCGGGGCCAGTGAAAATCCCGTTCGGGCAAGCTATTTTGATGATTGTGGGGAAAGAACTGGCCCGAATCGGGCAAGCAGATTATTACAGCTAGTTAATAGCTAATCAAAATGCAAGTTTTCCTATTTTGTAATCATAAAAAGCTAAACAATCCTCTTCATGTTCGATTCAAAAACAAGAACATATTAAAGCAAAAGTGTTTTGTTACCAGGAAACAGTGGTCTGTGTGTGTTTTTATTTATTGTGAGTATATAGGTTTATGTATACGGCCCATAAAATAGTTAAATTGAATTTTATGTAAGAAATGTAGCATTAATGTGTTTTTTTTCCGGGCAAGTGAAATTTCATTTCGGGCAAGTGATTTTTCATTTTTTTCAAAATCTGCTTGCCCGAACGGGCCAGTGCTAAAAAAAAGCTATGTAGCACCCTGTTTATAGTGATAATTTTTGACCAGCGAAATGGTGTCCAAACTTTGCGAAGTCAACTCAAGTGAGAGCCATGCAAACAAGCAAGCAATTGAAGTAAAACATACTGGCAAGAAAATGAAAATGTGGCTCTTGCCTGTCATTGTTGCGTGAATGCACCCACATGAGAGGACAAATTACAGAAGGGCTTAGGGCGATTTACCATGCAATATAAGAACTGCCCCCACAAATATGAAAGAGCCCTTTCAGAATTAAGATTTTTTTCTTTGTACTTGTAGGGCATGATTCAAAACATAGTTCACAAAATTGGCTTAAAAATTAGCCAAGCTGTGAATATCTTTTCCCCCAAGTGCCACATGTTCAAATATGTAGAAGCTATTGCTGTCCTGTGTGTACATGTTTATTTTTCCCCTACTTAGTCCCATATATATGTAGAAGTTGATGCTAACCTGTATGCACATGTACATGATTGCTTTAATCTCTCTGCAGACTAACATGGACGAGAAGTATGTGGCGAGCATCTGGAATCTCTTGAAGAACGCCATCCAGGAGATTCAGCGGAAGAACAACAGCGGGCTGAGCTTTGAGGAGCTCTACCGCAACGCGTACACCATGGTGCTGCACAAACACGGCGAGAGGCTATACACGGGACTGAGGGACGTCGTCACGGAACACCTAGTCGAGAAGGTGCGTCAGAGTGAAACCAGTGTTTATCCTGCAGCTAATGAAAAAAAAATACAGGGGGCTTGGGATGATATAGCCACCCTTTCAATGCTACAAAAGAGCTCCTCGAGAAAGTTGACTTCATAGGGTTCACATGAAGTGTACAACCTCAGAGCTGCCAAGTCTGCCTGATGTCGCTGGAGACTCCCTAACCTGAAAGTAGACCAATATTACTGCATTGGCTTTCATGACATCACCCAATCTCCATGATAATTGAAAGATTATGGTCATTAGGTTCTATGCATTTGATAGACATCTCCTTGATTTCTGATAAAATTTTCCCAAATCTACCTGATTGTTGAATTTCAATGTTGGAAGCAGTGCAACCTAAATTGTAAATGCCCCATTCCACTTTCACGATTTGGACCCTGATCTATCAAAATGGCGGAGAACAGCACAAGCATACAGGGATTGTGTGTAATCGGCAGTATCGTAGCAGCAAGGTAGTGAGGACTGGGACGAATTGGTTAGTTTTCAGATCAGCAAGTCATTTCGAACATGTTCCAAACTTCCTCAAAATAAATCTTCATGCAAGCGGGATGGACAGTGTAAACACAGTGGAATAAGCAAAATATTGTCTTTTTTTCAGTCTTGGAAGAACGGTATTACAATGGACCGTTGAAAGCTACCCATTTACCCTGACTAAAAAACAATCTCTGTACGCTTATTGTGCTCTCTTGATGCTGTCTTGATAGAACGGGATAGATCCAAAAAGTGATAGTGGAATAGTGTGGAGTGCATGTGGTCCAGATTGGTCAAATGTCCACCCAATCCTCCTGACCAGAAATCATGTTTAAATCGTAGCAAGAGCGGCATAATGGAAAGGAGGTGTTATTGTTGTTCATTAATTACATGTACATGAGGCTTGAAAAGTAACCTCCGCAAAAGCGCTTTTATTTTCATTCTCCATGTATTAGAATCACATGGTACTATAAACCAAGGTAGCTTCTGTGCTGTATGACACAAATGTACATAGAGTTAAAAATCAAGAAAGTCATAATGGTTCCTTGTGTCCATACTGCCGAAGGCACATCTTTTGTGCGAGTCATTTTGCATGGCAGGATGTGCTTGTGTGTGTATTTATGACCAAATTGTATTATTATAGTGGTGGAGAGATCATTAACAGTCCATATTGTTTCTTTTTCCGCGCTAGTTAAGGCACTTTCTAAACATAGTTGTAATTCATGAATCAACTCTACTCTTTGTAGTACATGAAATAAAATTGGTGAAAAATTTCCATTGCTTGTAGCTCAATTTTGTGAAAAGGTACGTTTCAATTATATTTTGGCACAATACCAAATTTTGTCATTTACAAGGGGCCTTCATCTTCAGGGACTCAAAGTGTATGTGTATAAAAAGAATAATATGAATCATCTTTCACCCCATCTAAATTATGATATTTCACAACAGGTGCTCCACTATTTAAGATGCACTGGTTATAAAGGTCTTCTAAAAGGGCATAGATGATCTGATGGCAACGACAAATATGTGCGCACGAACTTTTCTTTCTTATTGTGGCATGTTACAGATGTGCAAAAGTTATGTAAACAGATAAAGCTTATAGAAAACACATGTACACAGTGCATGAAATTTTAGTTTCTCATAACATTCTGATTTTGTTTTTAACCAGTAAGTATGAGCACACACATTCCCACATGTACAGCAATCTCAGGTACTAGTACATGTTTATTGTGCATTTACATTTTAAGAGCAAGCTATTTCTCACATGATTGACAAGGTGATTAACGAATTCTGCCATGCTATTTGTTGCAATTGTTTATGTAGGTTCGTGTGGACGTCTTGAAAGCTCTCAACAACAACTTCCTTCAGACATTGAATGCAGCGTGGAATGACCATCAGACAGCCATGATCATGATCAGAGATATTCTCATGTATATGGTACGTGCAGGACTATAATCACATGCATTTATTATGATGTGTATTATCACAATTGCTGGTACTATCTCCATGGAATTGTTTGTTCCCTTGGCCAAAATAAGTGAATGAGGTGAGATTGCATTTGAGACATGTATGTAAAACTTTAAACATACCTTCAGGGTTTCTTGAGGTGACATTTTATTATTATTGCTGACAATGTCGATACACTGTTTGTATTGGAGACGTTGTTTTGTATGTGATCAGATTAGATAATACCTTACACTGCCAATTCAAGGATGTTCACATACCGTGACTGTGGATCATTTGTTCATTTAATTATAAGTGGTGTACTTGAAGAATGCATGTAGATAATCATTATTATGTCAAATCAGACACTTGCAGCTGGCATTGGTTTACTCTTATGTCCTTTGAACTAATCATTGAGATGACTCTTTTCTCATACCTTGATCTATTTCGATTTTGCTCCCCACTTTATGAATGTACTCTTCTAAATGTGCTCTTTCTCCTTTAACACCAAGAAACTATACAATTTTTTCTGCCCATTGCAGGACAGGGTATATGTTCAGCAGAATAATGTAGACAATGTGTACAATCTGGGCCTGAAGATCTTCAGGGACCAAGTTGTGAGGTATGGCAACATCCGGGACCATCTACGACAGACACTTCTCGATCTTGTGATGAGGGAAAGGAGAGGCGAAGTCATAGACAGGTATGCAAGATCCTTTTCTCTTTGTTTTCTCCTGCTTTCTGTGTAGGAGTGATGGATTTAGGCATTTTTATGTATTTTTTTGCTCGAGTGTTGAATTATTGAAAGTTGTACAAGTTTTGTAAAAGGTAGGACATTGCCAAATCTGTTTTTTTTTTTAGAAAGGGATAATCAGACAAGAAGATAAATCCCACCTATGTCATCAGTTACATCATCAGAGATGCCAACTCATCCAGAAGAGCTTACTATTTGATATTATTCATTGTACTGACCTCATTCTCTGATGACTGTACTTCAGTGGAATAGGGGGCCTTATGGTAACTTTAGTCGCCAACTCTCAGATCCATACCTAGATCCTCATACTAGCAATGTGGTTACCAGTGGTCTGTAGCCTGATTATTGAATAAAGAATGCAGAGCTTTGTTTGACATGGCATTGGCGATACAAATAAAGGGTACAAATAATTTGTTAACTTAGCAGCTTTGATAACCCTTCTGTCCCATTGATTTGGAAAGTTACCGGCATTTCATACCTCGTTTGAGCAAAATATGTGTATGATGTGAGATGAGTGCTTGTGCGTATGATATCCTGTGGATATTGTGATATCAGTCATTTTAGATCCCGAGTCCTAACATTAATACTTTGATTCTGTTCATGTCCTTTCACTAAAATGCAGGTTAGCAGTAAAGAATGCATGCCAGATGCTGATGGTCTTGGGGATTGACTCAAGATCGGTATACATGGAAGACTTTGAGAGGCCGTTCTTGGAACAATCGGCAGACTTCTACAGAGTGAGTACACCATGCTAGACACAACACCCAATGGGTAACATTTTTGTTGTTTTTCATTTACAGGATGGAGCACGCTCTCCTTACTACTACTGGGTATGCCTAAAATTTGATTTTTTTTTTATAGAATTGAAATTAGCCCAGAGATCCCTTTTACTAAAAGGGCTTACATTTTGTCTATTGCTGGAATGTACTCAGTAATCTCAGATGAGCATTTAAAAGACAAGGAAGCCCATTTGCAAAAGTCATGAAACTTGGCAGGAATCAGCAGTATACCCTAACTGCATGTATAAAGTGTATGAAATCATTCAGTCGCTGCTTTACAAACCTTTTCAGGAAAAGTGCAAAACTATCCCTGTTTGAAACAAAGCAACCATGGTCTACTTTCAGAAATTGTATTGCAATTACTCATGGCATCACTGTGCGCTGCAAAAGCGTTGATGTGTGCTATTGTGTATTGCGATGTCAGGTCTCAAGGCTATAATAGGTTTGCGACGTCCCATCCAAAATCAAAATAATTCTGCTCAAAATCAGTTTTCAGTTCTATGATAAGGAGGGGAGTTCTTTGACATTATTCTCTTTTGTTTCTAGTATTTTTTACACATTTTTGATGTAAATGCATACCTCACTGAGCCTGTGTATTGTCGGCCTGGCTTTTCTTCACTCAGATGCTAAGCAGCGCGACACCCGCACAATCTGCTGTAGGAACAATAGACAGCATGCTACAAATGAACTTCAAATTCCATATAGGGCACAATGAAGCCACACCCCTTTAGTTACATCAGTTCCATGCCAAATGTTGACATCCTAAATTGGTCAGGGTTCACGAAGTACAAAAATCCAACCATGAGCAAAGGGTGAAACTGGACCACCACATTTTCCAAATTAAATATTCTTATGTGTTGTGTACATGTACAACTATTATTCTCTGCTAGTTTAATATTCTTTTTTTTCTTCAGATAATATAAGAATTGTGAGCATAGCAAAACTATTTTACTACTAACATCTCATAAGTGCCTTTTTGTTATTTGTGTTATAATTATGCGAATCCTAGAGTTATATTTTGTTTAGCATAGGAAAGTCAAGTAGCTTCCACTGTATCATTAACTCTGACTTCTACATGTAATTCATTTCATGTGCGCGTACTTGATTTTGAGGAAATATGGAATCTTTCATAAACATGTGCATGTTTTAGCCATGTCCTTCTACTTTACAGGTTGGCAACAAGGAATGGTTCTTCTTAAACCCTTAACCTGCCCCAGTGGATTATTTCACCATTAATACACACAAACCCCATTAAGCAGCATTTTGTCTGGCACGCAAATGGTTCAGAGTATAAACCAAGCATCCGTATACATGCCTCTCAAAGAATAGATAACTTTAGAATGTGAGACCAATGCCAATAACTGTTAGGAAGTATCAACTTCCTCTTGCTTTTCACTGACAGAAAAAAAATCAATTGAATTGCTGCCTTTTCTTCTCTACAGATGGAAAGTCAGAACTTTCTGGCAGAGAACAGTGCATCAGTGTACATCAGGAAAGTGGAGGCACGCATCAACGAAGAGGCAGAGAGAGCTGTGCACTATCTAGATAAGTCAACAGAAGAACCCATAGTCAAGGTGGGTATAGTGTAGTGTTTTCAGGCAGTGAAAACAGACCAAAAGGATTGGTGTCATGAAACAGACACCCTAAACTATTTAAAGGGATAATCCACCCTGAAATTAAGTTGATTGTGATAAAAGCAGAAACATAAAAGAAACTTGAATTGCGATGTCACCTGCAAGATGCTCACTGTTTCAAAGACCCTCACAAAGATTTTATCTGTCACTGGTGCAGATTCACTGATGCAGAGAATGGTAACTTGCACCTGCTAGTGCGTAATGCTCGCATGCAAATATATGTTTTGTATCTGTAAAACAATTACACATTGTATTTGTTTGTAACCCCTCGAAGTGTGCATGCTGTAAAAAACACATGAGTGCAATATTTTGTGATCAAATTCGCAAAACATCAAAATTTCACTTGTCAATTTTGTGTAAGCAAACTTTAATTCTTGTGGGATGCTGTCTAGAACTTATGTTGGAGAGAAAAGTAATAAATTCCATGCCATATTGCTCATACTCTAGCTCTACAACTATTGTCACTTCTAGCAGATTGGAACTATCCTGGACATTGTTGATTTTCTAGATTTTTTCAATGTTGCCATTGTAGTTCTGATCAATTTTAAAAAATTGTTTGTAGCTCCCAGTCAATTAGGAAGAAAGAGTGATTATTGAATATAAGTCTCATCATGGTTTTATTTTTTTTCAATACTTAATCCCATAATATGAATGATATGAAATGAAAGATTAAGAGATGTTTATCAATTTAGATGCATTTTTGTTCTAAATACCCATAACATTTACAAAATAAATGATTTGTTTGTTAGTACTAAATCTGTTGTAATACTTTCAAATGTGGCAAAATATAATACTATGACACTCCATGATTAAAAAAAACCATTGAGCACTTGTTACTTTCTTCCCTGTCTTACAATTTCATTGACTAAATTTGTATACATGTTCGCATGCGTTCTCCTGTACATGTGATGTTCTGAATGTCAGTCAGCTTGAGTAATCATTTCCTTTTTGTGTTTTGTATTTTCAGGTCTTAGAAGAGGAACTCATTTGCAAACATATGAGAACAATTGTAGAGGTAAGCAAATTTATTTTGTGTTCACCTCCCCCCTCCTCCTTTATACAGAGGTATACATATGATCACACTTTTATGGTGTATGATAACAATATTGTATTGTTTTCTTGCAATGTAAACATGCAAAACATTGCAAAGAGTGTGTTTTCTTCCTGCAGTGACTTGTAGGTGGGTGGAAAATGTGAAGTATGAAAATGCAGAAATTACCAAGGCTATTGGTCATTTCCCCGGCCACATGCATCTGTACACTTTTGTTTGAATATTTTATGCCTCTCAATTTGGCCTGCATGGGAACAAATCACATGTGATTATGTGGAACTGGAGACTTTGTCATACAACGGATATGTGATCATAAGACTGTTCACTTTAAAATACAGATATGTCTTAATCAGATGCCTCTTTTGATTTGCAGATGGAAAACTCAGGAGTTGTACACATGTTGAAGAACAACAAGAAAGAAGGTAATGGTGTCAAGTTGCTTCTCTTTCTTACTCTTTTCCATCAACTTGTTTTCTCTCTCTACCATTTAGTGTTATAGAGCATATGAAATATATGACTTATGATACAGTTAATGCCAATTGACAACAAATCTTCTATCATATAAGAAAATCTTCTATCATATAAGGGCTAATATACATACCCTTCAATGAATGATTTGATGGATTTGAATTGCTCCAATCCAAATCAGTTGAACTGTATTAGTTTTTAAAAAAAAATTCGAAGGAAAATAGATTAAAGAGAGAATATAAGTTAGCCTTCAAATTGATTTGAATTTTTTATTCATTATCGGATAAAAGTGACTAGAAACTGTAAGAAGGGTGTGAGAAGATCTCGCTACATACCTGCTAATCGAAATATGCCATGATGTTTTCCCCTCCATATCTAGATCATTCACGAATGTGACAATATGCTTTGAAACCACTTCAACTGTCTTTCTGTACCCCGACAGATCTGGCATGCATGTATAAATTGTTCAAGCGAGTGACGAACGGGATGGAGACCATGTGTCGCTGTGTGAGCTCATACCTCAGGGAGCAGGGCAAGGCGCTAGTACAAGAGGAGGAAGGAGGAAAGAACCCCATTCAATATGTTCAGGTGAGTCTTAACCTCTCCTCTGCCTGACTCCACACTGCCCTATGGGAGTGGTGTTGTATTACCAGTGCAAAAATGTCTCATTGGTGCATAAAGAGTTAACTCCTTCTCTGCTAGACTCCATACTGCCCTATGGGAGTGGTGTTGTATTACCAGTGCAAAAATGCCTCAATGGCACTTTAAGTGTTAACCTCTTCTCTGCCAGACTCCATACTGCCCTATGGGAATGGTGTTGTATTACCAGTGCAAAAATGCCTCAATGGCAAAAGTATAGAGAGTTAACTCCTTCTCTGCTGGACTCCATACTGCCCTATGTAGGCCATGGGCCAGAAACCGAAAAGGTCCCTCCCCTTAGCCACAATTTCAAACCATGTTTTTATGTTAGGCAGGACCCTCAGCTGTCAGAATCTGCCTGTTTGCCATTGCGCTGGTGGTGGGTGTGGCCTCCAGGGCTGTTGCCATGGTAACATGTCAGTGAAATTTTGGAATTTGAGGAAGTTACAAAATTGGCATATATTTCTTAAATAGTAACATACAAAGACAAAATTGGTGTCTAAGTATATGTTTCAGAAGTTGCCCAGTTGATTCTGATAAGAATCTAAGCCATTTAAGGCCACTATCATGCGTAAAATATGGTTATTGCCATGGAAACGATCAGAAAAAATGCATTTTTTTAGTTAACATTTCAAATATATGCTAATAGGCAACTCAAAGTCAAATCGCCGCTTCAAAAAGTGTAAATATTAAGATATCAGACTCATATCGATGAAGAATGAGGTATTTTTAAGTGCGAACAGTCATGCATAAGAGCACTGTTGCTGTGACAACACCATGGTGCACGAAATACTGAAATCACAGAAAAATAAGAAATTGCCATCTATTTATCATATGGCAAGCTAAAAACGCAAAATTAGTGTTTGATTATACATTTATTAAGGTGCCCAGTTGATTTAGATTAGAATTTAAGTCATAACAGATCACGATGATGCCAAAAAAGAGCAGTTGCCATGGAAACGATATGAACCAAAAAGGCAATTTTGTTAGAAAACCATTCAAATATATGTAAATACACAGCAAAAAACCTAATCCACGTTTGTAGTTTTATGAATATTTAGTTGCCAGAATAGTAGCAATGAAGATTGAGTCATTTGTAAGTGATAACTGTCACCCATAAGATGACTGTTGCTATGACAACACCATGGTACCAAAAATACTGAACTTACAGAAATATAAGAAAGTGGCAATTATTTCTCAAATGTTAGCATAAAAACACAATATTAGCGTCTAAGTATACATTTATCAAGGTGCCCTGTTGATTCTGATCAGAATCTAAGTCATGTATGGTCATTATCATACCTAAAATAGTCGTTACCATGGAAACAACGTGTAAAAAAGGCATTTTTGTTAGAAAAGTATTCAAATATCTGTGAATTCACAACACAAAACCTAATTCTTCGTTAAGGTTTGATGAATACTTACATGTCATTTATATGCACTAACTGTCGTGCAAGAAAATACCATTGCTATGACAACACCATGATGTCAAAAATACCGAAATTACTGAATTATAAGAAAGTGTCATATATTTCTCATATGGTAACTTAAAAACAGAAAATATGTGTCTAGGTATACATTTACCATAGTGCACAGTTGGTTCTGATTGTAATCATTCATTAGAGATCACAATTGTGCCTAAAATGGTTGTTGCCATAGAAACGCTGTGAATAAAAAAGGCAATTTGGTAAGAAAAACATTCAAATATATGTAGGCCATGGGCCGAAAACGTAAAAGGTCTCCCCCCCCCCCCCCCCCCCCCCTTGGCCACAATCTTAAACCATGTTTTTATGTTAGGCAGGACCCTCAGCTGTTAGAATCTGCCTGTTTGCCATTGCACTGGTGGTGGGTGCGGCCTCCAGGGCTGTTACCATGGTAATGTGTCAATGAAATTTTGGAATTTAAGGAAGTTACAAGATTGCCATATATTTCTGAAATAGTAACATAAAAAAACAAAATTTGAGTCTAAGTATACATTTCACAACTTGCACAGTTGACTTTGATAGGAATCTAAGCCATTTAATGACAAGATCATGCGTAAAAATGGGTATTGCCATGGAACCGATCAGAAAAGGGCATTTTTAGTTAACAATTCACATATATGTAAAGAGGCAACTCAAAGCCAAATCCCGGCTTTTAAAAATGTAAATATTAAGATATCAGACTCATGATCAATAAAGACTGAGGTATTTTTAAGGAGAATAGTCATACATAAGAGCACCGTTGCAATGACATCACCATGGTTACAGAACTATATAAAATTGCCATACAGTATATCTATCATATGACGACCTAAAAGCACAAAATTAGTGTTCGAGTATACATTTATTAAGGTGCCCAGTTGGTTCAGATTGGAATTTAAGTTATAACAGATCACGATAATGCCTAAAAATGGTAGTTACCATGGAAACTATATGAACCAAAAAGGCAATTTGATTAGAAAGCATTCAAATATATGTAAATACATCGCCTAAAACGTAATCCTACTTTATAGTGTTATGAATATTTACATGCCAGAATGGTAGTAATCATGATCGAATTATTTCTAAGTGATAATGGTCATAGCTCGAATGACTGTTGCTATAACAACACCATGGCAGCAAAAATAAAATTGATATCCTAAGCACATACAAAGTGATACCAAGGTGATGTGAGGCACTATCATCTCTTTTGCTTTCCTATCGCCTTGGCGAATGTATCTCGTTATATGTGTGTTTTCTTTTCAACTGGTTTTGGATGTTGGTGTTAGGCCATTGTCATGGTATCTCACCATGGTAAATGTATGTTGCATGCTCAGGATGAGGATGTCCAGCATACTAAGATACATGTTTTACAATGTGCAGTAAAGAGTCTGTGGATGGTGACAGTGATGAAGGTGACAATTAAAATTAAATTGTATGGTATTATGTTTTCACTTTACTATTGAGTTTATAAAACTACATATGTATATGTATAAAACATGAATGTAGCGTAATACATGATGTTTTGCAGCAGTGTATTGACATTGTAAGTGGCAATTATGCATGACCTCGACAACTTTGAATTTCGGGATCTTATGTACAATCAGAAGCACAGTTACAAAAGTCATATACATGTACCTTGTTACTTTTTATATGTTTTGTGGTGTTTCCTAGGTTAAATTCTCTAATAATTTGTATTTTTGTTATGTACTTGCTGAAGCATCAATATTTGTCATGACGAGGACCATAATTTACAACAAATCTTGAAGGCATTCGTCTGGAAAGCTTGGAATACATAGCTCTACACACTTTCAGTGTGTCTTTTGGTGCTAAAGGGGTGAGATGTATGTATTTCAGTGATACATTGCGTATGCTAACAACCAAGTAGTTCACATTGATTACAAAATAGGCATGACCATTATAAATACCTAAGAATTCAATAATATTGATTCATATCATTTGAGAATATAAGCCATCATAATACTGAAAACTAGGATTAAGTTTTGTGCTACCTTTTTTGCACTAAAATCACCCTTATTTCATATCGTTACCATAGAAATACACATATTGTGACCTTGAAATTGACCTTAAATTATCAAGATTTCAATCAGCATCAACTGGGCACCTTGCAAAATATATACTTAGATGCTAATATTGTATTTCTATGTTACCATTTGAGAAATATATGGCACTTTCTTATATTTCTGAAAGTTCAATATTTTCAGTACCATGGCGTTGTCATAGCAACAGTCATCTTATAAGTGACAGTTATCACTTAGAAATGACTCAAGCTTGATTGCTACTATTGTGACATCTAAATATACATCAAACTATAAACTAGATTAGGTTTTTGCTGCGTAATTACATATATTTTAATGGTTTTCTGAAAGAAAATATTTTTTTATGTATCGTTTCCATGGCAACAACGATTTCTAGGTATGATCATGACCTTACATGACTTAGATTCTAATCAGAATCAACTGGGCACCTTGATAAATGTATACTTAGACGCTAATATTGTGTTTTTATGTTACCATTTGAGAAATATATTGCACTTTCTTATATTTCTGTGAGTTCATTATTTTTGGTACCATGGTGTTGTCATAGCAGCAGTCATCTTATGGGTGATAGTTATCACTTAGAAATGACTTAATATTGATTGCTACTATTCTGTTAACTAAATATGCATAAAACTATAAACTAGGGTTAGGTTTTTTGCTGTGTATCTACATATATTTGAATGGTTTTCTAACAAAATTGCCCTTTTGGTTCATATCGTTTCCATGGCAACGACCATTTTTAGGCATCATCATGATCTGTTATGACTTAAATTCTAATCTGAATCAACTGGGCACCTTAATTAATGTATACTTGAACACTAATTTTGTGTTTTTAGGTCGCCATTTGATAAATGTATGGCAATTTCTTAATTTTCTGTAATTTCAGTATTTCTTGCACCATGGTGTTGTCATAGCAACCTTGCTTTTATGCATGACTGTTCGCACTTAAAATACCTCAGTGTTCATTGATATGCATCTGATATCTTAATATTTATACTTTTAGAACCGGGGATTTGGCTTTGAGTTGCCTATTAACATATATTTCAAATATTTACTAAAAAAATTCATTTTTTGTGATCGTTTCCATGGCAATAACCATTTTTTACGCATGATAGTGGCCTTAAATGGCTTAGATTCCTGTCAGAATCAACTGGGCAACTTGTAAAATGTATAGTTAGACACTAATTTCGTATTTTTGTGTTAACATTTGAGAGAAGGATGGCAATTTCTAAAATTCCAATATTTCACTGATGCGTTCCCATGGCAACGGCTCTGTAGGCCACACCCACCAGAAGCACAATGGCAAACAGGCAGATTCTGATAGCTGAGGGTCCTGGCTAAAATAAAAACCCAAAAGAAAATTGTGGCTAAGGGGGGGGGGATGGGGGGTCTAGGTAGCCCACAGTCTAATGGGAGTGGTGTTGTATTATCAGTGCAAAAATGCCTCATTGGTGTGTAAAAAACTCCTTCTCTGCTAGATTCCATACTGCCCTATGGGAATTGTGTTGTATAACCAGTGCAAAAATGCCTCAATGGCACAAGTATAGAGAGTTAGCTCCTCCTCTGCTAGATTCCATACGGCCCTATGGGAGTGGTGTTGTATTACCAGTGCAAAAATGCCTCATTGGTGCATAAAGAGTTAACTCCTCCTCTGCTAGATTCCATACTGCCCTATGTGAATGATGGGCAATACCAGTGGAAAGCTGCTTCAATGGCACATAAATAGTTACATGTTACTTTCCCTGCCAAATTCCATAATGCCCTTTGGGAATGGTGTATATTACTAGTGCAAAAATGCCTCAATGATGCATAAAGAATTCATTCTTTGGTACGACACAACGCTCAGGAGGACAATCCAAGGTGGATATGTGCACATTATCATTTCCCCAAGTTTCAGGCCTGTTTGTGTGTCAAGAGGTTCATTTTAACTACTTCCGTGCCGGACCGATAATTGCTCAAAGGGATTTGTGTTCATTACTGTCACCAAAATTTGACCCTGTTGAAAAAAAATAAATAAAAATAAATGTGGTGTATCCCACATATGGAAATGTTTTGATTTCTGAAATTACAGTTCCAATTGACTTATTGTTGAGTTGCCTGTAAACAAAGTCTCTTGCCTATCAACATGCACAGACAGCTTTGTTTAAGATCACATGCCAGTAAGGAGGAAATTTGTTGTTGGCTTTGTGATCAGTTTCATTATGTTGGCAATTGGCAGATGTCACTCCTAAACTCCAGCTTTGATTTTCATTTCAAAAAGAAGCCACTCCATGCACTTTTGAAATCCTTTCTCATTGTTTAGTTCATATTTCACAGCTTGGACCTGTATAGTAGGTGTTGTAATTGTAGTGTGTGCATGGTGCTCCTCCATGTGGTAATGTGCAGAAGGGGTAGTCATGTGCTGGCACATAACAGAAATTTGTGCAACTCATACAATGCTCATCTTGTATGTTCTTGTTTATATACAGTCAAACCTGTCTATAGTGGTCACCCAAGGGAAACAAAAATTGTGGCCTTTATAGACAGGTGGCTACTATTGACAGGCTCTTTAACACATGATCTCTCTCTGGGGGAATTATTATAGTGGCCACTATAGACAGGTTGGCTGCTATAGACAGGTGGCCGCTTAGACAGGTTTGACTGTATAACTTTTAATAGAGACTGCCACTTGCAATAGTGGCAATTCTGAGGGGGCTTTGCTAGGTTTCTCTGGTTCGACGAAGCATCAGACTTCCTTGGCGCGATGGCATTAACACATAATTGCCAAACATTTTTTTTGATTTTTTTTTTTCAGGATCTCCTGGAGCTGAAAGACAGGTTTGACATGTTCCTCCGAGACTCGTTTGGCATGGACCGCAAATTCAAGCAGACCATTTCCGGAGACTTTGAGTACTTCCTCAACCTTAACCCCAAATCACCAGAGTACCTGTCACTATTCATCGACGACAAACTCAAAAAGGGAGTCAAAGGGGTAAGATTGTGTATTTCTGTCAAAACTTGTATTTCATGCAGTTGATAACAGTTACAGCATGCAATATGAAATGGAATGCGTAATTTATCTAACTTCATTGAAAGTGTATGAATTGGATTTTTTTGTGTCAAAGTTGCTTTTCAGACAGTTAACAATAGATTAGGTAGAAGATTGTTATAAAAAGTGTGTGAATTGGATTATTTCTGATTCCTTTTTATTCTCACTAGCTTCTTGATCAGAAGGTATAAACATCTGACATGAAAATATTAGTTTTTTTTTTAAATTTATTCCCAGTGTTGTTTTTTTGAAAGAGTCAATAAACTAATGCCCCTCTCTGTTAATGTCTCATCAGGTGCATGCACAAGCAGGGGAGAACATCTATAGTTAGACTCGGCATTCATATATTGTATACGCCATATATTTCGCTTTTTTTTGTTTTTTTGTTTTTGTTTATTTTGTTTTTCCCGCGAATTTAACTACACGCAAAATTATGAATACGACATGCTCGAGCTTATGTACTACTTGTACTCCACGATCGCGAATTTAACCACTTGCGAAATTGTTGTGAAGTCATGATTCGCGAAAAATTAGACTCGCGAAATATATGGCGTATATAGGGGACAAACTGAAATACATTTTAATATATGATTCTGCCATTCTGGCAAAATGTTGTGGCTAGTTATGGAACAAACATGGTTACATTTATTCAGTACAAACATTAGCCTGAATCACATTTGAAAATGCATTTTTATAGACGAGAAGAGAGTTGATAAAAGTACTCTATGATAAACTCATTGGCTCATATTCTGAACTGAGGTTTAACACAAACAATGTACTGAAGCTGGACTAACTTTGTTGAATGCCAAATAAAACAACATGAAAATTGTCCTTGAAATCCTATGGTGTATTTAATTTGTCCACATAGTAATAGCGAATAATTGATATCACCCACTTTTGTGATTCTGTGATGAAAAACAATGATTGTATGACAGCATCAGATGATTTATTTTGCACCCCATAAAGTAAGTCTACATTTAGTAAAGGATGTAAGTTAAAACCACATTGTGAATACAGGCCATTGTCCCGTTGGTTGTCTCTTGTCAATACATTATGTCCTTCTTGGCACTCGGTCTTAACTCTCTGCAGCTAAGTGAGCAGGAGGTGGAGAACATCTTGGACAAGAGCATGGTGCTGTTCAGGTTCCTGCAGGAGAAGGATGTCTTTGAGCGCTACTACAAGCAGCATCTGGCCAAGAGGTTGCTTCTGAACAAGAGTGTGTCGGACGACTCGGAGAAGAACATGATCTCAAAGCTCAAGGTAAGGTCGGCTGCAGCAAATAGTTGGTACAGAAATAGAGATGCCAACCAGTAGGATTTTGTTTTACATTTTACATTTCTAAAAAGATGATCATTGTCATGAGTCATAGCATTTTGAAATATGTGTAAAAAATATAGTCCTTCAACGGATTTTCTTGATTTGTCAAAGGACATTCAAGAAAAACACTGACATGTTTTTGAGCATTATTGTATGCTTTTAACTGCACTTCTTGATTGTCTATTCATTTTATGTAGACATCTTATTCATTTAGTACACTATTGACATTGACAAGTGTTATGGTTTTCTTTTCCCGTTTATTAGATTTATAAATCAATTGTATTTCTACTAAGAGTAACATAACATAAAGATTTTTGTCAAATAGTTTGACAGTTTGGGGGAGATAACTTTATGGCTGATCAATCACAATGTACTTTCTGCTCCATTATCGCTTTTAGATATTTGTTTTGGTATTAATAGTAAAAATGGGCACTGTTTGAACGCTTTGATTTGGTATGCAAAATATTTTATTTGTCATTACAAATGTCAAAACAAGATCTTATAATTTGAATGATGTAAATAAGAAATGGTTTGTTTAGAAATATGAGAAAAGTTATTGCTTTTCTTGAAGATAAAACATATTCACGTATCAAAAAGTGACTTTTAATGCAGAGTCAAGAATAACCATTTCTTTCTCTTATGTACATGGGGGAAAACACCAACAGTGCTGTTATAATTTTATTTTGTGTATGACTAATGTTGAAGTTATGTGATGCAATGATATGTAAACCAATCATGTTTGAAAGAAATGAAATATGTTTAAAAACACACATTTATATATATATATATATATATATCATATATTTTATCAAGTAGATAAACTGTTTATTTTGATGTGATTTGTCCTTGCAGACAGAGTGCGGCTGCCAGTTCACATCCAAGCTGGAAGGGATGTTCAAAGACATGACCCTATCCAACACATTCATGGATGAGTTCAAATCCCATGTGCAATCAGCCCAGGTAAAATCAGCAAGGATATCTCTTTCGTAATTCTTTCTGTCAGCAAAAGGCAAAAGTTTGTGAATGTAGCCTTTTTTCTGGTCAAAATTGAGATGACATCCGGGGCTTGCATACTCCTGGTACAAGAATGGCTCTACTGCATGGAAAACTAAATCTGAAGCATCATATATTTTGCATCTTGGGCTTTCCGTAGTCACTTGGTCTTACACGTCTTATTCTTTCCCTTTCCTGGTGAGACCTTGTGTGCCTCCAGGTATGAAATGTTATTACTTCTGCTGTCGTATATTTAAGGTCTAATACGGTAATATACCAGTCTGTAGTTACACCATGGTCGGAAAATCCACTGAATCAAATACTACTAGGATGGAGACTGGGATTTGTTTATGAAGCTGTGTTGGATGATGGGTGTAAAGATATTTGACAGCGTGCCCATAACAACGATAGAAGCAGGTGTTCATGGTGAAACGTTCTTTCACTACCTTCTCAGAGCTCAATAGGTGTTTTCTTACCTGCATGATAATGAGTTTGAACGTGCTCAACCATCTCATACATTTCCATTTAACTTGGTGAGTGGAAGGATAGACCAGAGGTTATTTGCACATTCCAACTAAAAACTGGTTATTGGTCACCCCATTATGCATCATGCATAAATGTGCACTTGTTCGCAGACTTTATGGAAAAAATCACAGATTACAAACTTGGAGTTATCCTGTAGGATTTGGATGGAAAGTTTCCATGGCAGGACGGACTATTTAAGAGCATCTCTTTACCGGCAGAATATGTGAACTAAATTGCTTTATATAAACCATTTAGGCTATTTTGATTAACCCATTTCTGTACGAGATATAATGCTGCTCATAGGATTGTGTGCACATCAGTGGTGACAGAATACACACCTGGCACACAATGAGCTAACATGCAGTCCTTGTCACGATTCTATGCAGATTAACATGTTTGGTGTGGACCTCAATGTGAGGGTCTTAACAACAGGCTTCTGGCCAACGCAGTCAGCAACACCACAGTGCAACGTACCAACACAAGCAAGAAACGCCTTTGAAGCTTTCAAGAGGTAAGTCATTGAAACCTGTATGTAAACACCACTCGTGGGAGACAAAAAGCATTCTATGTAAGAAATGAAGGATTGGGTGAATGGGTGAATTTCTTACCATCAACACTCAAATTTACAAATTATCATATTGATCACAATATAAATATATTTTGACAAGCAGCTGGTCTCTATGTACAAGCTAAATCAGTTCTCACTTTCAGGGATTGGGGTGCGTAGATTAAGGAGAGATGAGACAGGGGGTGTGAAAAATGGATACTATTTCATTTCCTTCTATTTCATTCAAGGAATACTTATAAAGTGGATTTTTTTCTTAGGTAACAAAAAAAAATAGTTTGAATCTTCTTGAATCAACATATTTTGTGCATTTGAAGAAAAAAATGTGTTTTTTTTCCCTGAATGTTATGTATATTTTGTGTGTTGTGTCCCTCTTTTGTAGGTTCTATCTCACAAAACACACTGGCAGGCAAATATCACTTCAACCACAACTAGGGTCAGCTGATTTACATGCAACCTTCTTTGGCAGCAAAAAGGTAAGTTTTATATGTGGGTTACATTGTGATTATGAATGTATGGAGTAGGTTTGTAACAGTTCATTGTTTCTTGATTCAACGGATTGTTGTGCCATAAATGGCTTTCATACAATGAATCAAGTAATAGTTGAGCCAGGGGAAAGCAGAAGATTACGGTCTTTTCTATAGTTATTTACTGACATATATAAATGAAGCCATATCTTACATATGCTGAACATTTATATGAGAGGAACCAGTGAAAAGGGTTCAGAAAGGGTTTATTCAGTGCTGTGTTGCAGGATGAGTCACAAGGGATAATGATTTATACCATGGTTTTTATTGATTTTATCAAAACTGTTAATGTATGGAAGTGAAACATGGACATTGACATCGGTTTTGAGGAAGAGGTTAAAGAGTTGCAAGGTGCATTTTTTTTATGAGAGATAATGAGGATTCTCTAGACTGAGAGTAACCAATGAAGAAGTTTGCCAGAGTTTCAAAGTGGACTAGAGGCTGATGTGTGAGCTTAGAATTAGACAGTTGACATATTTTTAGCATGTACTTTATAAAAGTGGCTTGGAAAAGTTGGCTGTGATGGGGAAGATTGATGGGGAAAACAGAGCAGGGGAAGAGCGAGGATTGGAAGGAGGGTTACAGTCTGATTGACTGATCAGCAGATCAAGGGGGATGCTAACCATAACAGTCTACATCACAGGATGTGGCACTTATGTAGATAATTGTAAGTGAAATGAAAATCTTTGATGTACTTACTACTGGGCACCCCCACTACCCCTCATGCCCCCCCCCCCCCATTCCGCCACTCCACTTCCCCCATCTACCTATGACCTCTCTCTTCCCATCCACCCCAGCAGGAGGCGGGTAAGAGCGAGGAGCGCAAGCACATCATCCAGGTGTCCACCTACCAGATGTGCGTGCTGATGCTGTTCAACGTGAAGGAGCAGTGGAGCTACGAGGAGATGTGCTCTGAGACGGACATCCCCAGCAAGGACCTAATCAGGGCCCTGCAGTCCCTGGCCCTGGGCAAGCCCACCCAGCGGATCCTGGTCAAGGAGCCCAAGGGCAAAGAGATCGGTGAGACTTGGCCATTAGTGACGTTATTGTCATCATAGTATTCATTTCATTTCAAGTATCCGTTTCATTATGTATAAAAAGCTGTTGCTCACAGTTAGATTTTCTGGCTTTGTGAACCCTGGTCCAGTTAGGATGTCAAGATTTTTCATGAAACCCCAGTTACCGAAGGGATGTGGCTTAATTATGTCCTATTATATGGTATTTGAAGTTTGTAAGTAGCTCTTTGTTTATTGCCCAAACAACAGATTGTATGGGAGTAGTGCTGCTGAAGGCCCGGTCACACCGCCAGAACTTTGCTGGAGCGGTGAAAAAAAAATTGTCACAGCTCGTTGCTGTTCACCACCATTTAACAGAAGTTGGCCCCCGTTCAGGCAACGCCGTATATGCTTGGCCACCTTTGATGGTCCCTCCTACCGCTCCGAAAGTGTCGAAATTTGGCTCCCTCTCCCTTCCGTTCAAGGAACGCTCCAACAAAGTTTGGGCGGTGTAACCGGGCCTTTAGTATCTGAGTTGGAAATAGCCAGCCTGCACATAGACTCACTAAACAATGGGTTAATATCACTGTTGGTATTATTGATATTTGTCATATTATATAGTTATGATATCATTATGAAATTTATTATTTGAAAATAAGTTTTAGGCATATACCCAGTAGTAATAAGGATAGCATGCTCCATCCTGTAAATGAATGAAAAACCAGTCAGACATTCAATGTATTCATTTAGAGGATGGAAAATGTTATCCTTACTACTATTAGGTGTATGCCTAACATTTCTTTTCAAAATTGAAATTACCACAGAAAGCCCTGTTACTAAAATCTAGAAAAACATTTTGTTTCATATTTCAAATTTGATTTAAAACATAGATTAAATTTAATACTGTTTTTTAAATATTTGTTCAATATGATGTTTTCATACTCTATGAAACTTATTCTGTTTTCTTCTTCCTCTACAGAGAACCCACACACGTTTTCAGTGAATGATGCATTCACGTCAAAACTGTTCAGAGTCAAGATCCAAACTGGTATGGCATGTTTCTTTTATATTGTTTGCCTGTAGTCGCCTTTATGTCTGCTTGGTCAACATGCTATAGTGTGGTTAGTTGTATCCTAATTGATTTGAAACCACTGACTTGAATTGGTATGTACAATAGTAAAAAAACAAAATTGTTAGTGCATCCAGAGATGGATTATAAACAATGAAAGGACATAAATTTTGCACCAGAAATGGAATTCATTAAAATTTCATATGACAGAATCTCAAAATAACCCTTGCGACTTTTGAAAAGTGACAATTATGCCTTTAATGTGTGCTTACTCATGCATGACTGGGTGGATTAATGCAATTTTCACATGGAAGTTAGTCAATAAGTTAAAGAACATTCCTGCCAAATTATATTGTTTAAAACCTTTTCGATCAAAAGTTATACTATTTTGCTTAAGGGGGGACTTAATTTTTTTGTTGTGTTTAATCAAATGTATTTGTAATGTTCTGATGCTATGTGTGATATTATTGTGTGAATGTTATCTGTATGTTTTAAATTAGAGGGTTAATAAATGTTTTTTGATTTGGTTGATATTCACAGTTGCTGCTAAGGGTGAGTCGGAGCCAGAGAGGAAAGAGACGAGGACGAGAGTGGACGAAGACAGGAAGCATGAATATCCTTTCACTTTGTTGTTAAGCTGTGGGTGGGGGGGGGGGGGGGGGGGGGCATCACTCACAAATAAGCCATTTCATAATTGCAATTGCGCATGAGCAGATTATTGCTTTTAGTAAATGACCTCAGGTCAATTTCCAAACCCACAGTAAAATGGGAATTCATTAGATAGTCGACCACATTTCAATCTATTATCATGCAAATATGGCAACAGCTATTTAGCTCTGAGAAGGTAGTGAAAGAACATTCTACCATGTGCATCTGCTTCTATTGTTGTTCCGGGCACACTGTAAAATGTCTTTTCATCCATTATCCAACACAACTTCATGAAAAACAATGCCAGTGAGCAGTCTAGTAGTATTTATTCAGTGCATTGTCCGACCTTCGTGTAATTACAAAATGGTCTATTTGTGTGACTGTGTGACTTAATTGTATTTGGATGTTACTTATTTTTATATTTTAATGTGATTTTTAGCACAGGGCTCCTTTGGAAAGCAGTCCTCATGACTGAAATAACTATTATGACTAAATAAAACGTGAAATAGATAAATGAAATGAATAAATAAATATTTCATGGAGGCAAATGTGCAGGAGGAATAGCATGTTCAGTGCTGTTCGACCTTCAGAGCCCTCTAATATGGGAATAGGGCATATTGTGATTATGTAGCACGAAACTTATTATTCGTAACTACCATGACTTCTTCCACAATTCTAAGAGCTCATCGCATATTTCATCGGTAGCTACAATTGCAATTAGAATTCATTGAAAATCAAATTATAACTTGAGTATAGCTCCCACTACACCTATTTCGATACAAGATTCAGCAAATAAAATGCTTTCATTTTGCATAATTTTCCTCTGGATTAAAAAATAAATAAAAGAGAAACATTGTTGAAGGAAAGCTAATATTGTGGCTTTTTGATACAAGTGGTCTTTCAAACAGGTTTTTACTTGCTCACTGTGCCAATCAGATATTGTTGCTAGCTTCTATCACGGAAATACAATCACTGTGAGATGCATGATATTATGATTGAAACAAAATGTTACTGAATTTGTGTAAGCTTTGTTCTGCGGAAATATTCCTTAACCACCATTTCTGTACGATTGAGGCAGCCATTGTGAGGATAATGAAGTCAAGAAAGAAGATGCAGCACAATGTACTTGTGGCAGAGGTAAGAGCATCTTTGATTAATCCTTCGAGTTCAGGGACCCGTTTCACAAAGAGTGAGTTGCTATAGATACCAATTCTGCAATCAATTACAACTGATCATATCACAAACAATCACAGCTATAAATTTGCAAGTCCGAGCCAATGAGTAATTTGCAATCAAGCGAATAGTTACAGTACCAATGATCAACACAAGCTGTGACCAATGTTGATTCTAAGTTACGATTGAAAGTTCTTTGTGATACAGATTTACGATCAATAGATCAGTTGTACGGTTCATCTATCGTTTGTATGGCCGTGAAGGATACCCACATTTATAAAGTGATGTCATCTCTATGTTTGTGACAGGTGACAGAGCAGCTCAAGTCCAGGTTTCTACCCAGTCCTGTGGTCATCAAGAAGAGGATAGAGAGCTTGATAGAAAGAGAATACCTCGCTAGGGCACCTGAAGATAGGTAAGTCATCCACTACAGTTGCTGCTGCATAACTGAAACAGCTCAGGAAACGAGGAAATTGGGCTAGTGACCGAGAAATAAACACTGTTCTACGAGAGGTTCATGGAGGTTGAATGCTTATTCAAGTATTAAATTTTTTGTCGCCAACTGCAATTATGGTGCAATACAAGTGCATTAGTTGTGTGCAACATCTCAATGCAGACGATTTACCCGACTTGAAGTGAAACCTTTCATACCTAGACCTGTCTTGTAAGACAAATAATACAGTTATAGATTTGGGATGTTGAGGGGATGGTCCGCAGGTCACAGTGAGGGTATAAAAGGATGCAAAACGCACTCGGCTGCGTTTGTGTGTGTCGCAACATTTAATACCCTCATAGTGTGCTGCATTTTGCCAACCCACTCAGTACTATATCTAAAACAAATATTCATAATTTTGCTGATGTTTCTTTACACATCGTAAGAAAGTTGAAAATTGTACTTAATAACCCTGAATTATTACCTTTATGTGCAGCTCAATTGGTCCATGAATGATATATCGTATGCACTTAGGTTTTTGTGGAAGTATGTAATACAAGCCTTTGAAAATTCTTCATTTTTTATTAGAATGGCAGTCTTGAAAGTGTGCCCAAATACATGCATTTTTGGTTAAGATCTGATTATGACGTCTTGGACAGGACAGTAATTTGTTGCATTTTCCATAGTTTTATCAAACATTTGTATTTTACTTCAGTGAATTGAAGAGAATTGAAGTCAATATTTGAGTAGCTCAAGCTTATAAGTACTCTACATGATTCTAATGATGGAAAAGATGTGCACATTTTTTTTCCCTATCCCATCTCAATTTTGATGGCTTACCGTTTAATTTTTCTTTTCTTAAATTTTGTTTTCATCCTGGAAGGAATGGCTCTATGACAATATAACAAATCAAATATATAAACTGTCAATTTGAGTGCCAAACTACCATCAAATGTATAGTTTGTGAATTAACCCTCTTTTTTGCCTCATTTTATTCTCATTCTCTACAGGAAAGTTTATACCTACGTTGCGTGAAGTGCACCCCCTCCTTTTGTACAGTCAGAGATTTTCTTCGCACACGCAAATGACAACAAACTCTATTTTGGTCAGCGTCACTCCAAATCTTGTATGCTTTTCATGTTTTTCTTTTTTTCTTACACTACGTGACTTGTCTCCTGTGCACTCAGATCTTCTATGTTATCAAGCTCGTTTGTCTAAAACACGTCAGAGAAATAGTGAAAATTATCATTGAATAAAGAACATACATCAGTGGCTAAGCATACAGGCGAGCTCATATCTGACCTAAATATGAGATTTTTGTTTTCATAGTACTTTTATTTTGTAAAACATCAGCATTGTATAGTTCTGTTCTTTTGTTGTTTTTGCAAAATTATATGTCTCCTCAACTCTTTCACAGGGCTAATTGATCTGGCTATCCCTTTCAATTTTGATAAGTTTATTTGCAAATTTTTATTTCAATGATATAACGTTTTTTTTCAGCTGCTTTGCAGGACAAGCAGATAGACGGAATTTCAAAGGATCTCTTCAATTTTGTGTCTGTTACCTTTGTGACTAAAGAAAAGAAAAATGTTGATACAAAATGTTTAGCCAAGTTACCCTTAATTGAAATAATTCGATATGAATCTAATTCAAATAAACACTTTGTCAGCAAGCAACATCATTCTTCATTAAATCATGCAAATGTGATTGCTTTATTAAAGCAAGAATTGAAAACTTTTCCAAGATGTATTCTCTCTGTGCATGTCAAACACGTTTCATATTTGTCAACCTGTCGTCCAACCAACTCTTGTCAGAAGATAAGTCTTGAATAGCAATGTACCTGATCTATCCTGTGGTGTAAAGAACTTTCACACGTGTGGAATGGTTCACACTAGAGCAAAACAGTACACAACATGCTTCTGTAGCTTGTAACTTCTATTTTTCACCCATCAGTGGAAGAGTCATCAAGGAATGTGTGACATTGTGAGGGTGATGGAATTGATCGATTGTAGGTTCCAATCCTTTGAACTCATTCCGTGCCAGATACAATACAGCTCTATTGGTTGCATGTGCATTTCTGTGTGTAAGTTACGCATGACTTCACGGACGACTTTACGCACGACTGGTGACCTCTTCTTGAGTGCCAAATCAGATTTTCAACAAGTTTCATTCCCATCAGCTAACTTTAAAATCTGACCTTTGTAAATTCAAATTCTTGTTGTTAACAAGCATCTGAATTTTAAGTTTATTATTCGTCACATTTGATTAGGATTGTAGGATATTCACTCCCACTATGTTAAAAACAGAAACAAGTTGGGTAATATCATTTAGCACAAGAACAGGTCACCAGTCATGCATAGATTTGTGTGTAATTTACACACATATTTATGAAAGAGTGTAAGAAAGCAAAATAGTGGCACTGGAAGAGTGAATATCCTGTATGTTCCTTTGTAGGATTTGTATGCATTCCTGACATGAAAAAGCAACAACACGAAGCGTCTAAGCAAAGTAGGGTATCTCCTGGTTTCTATACGCCAGGACCGAATATTGTTGGTTTTATTTCCAGTATGACCGCTCCTACTGAGACTGGTTGCTCTTTTGAATTGTGTGAAGTGTTCAGCATTTTTGCTTTGCATACCCATTGTTGGATGTTCCACTGTATGGAATCAACATGGGACTATCAATGGATGGTACTGCAGAGGATTAAATCATACTTCCCCACATCAAAGTATGTGAATTTGTAACCCTTTATTTACATGTACTTGGTCATAACACTGGTTGTATTCATGTAATGATAAACCCATGACAAACCGGGAATCTTAAAGTCCCAATAAAATATTCCATTTCTAAAAAAAAAAATAAACGGCTCAATCTGTTCTTTAGTTACAGTTTTTAAGACGAGGCGAAATGGAAATACAGTTTGCATGTCTTGCCTGTTGTATTATTGCAGATTAATTTTAGTTTTCTTTGTTTCAATAACCTTTGCTTTCATCTGCTCTATAACCATTCATATCATTTCAGTGCATTAGTTTCGTCTCTAGATTTATTTCATGTTGATTTCAGGAAGGCATGTACAACACGGAAATGTCTTTTATTTATTGTGATGTACCATATTTTGTAGATATTTATAATCCAGATTTATTTTTAAGTTCATATGAAATGATCATTTGATGTCATCAACAACGACTGTTTTATTACTTTCATGGTGAAGTGACCATCCTTAAAAAAAAAAACTCTCCTTAAATCTGACTAGGCATGTGTTGGATGCTTATTTCCTACCCAGTAGGTATTTCATCAAGTGTTCGCCAATAACAAAAATCAATTAGATGCAACGCAAGCTACATGGCATAATATAAATATTCACAAAGCGGCATACAGTGTATATATAAATTATTGAATTGTGGAGATTAATACAAGTTCTGGTATTCACACCCTATTAATACCAAGATAAAGACCCATTAACAAAACTTATTGTTTGGTGTAATTTTGTAATTTACATTGTTTCAAACCTGATAGTGTCTATAGATTTATCTCCCATTGTCCATATATGGATGCATCTGCTAGACAGTGACCAGTTCTCATCTGCTCGTTTGCTTTTCTACTGTCCTTATATCGATTGATGTACCCCATACCCCTTCCTTCGTATCGTCCACTATGTTGTAAAGTCAGAGTTCTATTTCCTATCAAATGTTGCATTTACGGTGTTAATATATATGATATCAGGGGTGCCAATGTTTTCACTGAGACATAGCCAGACTTATTGAAAATTATAAGAAATGTTAATGATATCAAGTGTACCATGTTATATATTCTACGTGCACAATGGCATTGGAAAACATTGGTACCTCTCTGGTATGTCAATGACCATAAGAAGTGCTATTTTTTCATAGCTTGATTTCATGTTGAGTAACCTTTTCAGTGCGCATACATTGTCATGGCAACTGATGTATTTCGTTGTTATGGGAATGACGTAGAAATATCTTGACTTCGGAGGTGGAGCATGTTCTAAATTATTTTCAGATCAAAGGAGACCACTATCTAGAAGCATTTTTCAAAAGTAGTTTTCAGGCATGGAAAACTACAGGAATGTGCAACTCTTAGGTACTTTTGGGATTGTAGTATTTCATGTTGTATGGTAACTTGCAGATAATGTGCACGTTACACAGGAATTATTACTGTAAAGCTTGAAATATTTGAAAATGCATATCTGCTATTTAAGTAAATAACAGGAATAGTGTACAAAGTGACGCCCTTCTTTTCAAGGGTCAGGTTATATTTACTGAAGCATGAACTTGAGCGAAGCATTTCTGAAATGCTTACAGATTCCTTTGAAGAAGTGGACGAGACAGATGTGTACTATTGTAATCGCTTGATGAATTTTTAAACAAATACGTGAAAGTGATACTTATAAGGAAATGTACAAGTGTAAACGCATGGTGTTCACTCAAATAAACTGTAAATGTGTTCCAGTTTATGAGAAAAAAATTATCCCTGTGTGTGTGGTGTTTCTTTAGGAGTCTTCTATCATAAGTACATCTGACAACTGTGTGTGTGTGTGTGTGTGTGTGTGTGTGTGTGTGGGTGTGTGTTTATGTACAATTTCGTTGGGTGGTATTCTAAAAAACAATCTTAAGTTTTGACTCAAGTCCCCTAGTACATGTATTAAAGATTTTGGACTTACATTTCTTTCAGAATGCCACCCCTTGTTTATTTGAAATGCATACTGTAAGCTTTAGAGACAGAAGTTATATCTTACCAACTACTGTACTTACATGTATTTATTTATAGACACATCGTTGGTGTGACAAGTTTTGTTTTCTTGACAGCACATAATTGCGTGCATGATGCATACAAAAATGGTTCCTGTAAGTACACATGTTAACTCTCCCAGTACTATGCATGCATGAAATATGTAATAAGTTAATGGGCTGTTTGTGGCTTGGTACGGAGAGGGATTAACGTGGATTTTTTTTAAGTATTACGTAGCACATCCCCCATCACACACTCAGACGCACGCCACGCACAGATGTACACACACATGACAACTTTATTATTTCGGAGGGGGGGGGGGGGTGTATATACAGCTCATCAGAATTGAGGGTAGGGTTGTGTTGTCGGGCTATCTCTCTGTCCCTATCTATCAAACAATAAACATGTCTTCTTTTCATGTCAGAAGAAGTCAGGTTTGCAGTGAGTGCATACATGTCTGCTCAACGCCCAGAGCAAGCAATCGAAGTTCCTGCCCTCCTCTCTGTCTCTGTCTGTCTGTCTGTCTGTCTGTCTGTCTGTCTGTCTGTCTGTCTGTCTGTCTGTCTGTCTGTCTGTCTCTCTCTCTCTCTCTCTCTCTCTCTCTCTCTCTCTCTCTCTCTCTCTCTCTCTCTCTCTCTCTCTCTCTCTCTCTATCTCTGCCCCTATCTATCAAACAATAAACATGTCTTCTTTTCATGTCAGAAGAAGTCAGGTTTGCAGTGAGTGCATGCATGTCTGCTCAACGCCCAGAGCAAGCGCAATCAAAGTTCCTGCCCTCCTCCAGCTCTTTCTCTGTCTGTCTGTCTATCTGTCTGTCTCTCTCTCTCTCTTTCTCTCTCTCTCTTTCTCTCTCTCTCTTTCTCTCTCACTCTCTGTCTGTCTCTCTCTCTCTCTACGCGTCTCTCTCTCACTCTCTTTTTGTCTCACCCTCTCTGTCTCCCTGTCTCTCTTACTCTGCCGCTGTCTCTCTCTCTTTCTCTGTCTATCTCTGCCTCTGCACTGTCTCTCTCACTGTCTCTCTCTCTGTCTCACCCCCCTCTCTCTGTCTCCCTCACTCTCTCTCTGTCTCTCTCTCTGTCTCTCTCCACCACCCCACCCTCTCTTCTCTCTTCTCTCATCTTTCTTTCTCTCTGTCATTGTCTAGCTCCGTCTCTTCCCATATCTCTGGACACCCATTCCCCCCCCCCCCACAAAAAAAAGAGAAAGAAAAAAAAAAGACAAACAAATAAACAAACACACACACACAAACCTACAGCAACAACAAAACAATAACTACAACAACAAAAAACAATTAAAACAAATAAAAACCAAAATAAAACACCCCTCGATCTCTCTTTTTTTCTCTGCTCTGTCTGGGCCCATCTTTGTTATTATGGATTATTCTCCAGACATACGCATTTCTTTTTTTGCTTGCCAAATATTGAACGATAAGTTTACTCTACATAAGAAAAAAGGGGAAATTATATAGTTTTACTATATCGGTTATTTTCCTTCATCACTTTCAAAATATAGCGAGCATATAACTTTAAAACTAAACTATGAACTTGAAGGTACAATGCGGACACAGTTTACATACTTGTGTACTAGTACGTACGTAACCCGATGATGAAACATCTTTCTACAAGTTTTTATAGATCAAGCTTGGGCAACTAGCTCCAAAGTATGTTTCTTTCATTTGTCTCATTTAATTGAAACCAAAATAATTTCAGGGTGAACTTCCCCTTTAATTCTCCTCTGATGAAATTGGGGCATAGCTAGTCTGTCTTAATTACCAGACATACTTTGTTAACAGACTGGGTTGTGTCCATATGCACCTCGTTGTAAATGCTGTAATTAATTTACGGCTGAATAAAGGCTACAATTCATAATAAAGATTTTGCATTCAAGGCAAGCGCAGCATGCATTATGCATGCACAGTACCGCAGAGAGTGCAGCATCACTGCACAGACAACACATCAACCTTGGCCTTGCTTGGGCTAGATAACTATGTGCTAACCTCTTTTTTTTTTTCAAGTCATCGAACAATTCAACATCAGCTTCTTGGCATGGGAAACAAGCAGAACAAAGAGATTACCTCGTCTGACCAAGGCCAAGCATTGGCGTCAACTTCGTCTCCACCCAGTCCAGCAGGAGATGGCGACTCAGGAAAAAGTGAGTAGAGATCCAGACACTGTCGAGGTGACTTAATAATAGTTCAGAGATCTATAATAGCCATAGAGTTAAATACGTTAGGTTTATATAACTCTATGATAATAGCTAGTCTATAGAATGAGAATCTACCGTCACTTTACTTGTACCTTGTTTTTTTTTTTTTTTTTTTTTTTTTGGGGGGGGGGGGGCGTGGGTTCCGTCAACAATCGTATGAAAAACAAAATGTTGCATCTCAGAAGGAGAGTAAACATTTGTTGTCCCATTTGTGTTTTCTGTTCTGATCATAATAGAGTGGTGTTGTCATAGTTGACTTTGTTAAATGGTCTCGACTTTGGTTCTTAATTTACAACATCCCACAATCTAGCCTTTGAAGGGAAAACCACACCTTTCCTTGAGTTTTTGCAAATCGCATCAACGTTTTGGTTTGTTAAGTTGTTAGGGAAAACGACTGGGTAGAAATCACAAAACGTTGCTTACCATGCAGCCATCAAGCATCATCCTTTAGGAACTGTGTGGGGCATTTAAGATTTCTTTTCCAGGTTGCTTTCTGTATCAAAATCAGTGATTTAGACAGCAAGTGTATGTTTTCAAACATTAAATTTTGCTGGCTTCAAGTTCATAACATTGCTTTCGTTATCGATATTAATAAGGTGCCCATGTATGATTTGTACAGGGTTTAATATCGATAGCGAATGCGATGATTTAAACCGAGCAAAAGAAAATACTTGCAAAAATATACACTTCCCATCTATTTTACTGATTTTGATTGTTCGATATTGACGTCATCAGCTGTGCAATTTTGGATCCATATGATATCGTCCATTGCACACTCGCCGAGACCACCAGTAGGCTACTTGAGTGTATTGTGTATACATGTGAACCGCGACCGCTCAGCAGGTGTGCTTGCTATGCATATATTGAGCTAATTAGTAATTTGCCTGTAGGTAACCTAATGCGTCATATAAAACAAATAATGAATGTTTTTTTCGTTCCTGCAATAGTGCAATGGACAGAGTATTTCTATCGGTGAAAGATGAAATGAATGATCCATTCAAATCGGCTACGCCTCGTTGAATGGACCTTTAGTTTGCTTTATTTTATGATGAATAAACTTAAATAAATTAAAAATTCAATAAAAAACCCCCCAAAATAGGCTTCACGGAGCTGCAGCTGTGGCATGTCAGCGAGAAGGTGATGCCAGGCCTGCAGGACAAGTTGGGTGACATCCTAGGGCTGACGCAAGCCGAGATCGACGCCATCCGCCTCTCGGCCGACCTCTCCTGCTCCCGTGAGGCCACGCTCAAGATCCTCCTGCTGTGGCACGAGCGCCAGAAGAAAGGAAACAAGGTGCGTAATTACCTTGACTAGCCTGGCTTCAAGGATGTTGGGGATTTCTCAACCAAACTATTCAATAAAGGGGTCTGGTTGCAGTAGACCAATCATCTTTGATTCCTTCTCCAGTTCACCCATTGAGAAAAGAGGAGAATGATACAGTGACTAGTTCAGGCATGAAAATTTTCTACGTTTCCATGGATTTCCGTTTTTTTTGTTGTAATTTTGTAATTTTTTTCCACGCAAAAAAACACAGAATATTTGAAAATCCAAGTTTTTTCCCGATTTTGTTTTTCAGATTTGGTCTTTTTAGCGCTACCATAGATATTGCACCATGTGGCTATAATTGTGAGCAATTTTAACACCGCAGAGCTTCTGTTTTTGTACCCGTACTAGTGATCGTGCTGGCGCTGGCACCGTACTCAAAAATATTTTAAGTGTTTTTTTTTAAAATCATTTTTCATGCATGGGTCTTAGGGTTCTAGACTCTGTTTGTCAGTTGGGATAAAAAAAAATGTGCAACAGCCTTGAAGCCAGGCTAGACCCCTCACACAAACTACTTGTTACCCTGTTGGTGTCACTTCGCATTCTATGGCATAGCCTATGTACTAGGCTGTGAGGTGCATGGACACAACCCAGTTGTCAAAAATCACCTCCTATTTGCACCATTCTGCAATTTCCACAATTTTCATCTCTTTTTTACACTAACTTTAATTTAATTTAATTTTTACACTAACTTTAATTTTTTAATCACAAAAGAAAATAACATTTCAATTTTTAAATGTTCTTTGAATGTTTCCATGGTGAGAGTGTACTAATAAATACTATTTAGAAAATAGCAAAACTTTCGGTAACACCATGTGGTTGTATTCTTTCGGATAATTGGCCCACTTATGGGGTGAAGAAAGGAAAGGAAAGTGAAAAGTGAAAAGGAGAGGTGAATTTTTATATTTTATAACACTTACACAAGACTATTTTTAGCTTTAGTTTTCGGTGTTTTAAACCGAAAATAAATGGGATGAAATGGAGGTAGAAGAAGAGGGTGGGTGTTGATGAAAGTTGTGAACTAGTCACAAAGTAGTGATAAAGAGAAAAGACAAGAAAAGAAAATGAGAAAAGTGTAGAAAAGTTATAGTCAGTTCTGCAACTAACTATAGATTTCTTTCAAAATCTGAAAGAGGGAGTATCAGTCTCGACGTTTCGGGCAGTGTGCTCTGTCCGTCATCCGGAGAATAACTCGAAGAAACTAACGAGCGCGCCGGGTATTTATGTGATCCGAAGGGATCCGAAATAACCCGAGAGTGTCCGAAATCAGCCAATAGGAATAGAGCGTTTCGGCGCGAATGTGCTGTGTGCACTAGAGCGTGAAACAGCTGAATAGGTGCGAAAGTGCGGCGCGAATGCGCGGTGTGCACTGGAGCGTGAAACGGCGCGAAAGTGCGGCGTATTCAATTCCCCGAGCTTTCGGGTAGGTCGTCGTCCCGTGTGCGTTGTGCGTGGTGGTGCTGCCGGTGTGCGTGGTGAAGAAGTGGCATCCAGATATCGTTGATCACAAGTCCGCTCTCCTGTGGTACCGTGTCGTGTTGAAGAATCTCGATGGCTTCTCTCACGCGCCGGGTGTGCCAGTGCTTAATGGATGTGATGAGTTCTGCGTTGGACCAGTCGATGCGATGATTCTGTTGCTGAGCATGTTTGACGATAGCTGATTTCTCCCACTCGTGCCGTCTAAAGCTGGTCTGGTGTTCCTTGAGTCTGGTCCTAAGGCTTCTTCCGGTTTCTCCAACGTAGAACTGACCGCATTCACACGGTATCTTGTAGACTCCTGGTTGAGTGTCCGGCGGCTTCCTGTCTTTGTGGGTGAAGAGCTTGGAGTGCAGCTTACCTGAAGATCGGTGCCTGACCTGGATGTTGACGTTCTTGAGAATCCGCTGAATCTTGTGAGAAGCTTGTCCTATGTAAGGGAGAAAAACTGAAGCTAAATGTGGCGGAGCAGGAGTGCGCGGACGAGGTAGAGATGTCTTCACCTTTCGAGGAGGGTATCCGTTGATGCTGGTGAGCACTGTCTTGATGTGCTGAAGCTCTTGTTGAAGGTGTTCCTCGTCGCTGATGTCGTGTGCTCGCCGGATGAGAGTACTGGATACTGACTGTAAAACAGAAGGGTGATGAAACGATTTAAAATTGTTTAAAATCTTCACCAATGTTCCTGTTTCAGAAGCCTGCAGTATCATCCGACAGAGACTAGAGGAAGACGACGCCCTACCAGAACGGACAGCTATGTCTCCAGAGCACATCCAGGATCTACTTCTCACATGCCTCAACTCGACTTCATTCCAGTGGCGTAACTCTTTTTACAAACAGGTTGAAGGAGCAGCAATGGGGTCACCTCTCTCCCCCATCGTCGCCAACATCTACATGGAGGAATTTGAGACAGCAGCACTTCAAACATCGACTCTCTGCCCCAAATTATGGGTTAGATATGTTGATGATATTTTCGTCGTGTGGCAGCACAGCAGAACTGATCTCCAGAAATTTCTTTACCATCTTAATCACAGGCACCCAAGCATCAAGTTCACCATGGAGATAGAGCAGGATCTTTCCATCCCATTTCTAGACGTACGCGTTACAAGGACAGCTGAGGGAAAGGCATCACACCAAGTCTACCGGAAACCGACGCACACGGACAGGTACCTCAATTTTAAATCGTTTCATCACCCTTCTGTTTTACAGTCAGTATCCAGTACTCTCATCCGGCGAGCACACGACATCAGCGACGAGGAACACCTTCAACAAGAGCTTCAGCACATCAAGACAGCGCTCACCAGCATCAACGGATACCCTCCTCGAAAGGTGAAGACATCTCTACCTCGTCCGCGCACTCCTGCTCCGCCACATTTAGCTTCAGTTTTTCTCCCTTACATAGGACAAGCTTCTCACAAGATTCAGCGGATTCTTAAGAACGTCAACATCCAGGTCAGGCACCGATCTTCAGGTAAGCTGCACTCCAAGCTCTTCACCCACAAAGACAGGAAGCCGCCGGACACTCAACCAGGAGTCTACAAGATACCGTGTGAATGCGGTCAGTTCTACGTTGGAGAAACCGGAAGAAGCCTTAGGACCAGACTCAAGGAACACCAGACCAGCTTTAGACGGAACGAGTGGGAGAAATCAGCTATTGTCAAACATGCTCAGCAACAGAATCATCGCATCGACTGGTCCAACGCAGAACTCATCACATCCATCAAGCACTGGCACACCCGGCGCGTGAGAGAAGCCATCGAGATTCTTCAACACGACACGGTACCACAGGAGAGCGGACTTGTGATCAACGATATCTGGATGCCACTTCTTCACCACGCACACCGGCAGCACCACCACGCACAACGCACACGGGACGACGACCTACCCGAAAGCTCGGGGAATTGAATACGCCGCACTTTCGCGCCGTTTCACGCTCCAGTGCACACCGCGCATTCGCGCCGCACTTTCGCACCTATTCAGCTGTTTCACGCTCTAGTGCACACAGCACATTCGCGCCGAAACGCTCTATTCCTATTGGCTGATTTCGGACACTCTCGGGTTATTTCGGATCCCTTCGGATCACATAAATACCCGGCGCGCTCGTTAGTTTCTTCGAGTTATTCTCCGGATGACGGACAGAGCACACTGCCCGAAACGTCGAGACTGATACTCCCTCTTTCAGATTTTGAAAGAAATCTATAGTTAGTTGCAGAACTGACTATAACTTTTCTACACTTTTCTCATTTTCTTTTCTTGTCTTTTCTCTTTATCACTACTTTGTGACTAGTTCACAACTTTCATCAACACCCACCCTCTTCTTCTACCTCCATTTCATCCCATTTATTTTCGGTTTAAAACACCGAAAACTAAAGCTAAAAATAGTCTTGTGTAAGTGTTATAAAATATAAAAATTCACCTCTCCTTTTCACTTTTCACTTTCCTTTCCTTTCTTCACCCCATAAGTGGGCCAATTATCCGAAAGAATACAACCACATGGTGTTACCGAAAGTTTTGCTATTTTCTAAATAGTATTTATTATTTCAATTTTTGTTTTCATTTTTTTTGCAGGTTGAGACTTTGACTCAAGTACTCAAGAATCTTGATCTATGGGAGAAAGGCCTTTTCTCATATGGTATGCAGTTTGAATAGTATAAAAGACCTTTAAAGAATATTTTATTTATTTCTATTTATATTGATCCTTCTGTATCCAGGGTAACCCCATCAGTGTGTCAGGCATTGTTCTGCCTGGATGCCTTGGTTACACCATACATCAACATTACATGAACAATCATAAATGTGTGACACTTGAATAGAACCACTATGTCATAGGAAATTAATATAAATACACAAAGACTGATGCATATTGTAACAAATTGAATGATAACAATGCTAATTTTTGTGAAAGGGCTTTCTGGGGTAATTTCAATTTACAAAGAAATTTTAGGCATATACCCAGTAGTAAGGATAGCGTGCTCCATCCTGTAAATGAATGAATTCATTTACAGGATTCAATCATTTACACGATGGAGCACGCTATCCTTACTACTGGGCGTATGCCTATAATTTCTTTGTAAACAATGATAATGTTTTCACTATACCTCCACGCAATCTCTTCCGCCAATCCAAATGCTGGGAACCGATCCTGTAACATAGTAGTTCTATTCAAGTATTCCGTGTTTATGATTTCATGTAATATGGTTGTATGATGTAACTAGAGCCCCCAAGGGAAACACTACCTCGCCAAAGCAAAGGCGGAGAAACAAATCCATGTTAGAGCCTAGTATAAAGAATCTTATCAAACATTCTGCCTGATCCAAAATGTTTTTTTGCTGTCCCACCACCATTAAGTCCCTGTGGCTAATTCCAAGGCCGGGAAGAAAGCCACCAGAACCAATCTAAAGGCTGAGAACCAAATCTGTGTAAGAACCCAGTTTAAGGAATCTCTGCAACAATTTCTCCTGATACAAAATGTTGTTTGTATTTTTGCTGTACCACCATGATACAGTCTCCGCGGCCAATCCCAAGGCCGGGAAGAAAGCCACCAGCACTCAGGTCTTGACTGACATCCAGCTCCGCTGCGTGGCTAACCGCTTCCCGGACGAGCAATACGTGCTGCTTGGCCTCCAGCTGGGCATTAGGTACCAGGACATCGCCGCGATGTGGATCGCCTCGCACCATCACGTGAAGGAAGCTGCCTTCCTGCTCCTGACTACGTGGAGGCAGGATTTCACGGCGCAGGCTCATGCAAGGATGCTTGCAAATGTTCTGGAGGCCGTGCATCAGGTCAGGTTGGCTGATGAAGTTCGTAAGTTTATGTTTCATGATCTAATCTTTGTTGTGCTGTTTAATGCAAATGGTATATAACACAAATATGCCTTTCAAGATACAATAGACTAGTCCACAAAACAAATTGAATGATTAATTAATGGATAAAAGCTGAATAGTGTGAACATTCCCTTTTTCTTTTCATGTGAAGGCCATCACAGGCGACTCAATTTTGCCACGATTCTGCCGTCATAAATGCTGACAAGTGGAAATATGTCATCACCTTCTTGTACAAATTGCATCGTGCAATTCAGCGAGTCGCAGAGACGTACGACTGATTGGATCGTATCGTCTTCGTTGGCCTTCAGCTGTTTGGTTTGCATATACCAAAAATATTGAATCTTGAATATACAGCTTATAAAATTTCTTCTCCATTTCTAGGCCAGGGAATTGCGCTGAAGGTGCACCACTATGAGGGCCGGTACGTCAACATGAAAGCAGACGGCTTGAACACCTATCTTGGGCTCGATGACAAGGGCAGTCTTGCATTTCTGGAGGAGAGTGAGGACAAAATTGACAGGGATCGTTGTGAGTATTTATCTGTTAATCCCTCAACGAGTCATGCGATGATTTTGCGAGGAGAAAATTATATATTCGGTTTTGAGGAAATAATCAAGCTTTCTTTTTTTGTACCACGAAAATAGTCAAATCTCAGTGAAAACTAGATAGATTTTAATTTTATGGGAGTTATAGTACCTCTGACCTTAAAATTTCACAGTTGGTATCACAAAGATTCGTGCTAAATATGTGCAAACTTTCATGAAGTGTGCAGATGTTTGTAAACGGGACGGACCATCTTTAAGAGTATAAGTAATCAATGTTGTGAGGGACCAGAGCGCTGAATGATGGCCAATGGAATGAATGTCGGCGAAATGCATTCAGCAATCGGGTGTAAAAGAAAGAGTGAAATATTCTGCGATGCTTAGGGGGAGTTAATGCTAACCATTTTATTTCACTTTACAAATTTACACTGTTATATCCCTTCTGTGAATATTCATGAGTATTCTAGGAATGTGATCGGTCAATTGATGCTAGCAGAATACAAAATAATTTCACTAGAAATTAAAATCTCTGCCTCGGCTCCGATTATCTTTTGCTATTTTTGTCTCGCCCACCGGAGGTGAAGGCGAGACTAAGGGATCCAAATGGCGTCCGTCCGTCGTCCGTCCGTCGTCCGTCCGTCGTCCGTCCGTCGTCCGTCCGTCGTCCGTCGTCCGTCCGTCGTCCGTCGTCCGTCGTCCGTCGTCCGTCACAAATGTTAAAGTTTACCTGCAAGACTCTCTTATGATCCATAACTTCACATGGGTTGCTTGGATTACAACCTAACTTGGGTCATAGATGCACTGGGGGTACCTTCATGTTATGGTGCTGTTGGAGGTCACAGGATAAGGTCAAAGGTCATTTGAGGTCATACGTTAAAGTTTACCTGCAAGACTCTCTTTTGACAAATAACTTCACATGGGTTGCTTGGATTACAACCTAACTTGGGTCATAGATGCACTGGGGGTACCTTCATGTTATGGTGGCGTTGGAGGTCACAGGATAAGGTCAAAGGTCATTTGAGGTCATACGTTAAAGTTTACCTGCAAGACTCTCTTTTGACAAATAACTTCACATGGGTTGCTTGGATTACAACCTAACTTGGGTCATAGATGCACTGGGGGTACCTTCATGTTATGGTGGCGTTGGAGGTCACAGGATAAGGTCAAAGGTCATTTGAGGTCATACGTTAAAGTTTACCTGCAAGACTCTCTTTTGACAAATAACTTCACATGGGTTGCTTGGATTACAACCTAATTTGGGTCATAGATGCACTGGGGGTACCTACATGTTATGGTGCTGTTGGAGGTCACAGGATAAGGTCAAAGGTCATTTGAGGTCATACGTTAAAGTTTACCTGCAAGACTCTCTTTTGACAAATAACTTCACATAGGTTGCTTGGATTGCAACCTAACTTGGGTCATAGATGCACTGGGGGTACCTTCATGTTATGGTACCGTTGGGGGTCACAGGATAAGGTCAAAGGTCATTTGAGGTCATACGTTAAAGTTTACTTGCAAGACTCTTTTCACACATAACTCATCACTTGTTGCTTCAATGGCAATCAAACTTGGATGATGGATGCACTGGGGGCACCTGCATGTTATTGTGCTGTAAGAGGTCACATGATAAGGTCAAAGGTCATTTGAGGTCATACATTAAAGTTTACTTGCAAGACTCTTGGTGAAGGCTTCCTAACTTGTGCACAGAATTGTGTGAGCATGTGTGAGCATTACTGATGTAGATTTAGGCAAACATTACTCATGCACATTTATGCAAATTTATTCAAAGTGACTATTTTGCACCTGATTTTGATGTTGTCTGTTTAAAGTTGCTTATTTGTTTGTTTCAGTTTTCTTTTGCGTAGCAACGGAGATCGCGATATTTCTGGTTATTTTCGCAAGTGGGCGAGACACAATATTGCTAATGCCTTGTTTTCCTGGGGAGCACTGCGCATGCTGTATTTACTTATTTCTTCCTTGGCACTACTGCGCATGCTCTCTATCTGGTAACAAAATTTGTTTTGACTCCGAGCAGACGACCCGCCACGCACTGTGCACTATAATAATAAAAAAAAATATTTTTGTTTCTTTTTCCTTTTTAGTTATTGTTTTACAAAAGGGATATAAAACAAATATACCAAGCATTGAGTTTGAAAGTATAGTCGAAATTATTGATCTTCGGAGGGACTGGCATAAGTTTTTTTTACCTCGGGGGCTTCACCCCTCGGAAAAAATAGTTCTATGCCAGTCCCTCCTCAGATAGATAATTTCCACTTTACAATCTCACAGCTTGGTATATTTGTATACTGTAAAAGCTAAATTTCAATTTGGTTTGATTTTACATATTAGAGCGACTTTTTCTCCTATCTTTCAAAATATTTGCTCTTGTAATTTGGGTTATCAGAACGTTTTGAAAACTTATGGGAGCAAAAACTTTTGAAGCTCCCGCATATTTTTTTGGCTGCTTCTAACACTCTCTTTGTAAAGACCAGACGTCTACCGTTAAGTACCAAAATGACACATTTATACAATGAAATGACAGCAAAAGAAATATAGGGAAAGAGTGACACTCTTGGGTCACCATGAGATCGAAACAGTTTCACAAAGCCTAAATGATAGCTTCTGTTGATGACCGTCACTCCTCAAAAACAGCCAAGTTGAGGGAGGACGTCCATACTGAAATTTGTTCAATTTTCCCGGAAAACCCTTAATTATCATGACATTTATTATAATCGTTATTATGACTATAATATATTGGATTATTCCTTGGTTGTATATTTTACAAATATACCAAGCTGTGAGATTGTATAGTGGAAATTATCTATCTGAGGAGGGAGTGGCATAGAACTATTTTTTTCTCTGTCTCGATATCGCTTCATGCCAGGTAAATGTGTAACACGCCGCGCACTGCACTCACTATGCACTAATTTACGTCCGCTCAGGTAGAGAGCATGCGCAGTAGTCCCAAGGAAGAAAAAAATAAATAGAGCATGCGCAGTCCTCCCCAGGAAAAAATAGTGAAAACTATCCGGAGCTCTTCGAGCATCAATTGACCAATCACGTTCCTAGAATACTCATGAATATTCATGGAAGGGATATAATGTGTGTTATTTTGTTGTGTATTTCAAAACTCAGATGTGGTGGAGCTGCATATATTCAACACCAGTAAGACGGACCACATATCTGAAGGCTCTCCATGCCTTGTCTGTCTGTCTTCAAACTGGCTGACTGTGGATTCAAAAGGAAACCTGTCGCTACTACGGGAGGTAAATGCTCTAATATGTCCTAAAAGCCACGGCTCAAGAAATCAACTCACACCTTGGAAAGTCCAATCATTTTGTGCCACTGTCAAGAGTCTTTCTATTATCTTTGATGTGGAACATAACATCCTTGACATTGTCTTTTCAATTATGGAAGAATTTTGTTATGACTTATAACTTTATAATGGAAATCTTGAAAATAAAAATGTGAGTTTTGCTATGTTCTGTATACCGTAGCTCTTTGATAAGTGTAATTGACATTTGAGTGTAGCTGTACCATGGAGAGAGACTGCATGCAGATAGTTTATTGCTTGCTTCATGGGACATTTAATTTACAATAATCATGTAGCTCTATGCCACATTGGACTGGAAAATGTATATTTGGTGACTAATCTGTATCTAAGTGACCTTGATTGTCAATAGGGCAACCTTGTACAATCCCATAGCATTAAGCATTTATAATGTGTGATCATTGCATTAAAAAAATACACCTTTGTTTGAATTCACATGAAGTTTTACATCAAGTCCACGGTTTAAGCAAATTTTGCAGCATATATGCAAAGAAGTACTCTTGATATAGCACCTACATTTCAAAAAGGTCCAATCATGAAGGGGTGCGTTCCTCGTACGGTGCTGAATTCACACTAGTTGCTATGGTTTGACCGTGTTTAGACCACGGTTTAACCAAGTTTATTTAAATGACCCATCATCTAAACCAGTGTCCAGTGAGTAGTTTCCATCTCTCTTTCTACTGATATGGCCAGTTCACATCCATTTGCATCATTTAATTACTTCCATTATGTTCCATACCTTTGCTCCCTATTGGTTTTATGATCTTTATTTGTTATATCCAGCATACCTCTCTTTATGTTGTGTTGTGTAGCTGCTAACGTCCTCTCTATTTACTTGTTACAGTACTGATAACCCATCAAGAAATGTTATTTCTACAGTGGAGCCTGAGATCAAATGCACAGTGATTGCAATCAAATGCAATCAGCTCCATACATTGACTGCAGTCTGACTGCAATAGATTGCAATCAGCTCTGATGTTGATCTCAGTCCCAATTGTACATTGAAACCTATCAACAAAACCCACTCTATTTATGGAACACTTAAATCAAAATCCCTTCAAACCAGTTTGGATGTGATTGCACCAATCTATAAAGGTATACATATCAAATTTGGGAACTAGCGTTTAATTTTTTTTACTAATGACATGAAATAATAATGAAAATAATGAAATTCTTTTCTGAACTACTTTGCTTCAATCATCATATGAGTGGCCACTTTTCTGATTTGCTTTGGTTGGTCTTTTTTTAGATAGGTATGACTTGTATCGAGAAAAAGAAACAGGAAAAGTACAACTTTCCACTACTCTTTTGCATCTTTCTATTTAGAAAAAGTCAACAATTAAAGTGAAGGAGATCTGCAAAGCTGATGACAGGTTCTTTTTCTATGACACGTCGGATGACAGCCTGTCAACGCTCAAGAGTCTCAAGACAGCAAGTAAGAAATCATGCCATTTTTCTTCTCGGTTTCAAGTATACAAACTATGGCCTGTATTCAGAACAGAGGCTTAACACAAACGATGTTCTAAACCTGGACTAACTTTATAGGTCACCAAAGAAAACAACATGAAATATTATTATTGATTCAATACAGTTGATTTGGGCCTGAGAATCACTGTGGTATACTGAGTTTGTCCACATAATGGTTACAGCGAATACTTGAAATCACCCACTGTTTGTGATTCTGTGAGGAAAATCAATGATATTGTATTGGCATCAGATGATTAATTTTGCGCCCCATAAAGTTAGTCTACTTTTAGTGCGCAGTCTGAATGAAACCACTGCTGTGAATATAGGCTATTTTCTTTATTCAAACAATTTGATATGAAAGGGGCATTTGTTCTGTAGTGGGTGCATACTATCATGTGTGGTAGAGGAACTAGCTTTATGGCTAAAAGGGGCAGTTCAAATTGACAATAAGTTCCTTTTGAATGATGCAAAGAAAGACAAATATCTTTGCATAATCATTTGCTGTAGAAGTCCATAGAAAGCCATAGAAATCAGAAACTACAGGTTCTGATTTCTATGGCGAAAGCAATATTATAGTTTGTTCACATCAAATATAGCATACAAACTTTTGCTTCTTTTTGTATCACAAATTTTGTGAAAGTTTTACTTCACCCACATTTTTGTATTCCTACCTTCCTTTGCCCCCCTTTTCTTCTTCAGTGCATGCATAACCCAACTTAAATCTAAAAAATGATTTGGGATTATTTTGATATGCTGATTTGCATTATTTCAGACTTTGAAGAACACAAAATCTAATTTGTTTTTCTGATCAAAAATTCAATAACAAAAGTGACAGTTTCTAAAAAAAAATATACCAAGTTACGAGCTAAATGTCTCACTGCACAGAAACGAACCAATGCTGTGAAATTATATAGAATCCTCAAAATTTAAAACATGAATGAAGTTAAGAGAGATTGGACAGTTTGCAAGAAAAACAAAAGAATTGGGCCTCCCATTTCGGTAAATAAGAAACCAATAGCAGTTTGTCTAGCATGCAAATGGTTAACAAATGAATTTAAGGATTTTTTAATTTTATTAAACGTTAACGACTTTTTTTCCAAGTATCTATCCGAGAGCGTTGATGCAGACGTCCCATACCATTTCATGTTGCTGTCAATGTGTTCTGTTTTGGAACAGAGTTTCTTTACGTGGACCCTTCCACCAACCAGCCCGGTCTCACAGATAGCAAGGAGAATGCCGTCAGATTCAAGGAGATTCTTGGGAAGAGGCCACGCTAACGATGACATCAATGATGACACCGTTTCTCCCCACCGGAACAACATCAATCAACTTTGTGCTCATGTTTTAATGGTATAGTCTAAATCCGCAAAGGAGGTTTAAATTTAATTTAATCCCCCAAAGGAATGCACCGTCTTATGGAAAGTGCTTACCTTCATATTTCAAGTGAATTGATATGATTTTGTTACAAAAGGAATGATATTGTATTTAAAAAGTCAAGTTTGTCATGGATCTTAACAAAAATGATCTTGCTGATATATCTATATGCTTTTCACACTGGCAAAAATTTCCTTAGCCCCTTACAATAGGTGAGGCTAAGTGGGGGCCTTAGCCCCACCTATAGTACGGGGCTAAACTTAGACCACTTTCTGCTCACATTGGTTTTTACCAAAGTGTGCTAGCCCCACCAATAATCCGGGATTCTTTGGCCCTGCAAAAATGTAGGGCTAACCTCACAATTGCAGGGCCAAGCCAAATAGTCCGGGGCTAAGAGTGTCAGTGAGAACAGAAATAAAAAATAGTACGGGGCTAAGGAAATGCGGTGTCAGCTCACAAGGTCGAGATGCCGTGACCAATCAGATAATGCCTGACGGGCGAGTGAGCACATTGCAAGACGTACATTAATAAATATTCATAAGCTGTCGAGAAAGTCCGGGCTAACAATTTCGAGTGGGAACAGCGTGGATTTCCTTAGTCGGGCTTAAGAAATAGTACGGGGCTAAGAAATTTCAGTGTGAAAAGCTTCCAAAAATAGTACGGGGCTAAGGATAGTAAACCCAAGGAGAAAAGAAAGGGTATAAGTTAATTCCAGAGAATAATTGTGAAAAGAATAAGAGGATAACAGTGACATGTAGCATTCCATAGAACAGTGGGTGATACATTTGTATTTAAAGACAGGGTAGCCCAATTGCAGGTCAACAATTTTTTTGTGTGTAAAACCCACTGAAAGTTGAAGAAAATACTGTATAAGAACTTCCTTCCAATAGTAAAAATTGAAACTGACTTTAAGTGGAATTATAACAGGGTTTGGACAGGTCAGCCAAAACCTCTGTGTTTCTTTGAAGCGTAGAGATCGGAGACTGCTGTCCCCATCAGCAGTACGTGCGCTCAATGTGAGCGGTGTCCGCTGCTTGGAGGCATCGCGCACAGACAGGGGGCAATACAATTACGAATGTAGACTGGGAACTGCAAAACTAGGCATTTCAAATGTATGCAAGTATAGTTTCTCACCTTAAAAGATTGGTGAAGCTATGAGTGTGAGTATACTGCCGATTCATGCCAAGTTTCATGACTTTTGCAATTGGACTTCCTTGTCTTTAGTTCTCGGGTAGAGTTAGCCTCATTTCATGCAAATCCAGTTCATTCTGTAATACTTCATATATAGTTTATGTATACTTCATAATAGTTTATTTTGCCCCCAAAAGGGATGTTTTCATTTACCCAGTACTAAACATGTGTGCCATCAATGCCCTAACATTAAACTGAAGACCTGTGCTGGATGTACGTATGCTTCAGTTTTCTGAGTGATAGTTTGCATACTTGCAGGCAAGTGTGTGTGGAATAACTCTTTGAAAATATGCCAAATAATTTGTAATTTACGCATCAGGTATTTTGCTGGTAGTCGTATTTAATATCCAGTTGATGATGGCCACTTTTTAATACCTGGTGGTAATACACAATTAAGTACTGGTAGTAATAGTACAGTTGCACCTTAAAAAAACAGATGGTTTGTTTTCTTTACATTTGAAGAGGCAAATCAATGGGTTGCAATTTTCTATTTTCTGTGTTTTCTGTGCCGTTTTTTTATTGTGACTACAAATCAGGGTATTTTTTACATTGGCGATTATAAAAGTACTGAGTCCAAAATGTTGCCTGTAATGTTTCTTCGGCTCCCCATTTTCCTTCCTATGTCAGACTTACACTGCTCTACTGTGACAAAAGGAAGCAAGTAAGAGGGGTTTTTTTTGTAAAAAGCAAGATGTGTCTGTCATTTGCTTTTGCATCAACGCAACATCATTCATTGTTTGAATGAATATCTCACAGCAAGATGAATCTTTCTTCTTCAGATTGTGCCTGTGTGTAGGGAATGGTGGGTGCTATATAAAAACATTCAAGAATTACATTTTAGTGATTTGTTCTTCCTTTTGTCGAATTAGGGCAGTTCGTGAGCCTGTGTTGTTGTGAGTTGTTGAGGTATGTACCATTCATGTTGTAATCAAACAGCTTTATTTATGTAGTTGATCACTCTGTTTTAAAGTACTAGCGATGTAATATCACTGACAGGCTTTTTGTCCTAAGACAGTATTTCCAACTGTTTGGAATCTGGATTTTGAATCCTAATTTGAATTTTAATTTGGGCTGCGTTCGTCTTCTAGCTTATAATCAGCGTTTAGAAACGTCATTTGCTTCATCATTTTGAAACATAGAAAAATGTATCAAATGCATTTGAGCCAGAGGTAAGAAAGCTGATAAACTCACCCATAGTCATTTACAGTATTAATTTGGTATGCTTTCAATCAAAACATTTTATATGGTTTTGTTGCTAAGTTTCTACCCTGAAACCAGTTGTTCAAGCAGTAATCATTGTGTTGTTTATTTTTAATTGTACAGTTTTTATATTCAATAATATCAATGAAATGCTGATGTCATCGCGATGAGGCCGTTATGTTTCCACAGTATTTATGATATTGTATCAAACAGTGTGCGTTGAGGATATTTCTTCTAATGTTTTATGGTTATGTCAATCATGTTGGAATTGTACTAACACATTATCAGTGCATCTGACCTTATAGAAGAATTAGAGCAAATAAATGTATAGAGTATGTATGTGTAGCAATAGTAAATGTAGAGAGGCTGATACTCATTAAGTAGTGTTACTTTGGTATGAGGCTGGTACATGTTACTAGTAATTCACTGAATTGCGCAAATAAAGCACAAATGTCCTGAGCTTTACTTTTGTGGCTGAGTGTAGCTAAGCTTTGATTACATTAGCAATATAGCTATTAGGAACTTAAACCCAAAACTTATCAATAATGTATATTGATATCCACTGTAGTTGTTATGCTTGTTATAGACTTTTGCTGTTATATTCCGTTGCTAAAACTAAAAAAAAAAATTGTGTACTGCCATTAGTCTTCATATTTTGTGGAGGATCAAGGGACACTTTCAAATTTAGTGATAAAATTACTCCATCTTGATGTCATATAATGTTCCCTAGTATAATAATGCTAATACACATTTATAGACTATCATTTGATGTTTTACACCATTATCACTTATATTCAAGAGGAAATTCTGATTCTGAAGTTTTGTTTCGATGTTATTGCGACGACTTTGATATAAAAAAAACATGCACTCAAAGCTGGTAACACTGACCACCATCCTTACAGATCACCTGCAAAGAAAGACCAATCAACTTGAAACCATTCAGAGCAGTTTGCCTGTCATTGCACCTGTCTATAAAGACCACCTTAACCCTCCAAGTGTCAGATGAAAAGCTGCTCAATGAGACTTGTGTGTGTTTGTGGTGAAGACATACACCCACAGCCCACAAAGAGTTGGGTGATACAGAGACAGTGGTCATTATAAACAGGTCATTATATAGACGAGTCTCTCTCCATGCCAACTTCTCTTCAGTGATTCAAGTTGGATGGCCTTTACAGACAAGCAGTCTTCATAGATAGTGGTCTTTATAGACAGGGTAAACTGTATACAGAAAGAAATTTTGATTTATAAGCAGCTCCACACAAACACATTTGATTGAATTGTTATATGGATAGCAATTATAGCCATTTTAATATGATTTGATTAATAAGATTCTTTGTAGTGGATGAGTTTTAAATTACATATTGTTACATAAAACCTGTCCACTTGTTTTAACATGCCTGCTAAGGAAACCATTGAGTCGTGAAGGTACTTATCTTTAAACCTTGTTAAAATCGTTAGGAGTGTTTATACATACTTTCGGTACGAAAGTGATATTGATATATGCAGTTTTTAAAAAAAATTCTGATGCTTTGTGTGAATCATACATACCTAGCAACACATACATACAATCAGCTTTTTTAGTTCTTTGCATACACATTCTACAGGATGTCAAGAACCTTATATCTTTCAAAGAATTTTTTTTCAAGGAGTTGTCTTTTAAACAGCACATTATTATGCGATGACTTTGACATAATCTAACTTGTAATTACTTATTTTGTATCAGTAAGATTTTTATTGCAATAGTGTGATGGCTGCTTTTGCTGAATATCTCTGCCACATATGTCTTCTGCCAATTCCTTTGCCAAGTACTGCATCTTTGTCAACTTGTATTAATATTTGTATATACAAATATGGCCAAATACTAATTTAGCATTGAACATTTTTGTCTCGCCTGAACGAAGTTCGGTAGAGACCTAGTGATCACTTTTCCTGTTGGTCAGTTGGTCTGTTACAAAAATGTTGAAGTTTTTCTTTAACTTGCTCTCATTTCTTTATTTCTCCATCAATTGTGTTTAAACTTGATAAAAATGATCCTTGGGTAATACCACATGTGCTGTCATGAGGATGATGGGGTTAAAGGTCATCTAGGGGTCAAAAGGTCAAATGATATGAGGCCATGTGCATCATTTTTCTCAAAGTTTTCATTTAACTTGCTTTCATTTCTTTATTTCTGCATCAATTGTGATCACACTTGGTGCAAATGATCCTTGGGTGATAACACATGTGTCTCTTCATGAGGCTGATGGGGTCAAAGGTCATCTAGGGGTCAAAAGATTTGAAAAAAATATTTAAAAAAAAAACTTAGCACTGTTTATTGATTGCAAAATCAGGCGAGACTTGTTTTTAAATCAGATCCTACATGTTCATGCATTTTTACACTGTGTACACACAATACTACTCTGTTCAAGTTACGTCAGGGCTGCTTTCAATTACTGCAGCTGTTTTCATACATTCACAACTTTGCCCCTTACCGTGTGGTAGTAAGGAAATAATCAACGTTGGTGAAGGTGATGGGACGAACTATCACTTCCGAGGTGATCTGGATGTAGCTATCTTTCCGAAGCGCAGCTGAGGAAATATAGCGTATACATTCAGATCGCCGAGGAAGTGATAGCTCGTCTCATTGCCTGAAACCAAAAGTTGTTTATTTGCTTTATATGCCACATCTGAAACCAACTATCTATACCAAAAATGACAATTTGACGTACAAAAGTAATGTTTACTTCTCTACCTAACCCCAAACCGCTGCTATGGGGAACACGTGTATGGGACGCGCATTAGGACGTGTAGTCAATTGATGGTCCAAGTGTAACGCACTTTTATTTTGCGCGTACTCAAAATATTGATCACGCGTTAGGACTGTGAGGAGTGAAGAGATCAGCGAAACCAAAAAGTGCTATCACCTCGAGTGTAAAAAACTTTTCTTCTCAGGTGATCAGATGGGCAAAACTACACTTTATCACGTGATCAACTCTTGACCAATCATATAGCAACATTCACAGTTTGTGGAATATAAAGCATTAAAACATTCACCTTCATCTAGTGATTCTGTTTCAATGGGTGGAATTTATTTAGAATCTGTACTTGTTGCTAGTTGGACAGACCTCAGACAATTTTTAAGGGTTACCATTAGTAATGCATTGTGAGGAAAACATGCATGAATTAACATACATATCCAAATTTTAAAAATGGTCAATTGATTGTTTTTTTTTTCTATTTTTATAGCTCCTATGTACATGTTCAATATCCAAGCTATTTATCTGAATTTGAACCTGTGAAATGTGAACTTCTTGTCCACGTTGCCCTTTTTGACACATTGTACCATTGATATTTATATGAAGCAACAATTTGTTCAGTATTATGTTACTCATTTGTACTATTTATTCTATATCTTTTATACAACATTGTGGTTTATGAACATATACATTGGTTTATTCTCCCTTGTAACACAGCATAGATGGTTATACAGTACCTTTTGACTAAAATGTGTGTTTTGTTATCTATCTTGACTGTTAATGTTGACTGTTATTGTATACAATATTAAGGTTACATTTTTACCTGTGAATTGTTTCCATGTATATATACGTCTGTGCACCTTTTTGACTGAACATATAGCATTTTTGTAAATCAAAAATTGTGTTTTTTTACCCATCTAGACTGTTAATTGTACATTCAGGTATTATGTCTGCTTGTGAATTGTTCACATCCATGTATTATATATATGTCCCATTTTGCCACAATGTATTAATACATGTATGTTGCAGCTTTTGACTTAAATATGTGTTATGTTACCTATCTAGACTGTTAATACCACATCTTGTATGCAACATTCAGGTTACATGTCTACCTGTGGATTGTGAATGTTATATCTATGCCACCATTTGACATCGCATATATCATGTAGCAGTATTTGACTAAAATTTGTTATGTGTTTCCTCTATGGACATTTAATGATATATATTGTATACAACATTCTGGATTTTTGTTTAACTGAATTGTGAATAAATATATGTCTATGCCTACATTTGACAAAGCATATTTGATATCTGGACTAAATATGTTTTATGTTACTTATTTATACATTACTTGTATAATCTGTACAAAGCTATTAATCCCTTACGACATACGAAAAGTGCAGTTGAAGTTCAAATCTTCTCTCAAGAGCCAAATGTATAAACATGGACCCTACTGTATAGGGTTCATGGTATATTACGATTGTCGCACCTTATCTAGATCATGCATCACAGACTGCATGTAATTCTGAATTCAGCGAGCTTTTGTAATTACGACATTCGTTATGATAACAGCTGTTCGCTCTACCCCTTGGCTTGGTACATGTATAATGCTTATATGAGGACACACTTCCATACTTTAGGCAACGTAATCTAAAATAATATCATGGAAATAATAATTTCCTGCTTGATTGTGATAAAGTAGGATGCAATTTGATGAGTCATAAATAGGCATTCATATATTAATCCTGACCTTGTCAGTTATACAATTTGATACGCCGTATAATACAATACCAGACTAAAATGGCCATAACATGGGATCCTCGCTGAAAGTATATAGGAATAGTGTACAAATTGGTACAAGATGTTGAGAAGGGCAGGTTAAGTGCTTGCGGGGGAGTGGTGCTATGACTTCAAATGTGATTAGGCCATGGTTGGGGTTGGGATTATGGTTGGGATTAGGGTAAGGGTTATGGTTCCGGGGTTATGTGAGCTTCTGTCAAGCAATGTAAGGTACAAATACACAAGTGTATGGAAATACGGAGAATACAGGGCCGAGATGGGAAGGGGGAGAAGATAAAGGGGTGGCGGTGGAAGGGGTGGGGGTAGGGACGGGAGAGGTGAGGGTGGGGAGGGAGAACGAAAGAAAGGCGGGCACAAAGTTGATTTGTTCCATGTATACATATCTCCGTGTTACATGTATACATGTTATTAGTTTCATATGAATATTGTGTCTTTTTTGGCATTTTTATTAAATACAAGTTCCATACACAAACAAAAGTAATATCTACTATTCATTCATTTATTTATCTATCCATTTATTTATTTCAGTCTCAGGGTGGTCCGCTAAGTTTGTCAACTGCTTCGCAGGGGAGCCCTGTACATGAGCATAACAACAATACACAATTTGATACAATGATGAAAAAATACATTAACAAATAACATAATAGATAATGTAGAAACGAAATAATGCTAAATACAGAAAATATAAAGAAAATGAAGAAGAAAATTAACCACGGAAATAGACTCGACCAAAATGGTTTTATCATTGGTTTAAACTATGCTGTTATTGCACTTTTGATAAAAAGAACCCTTGTTTAGTTTGTTGTTTTAAAAACAAAAAGCGGACCATTTTCGGCATGTCGTTTGTGGTGAGACGTTTTTAATAGTGTGGTGTTCTATTTTTCAAGATCTTGTAGACTATGGTGGTATTTAATTTTTTTCAAACATCGAGGCATCAAAATTTATACACTCGCATGTCAAATAATGAACGTTTGAAATATCTCGAATATACTGTGTTCATTTTTTCAGTTTAGTATGCGCACTCGCACGTTCTGCATAAATATTCTTACCAGACAAGCTAGAAGAAATTAAATTAAATACAAGGAGTCAAAATATGAATTAACATATTTATCTTGATGTCTTCATCACTCATACACGAAAAACAACTTCGAAAACATTGGCAAGAAAATCCATAAAAATCATCTAATGACTGTTCTTAAGAATGAAACATTATCAACATGATAAAAGCTTCTGCATTTCATGCAGATACGAAGATAGTGATTTAAGTTTGACACGGTTCATGTTAATGAGTCAAATATGTATTCTGTACTGATCTTGATGGCTTCACCAACCATACACGCAGCAAGCTAAATGATATTACAATGCACTTTCTATGTCCTACCTGTTCAGTGCAATGATGCAAACCATTTGCTGGAACATGCTCAAAAGAGCAGAGCATGTTGAGAGTGAATCACGGGGAGGAGAAACTCACTGTAGTAGTTTAAAGGGGAACGACTCTTGTATTTCAAAGTGGCAATTTGAAAAATGAAGGGAAAATCGCCAAATATAACTCAATTACAGTGTCCTTTTGACGCGACACGAATCATGTTTCCCGATTTCTATGTTCCACAGATTGTACATCTCAGTCAGATTGGTTGGATGCCACGTAATCGTGCGCTCTCTTACTCTGCAGTATGAATATAACTGATTGTTGAAGTAGAAACTCTTGGAATCGGTTGGGTTGATTCCAGCTGCCCGAAGACACATGCCAAAATAGACATCTTCCAGACGAATAGGCCTGATGCTCTGTGATACAAGAAAAGTCCTCTGGACAACGTCTCCCGACATGACGTATCCATGACCAGATAGGTAAGGCGGGAAAACAGCGTGCTTAAAATCAGAACGCGAGATGTACCACTTGTTCTGGGTGTCTCTTATAGGCGTCGCGTTTACTTGCTTCCCACCTTCAGCAAAGTTCATCTTTGGTGTGGACTCCTCCCGGAGATGCGCCACAAACCTGTGGATATTGATAAACGTGTTATCATCGGCTTTCATCACATAGCTTGCATGTGGACAGAACCGAGTGGCCCACTTCAAACAGGCGATGGTTTTGAGGGTTAAGTTATCGTAAGTGTCGGTGAAGTTGTCTCGCACTATATCGTGAAACTTCACGCTCTCATTATAGATATCTTCGTCCAGTGTGCGATTCGTGATGTTGAACTGTCCTAGCATAAACATCACGGTCACCCGGGTACCGTTGACATCCGAGATACTTCCCCATGTCTTCCTGATCGCTTGGCGATAGGCGAAATTCGCTGGAGCAGTCGTTACCATGATGAGCAAGAATACGTCTTTCTTTCTTCCGTCATCGTTGAAGCATTTATTCGGTTCCTTGAGGACGAGCTTAAGATCGGTTGGAATTTCTCGTCCCGATGACGGTGCATGTAAGAAAGCTGAATATAAAGCCATGTTCACCAAGATGGCGAGTAGCATAAGTAAGCCGAACCATGTGTATCTTGAAAAAGTCCCGCACTGTGGAATGTTCGCCATGGCTTTCCAGGCTAGATGATCAGACGAGAAACGATGTGAAAAACAAGTCAGTATTTGATAAAGACTGGAACGGAAATTTACGGACATCACTGGGCAAGTATGTCTGCGCAGAAAACTAATGACACTGATTGTTATTAAAGGTTATCCGCAGAAATCCCCTTCCGCCCCTCTCCGGAGCTCATGCAGACTCTATACTGACAAAACGAGGCAATTATGAAGTGCACATTGTTTGGCAACTCTTAGCTCTCCCAATGTCATTGGCAGAGTCCAGCTGTCATAACGTGTTGAGCGAGAGTTGCCGCTGACTTGATTCGCTGCGATTTGCCAATAACTTTACATTGTTCTCTCTTTTATTGTTGCAACCCTTGTACTGTATGCTACATAAGAATTATCTTGAATATTTCCAAGGTATTGGGCAGTGTCCGTTCATTACAACTCGCGGTGCGATAGTAACCGTTAACTTCATCACATATAAAAGTGTTATCTTTCGCATTGCTTGTTGCACATCTAGTACTGTATTCTACATAGTTTTGCTGATTATCTCGAATATTTGAAAGGCAGTACCCGGTTATCACAACGTGTTGTGCGACTTTTACTGTTGGCCTGATTCTTAGACACTTGCAAATCATATAAAAATGTGTTTCTTTTCTAGAATGATGATTCGCATTATTGTTGCAAACCTCGTGTTGTACATAGTTTGAATGACGTTGTCAATAAACATAGTCACGATCAAATCCTAAGTGATTAATCATGTTGATAACAAGCGTGTCATTGAATACTCTGAGTTGTTTTCCAGTATGCCTAATCCCACCACAGACGACGTCGTTTTAATATTTATTTGGAGCATTTCCAGTGTCCGGTCATCGAAACGTGCTTCGTTACTTAAACCGATAGTTCAATTACACTCCATTTCCACACGCACATATTTACTTTTTTTTAATTTGTCAAGGCGGTTCTCTACAACCGTTAAAAGCTGAATTGCAAAAACTGTCGTTCCCATTTCAAACAAATTTTGTTTGTACTATACACTTAATTTTCCCTAGCAGAGTCTTTGTTTATAATGTATCTATGAGCAGATATATGGCGTGTAAAGGTATTAGGGAGTCTACTAGATTCTTAAAACACATTTATATTTACTTATCATATGCACACTTTCACTTAATCACAGATTCCATCATAGTTACGATTTTAGCGACGCCAACATGAAAGTCTGCACGAAGGTAATGACATAAATGATCATGCACAAAATTAACTTGTCTACCGTTCAAGTCAATTAAGGGATAGTTTACCCTGAAATTACATTTGCTTCAATAAAAGCAGACACATGAAAGAAACATATTAGTGAAGTTGTGAGGAAAATCCGTCAAAGGATAAGAGAATTATGATCTTTTAAAGCTCTGATTTTGTGACGTTGTGTGCTAGGTGCTCTCCCATATGTTGTGTACAATTCTTTTCGAAAATGTGTATTTTCTCAAAAGAATATGCATCCTTGGACCTGTATGTTTGATACATCACCAGAAATACGTTTTTACAAACATACCTGGATGGAAAAAATCATTCCGTTATCAAAAACAGAAAAAGAGTAATTTGTGTAATTATATTGTAAACAACATTATGGAAGAGCACCTCGCACGTGACGTCACAAAATTCAAATGTCAAAATCGAATAACTTTCTTTTCCTTTGACTGATTCTCGTCAAACCTTCACTAATATGTTTCTTTCATATTTCTGCTTTTATTGAAACCAATCTTCATAGTGAACTATTTCTTTAATATTTTGTTTTGAAGCGCCAATCCAGACTGCATTTTACTGCATTTACCTGAAGCCTACTACAGTTTCGAAGACTTGTAGCTGAGCAATATAGACATATTTTGTTGTCGTCCACATTGGAGAATCCTACTTCCTTTGAAACCGACATACATCGTGTTCATTGGCGCATACTGCATACTTATTGTGCGCACGCGCATGTATATCATTACCAGACACGCTAGAAAACATATACTTCAAGTTCATTTATTCACTCAGCATAAAACATTGTACATTATCATTCTAAGTACATAAACAACTGTTAGATGTTAATGGAACACAACAATTAAGGGAGAAACGATTACATCAACAATATGCATTAGTGGAACCAGCAAGAACCTATCTTGTAAGTGAGCTAACACATATATTATAATCAATATTAAGTTATGATTACAAACACGACATAACGGAAATTGATTAAACATACGCATGCAGAAAACTACAACTCACCAAATAGCAACGACAACAAAAACAACAATAACATGCCTGATAGCTAACCACGTTAAGCAAATAAGGAGTACTTATTAAATATGTTTTTGTTTTACAATTTTATTTAAACGCTTGAAATGATTTCGACTGTTTTTTTTTTAAATTCCAGACAAGAGGACCTTGAATGAATATCGACTTGTGAAAACTACTCGTTTTTATTTGAGGTAAATTATACTTTAAAGCATTTATTGTGACATCATTATGAACACTATCATTCAATTGCAAGTACTGGACAAGAGATTTGGGTAAAAGATTATTACCTCACAGACGAATGAATATCGACATTTGTAAAAGTATAAGTCATTACTTTTGCAGAATACTCAAAGGATAGCATAACTATGGGCAGGAAAGAGAACACGATGTGTAATGAATTTGATTACATTTGATTACTGTGATATCGCTATTATCATAACCGGTACATATGTTGCCTTTCGGGTCTCCCACTTTATTTACATGTTCCAAACAAGTTATAGGATTGGAATATGCTGATTTCGAATTAAATTTGTGTTTATTGATAAGTTTTTACTATTGCACATTCGCACATACTTATTCAACGCCAATATTGAGAAAGTAATCATTAATTATTGTTGCAATGTGTTCCTTTTCCATCTATAAACATTGCCACCAACTTCAATTAATTTGATGGTTTGGGCTTGACAATTTCTCACCAATACACTGTTCAATACATTTCCTATAATGTTCTTCATTTTGTAATAGATTCTTACAATAATGCTTTTTACAGTATTTGATCATAATTCGACTAGTGGCTTTATTTCCTTCATTATTTGTGAGCATTCTTTCTATAAGTTGTATGGTTCTTCAGATATCATTTGTATAAACGGCATTTTTTTTTATTATTACAATGTTGTCGAATATCACGAGTTATTCTTGGCTTAAATGTTCTTTAACAGTACTGAGTAGGATTTCTTAGTGGAAAAAGTAACCGATTTAAATCTAAAAACCTCTTTAAAATGAATTAAAATTACCATTTGGGACCAATATGTATGATATCATTTTCATCAATAACACGTTTTTAATAATTTTGCATTGTGATGGAGGAAAGAATTTTAAACATCATCACAAATACAACAGAATAGCAAGTGATCACTTACATCTGTAATAATGCCTCCAGCAGAAGAATTTCCAGTGTCATTCGAAATTATGTTATCAAAAGTATTTTAAAGGGGCTCGATTCTTTAATTTCAAAGTGGCAACTCGATATATGAAGGAAAACTGGGAAAACGAGATTGAACGTGTTATGTTGACGCGACGGGAATCATGTTTCCCGATTTCTATGTTCCACAGATTGTACATCTCAGTCAGATTGGTTGGATGCCACGTAAACGTGCGCTCTCTTTCTTTGCAGTATGAAAAAGACAGGTTGTTGAAGTAGTAACTCTTGGAATCGGTTGGGTTGATTTCAGCTGCCTGAAGACACATGCCAAAATAGACGTCTTCCAGACGAATAGGCCTGATACTCTGTGATGCGAGGAAGGTCTTAGCTGCAACGTCTGCCGACATGACGTACCCATGCCCCGATAGAAAAGGCGGGAAGACTGTCTGGTTAAATTCAGAACGCGAGATGTACCACTTGTTCTGGGTGTCTCTTATAGGCGTCGCGTTTACTTGCTTCCCACCTTCAGCAAAGTTCACCTTTGGTGTAGACTCCTCTCGGAGATGCGCCACAAACCTGTGGATATTGATAAACGCGTTATCATCGGCTTTCATCACATAGCTTGCGTGTGGACAGAACCGAGTGGCCCACTTCAAACAGGCGATGGTTTTGAGGGTTAAGTTATCGTAAGTGTCGGTGAAGTTGTCTCGCACTATATCATGAAACTTCACGCTCTCATCATAGATATCTTCGTCTAGCGTACGATTCGTGATGTTGAACTGTCCTAGCATAAACATCACGGTCACCCGAGTACCGTTGACATCCGAGATACTTCCCCATGTCTTCCTGATCGCTTGGCGGTAGGCGAAATTCTCAGGAGCAGTCGTCACCATGATGAGCAAGAAGACGTCTTTCTTTTCTCCGTCATCGTTGAAGCATTTATTCGGTTCCTTGATAATAATTTTAAGATCTTCATTATCCCTGTCATTGGTGAGGCATTTATTCGGTTTTCCGAGGACAACATTGTGATTGTTTGGATTTTCCTGCCCCGTTGGAGGTGCATGGAAGTAAACAGAATATAAAGCCATGTTCACCAAGATGGCGAGTAGCATAAGTAAGCCGAACCATGTGGATCTGGAAAAAGTCCCGCACTGTGGAGAGTTCGCTATGGCTTTCCATGTGAGATAATCAGACCAGAAAGACTGCAAAGAACAAGTCAGTATTCGATCAATACTGGAACAGATATGTCGTGAAATAGATAGGAAAGTATGTACGTGCGCGGAAAAAAATGTTTTAATACACTTTAACTGGAGATTATTATTATTGTTTTTAATATCAAGATCAAATATTAAAAATATGACAATGTTTTGTTTTAATAGGTTTCAATCGCTGTTTGGCAGCATTCAGCACTCCCAAAGCCTTGGGAGAGTCCAGTCATCAAACCGTGTTGTGCAACAGTGACAGGTAGCTTATGTGTAACTTTGTTCTCTTTTCTAGAACAAGGACACGCATTCATTGTTGAAAAACTTGTACTGTATTCTGCATACTTTAACAATTATCTGGAGCAATTCCAAAGTATTGGGCAGTGTCCGGTTACCATAACATGCTTTGTGATAGTCACTCAAAGCTTTATAAGCCGTTTTTGTAATGTACTCTCAACTTTCCCCTAATTGACCATTTTCGTTATATATGTACATGTTATCAACGACGTTCGAACCAGGGATGTGTTCGGAAGGAGAGACAACTTGAGCATGATATATTCAAACATCTGTATGGATACTAAAGCGTGCTAATGAATTTCCAAAGCATACAACGATTACTACAATGCTTTCATGTCCCACGCGCAGCACTGACATTTAGCTGCTGTCAACTTGGAAAGCAATATCATTAATTCCCTGTTTTGTCTCTCGAAGTTGTGTTTCTTATCACATTTTTATTTTTTGCAATTTTCAAGAAAGTTAAGGGAAACACCACTGAAGATCCTGTACTCGGTTTTCTTCTAAATAATTGTTGAATGATGCACAAACGGAAGTATAAGATAATAATCTCCACTTACACAAGTAACAGATTTCTTCACTTTCCGGATTTTTCCGGAAATGGGGGATTCAATCATTATCAAATTATATCTTAAGCTGTGTATTTTCATTAACGGAGTTTGTGTGCATTTGCGTGCAGCTGAGATATTTTACTAAAAAACTTTTTTTTTTCCTGTTCGCTGATATCTCTTTTCCTCACAAAAGTATTGATGCAATCCAACAGAACTGAACAAGCGAAATAAGACTCTACATTTCTTTTGTTCTCTCTGAGAAACCGTTGCTACGCAATCCTGTTCGTTATCGTTAAGACACCTGAAAAGCACATGCTGAGACCACTTAATTTTTCACGCAGTTACGGGGAAGTTGTGAATACAATAATCCATTTGTGTCATGTATTTACAACTTTCCACCTAACTGCCTGGTGACGCGTTATTGCATTAGAAGTAGTAGCTCTATACAGAGCGAATTTATTTTGTCATTCCTTTTCACATAATATAAACAATAACAGACAATAACAAACGTAATGATATAACAGAAATGAGCATTGAAATATCTTTGACATTGTTTTTTGTTTTTGAAGACCGTCAGAAAGAGAAGGGGTAGAGAGAGAGAGAGAGAGAGAGACAGACAGACAGAAAAAGAGACAGAGAGGGAGAGGGGAACTACTTATTCTGATTAGTTTGCAACAAAAAGTGCTTGAGGGCATTCACCTGTATTTCGTGATTCAATTTCAATGGATGGAACGTACTCTGAATCTATTAGTTGTTGCTAATCGGACAAACCTCGGACAAGCTTTGCAGGGACTATTAGTTAATTGCTTTGAACGAATAAAATTTGCATACATAACGCACATGGTTTATTGGGAAGTAACGCGTTATGACATTCACCTGTATTAATTTTTTCGTAATTCATTTCAATGGGTGGAACGTACTCTGAATCTATTAGTTGGTGCTGCTCGGACAAACCTCGGACAAGCTTTCACTATGGACATGTTCTTTTGCTACGCGGACAAAACTTCAAGGGATCACCTTTGAAAGAATATGTTCATAGTATTTGGAGTTAAAATGAGCAATGTATCGTATAAAAGACGTGTATAAAGGTTGCATACATAACGAAAATCTATTCCAACAGATTTGCTTATGATGTAAAATTGTTCCCATTTCTAGACCGAGGACACGCATTCATTGTTTTGCAAACCTCGCACTGAATTCTACATAGTTTTAATAAATATTTGGAGCATTTCCGAGGTTTTGGGCAGTGTTCACTTATCACAACGTGCTATTCGACTTTTAACAGTTGGCATGATTGTGACACTTGAAAATCATGGACAATCGTTTTCTTATTTAGAATAACGACACGCAACATTGTTGCAAATTTCGTATTATTCATACTTTGAATGACATTGTCCTTAAACATGAGAAGTCAAGATCAATGCCTAAATTATTAACGACGTTGATCGTGCCAATGAGTACTGCCAAAGTCTGAATGGCTTGGCAGTGTGCCAAAGCCCACCGCAGGTGACGCGACCTGATGAGTCGCGCGACTTTGCGACTGGCCGAATCGCAGGACCCGGTCACATGATGTGTATAAGTAGGTGACGTCACATTTTCAGTAGTAGACCCTCACAACTGTAGCGTCGTGGTATAATCGTTTCGTCTGTGGTGGCCTTAACGTTGATTTCGAGCATGTAGTGAAAAGACTAATCGATATGTACGTGGAGCCTGCATAACATGCAGTTTTATGTACGATATTTGTTAATCGACATTATGGAGCATAAGTTCATGTATGGCGATGTTTGTGAATCGATGTGGAGCATGCAAAACATGTAAGGCGCGATGTTTGATGAGTTATTTTGATGGACTCGACGTGACTGGTGTCTACGAACTGTTAATGCAGTCTAATCCAGGACGTGTTGGATTGATTCGTGTAAGATTAATATAGGAGAACAACCCGTTTTAGTGTTTGGGGTGTGAGATCAGTATAATATGTTATAGGTTCAGCCAAGGCGATGTATGTGTTTAAAGTAAAAAGACTGTGAAAGGACATGGCTGGGTGTCCAAGCGTATAAGGTGTTAATAAAACATTTGACAATTGTAAAATTATTTTTTGAAAATGCAAATTGAATCAAACTGAAAATCAAATATAAATTTAAAAGATTCAATATTTGGGTGCAAGTTTTGTGATATTTCATGAAATTGATAGTCTTGTAATAATCCTTTGAATATCTAATTAGATGTTCAATTTTACACAAATGAGGACCAATATTGTGTGTGTATCAGATGATCCTCACCCCAAACTTAACCATTAATGATACTTTGATGTCAGTTGCAAGATGATTGGCAGTAAAAATCTGTCCAAAAAAAAAGGAACATTAGAAGAATATTGATGTCTTAAATGTGACCAAATCAATCTGTCCCCCCCCCCCCCCAAATGCTGTCCTCCGATTTTGTGATGTTTATTTCACTTTGATTTCAGTAAGAACTGTTTTGCTATTAATCAAAGTGAGGTGTTTTTTTTTATAGCAACTGGTATAACCAATGTTTGCAAGTCCACGCATATACACATGATCTAAGAACCCAGATCTCTTGCTCTATCTGCAAGATAAGTTGAAATGTGGTGAATATCTAATGACTTTCTATTTAATGCTGTGAGTAATGCCATTGACCCGAGGTCATTTTCTACCAGCAATTATCTGCTCATGCGCAGATTGCAGCTATGAACTTGCTTATAGGGATAATGTCCGGAAGTCCACTTATTAAAGAAGGGAGGGGGTCACGTTGGCAATACAATCGTCCTTCCCCGCTCACGCATACGCACACACCCACACGGACGAGAGAATGCATGCACGTCCGCAACAAACATACACGGAATGCACACACGAGCACAGCATATACATACATACATGCATACATATTCATACTTATCAATACAGACACACATAATGCACGCACGTGCGCAGATACACAAACACCACACACACAAACACACACACACACACACACACACACACACACACACACACACACACACACACACACACACACACACACACACACAGACTCAAACCCGCCATTTGATCGTTCTGGTTTCACACGGATTACAATATTTAAACGTTTGTAAAATGCACAACAAACATAACCACTTTCATGATTTTAGAATTAGCGATTGCCTTTATTTTATTCTTTACCTATTCAGTAGATGTAGACAACAATCTCGTGTAAAAAAGGAAAAAGAATCTACTCTACTTCTCTTTCTACCTCATTTACAAAAATGATTCCTTATTTAAACACGAAGTACGGCAGATTATTCATTTTTTTTTTCATTTCACGTTTTGTCAATAAAAATCATGTTACACTCACGCTTAAAATCTGAACCACATAAACTCAGAGCTGTTTGCACAACGCAATCTGCTTGTAAAATAACAACACACTAAGACAGAAAGACGGACATACACAGAAACAAATGACAGGCAAGAAGGCTAGTTAGAAGAGACAAAAATTGCACTTTTCAAATTTTCTTTGACAATAATTGCCGTTTCCTCGGCAAGTGAAACAGCAGGCCACACGGGCAGGTATAAACGTGCAAAAATCTCATTAATGCCTCGTGTCACCATGGTTATTCTTTCTTTGCATAAAAAAATCCCTCTTTTGAACAAACATACAAACGAGAGAGAGGGGACAGAACCCCGAACCAACTCGGCATTATTACAAAGCTTATCTACATAGTACAAACCGTGTCTATTGGTACGTGATCATATACATTATATACTTTACAAAGAGTTATTACAATCGATAGAAAGTGTTATCGTTACGTATTACAAAGTATGAAACTTCAGTTCGAATCTATTGCTTTTATACGATGCTAAGTGGCACAGTTTTGAGTGAGGCATACATCCAAACATGCACGGCAGTGATTGCTAATAATATGACTCGGTCAAAACTAAACTAAGCAGGCACATCAAGTTCTCTAATAGTTTTGTTGATGCATTTTGTTAAAAGCAGAAGCACAATCATAACCGCGTTTATTGGTAGAAATATTCGAAGGAAACCGGCATTAACAACAGATTACGGTAGGGGTGTGGGGATGTGTCATTACCCTCCCCTCTCCCCCCTCTAAATTAGTATTCACCCACCCCTTCCCCCTACACATGTACACTCTTTTCCTGCAACTGTTTACAGCTTTCAAATGCACTTCCAATTTCTTTTTTAAATGGCTGGGTATCGTTATCATGCATGGTAACCAAGTTCAATTTATATACATGGCAACCAAGTTCAATTTATTTACAGACTTCCTCTAATGAAAGCATGAATGGCCTACACAATAGTTAATCAAGATTCATATAACTACTCGTTATATGTGATCTAAACGTTTAGAAAAAAATTATGAAAAATAGAAGGGGGTAACAAAAAGCACTCAATTTCCAAATGGCCAAAGAAAAATGGTTTCTTTCAATTGCTGGTAAGGAAATTTTGAATACGGTTTATATATTTCACCCCTATTCATACCCAGGCTTATGGGAAATTTTAGCATCGGGTGGCTTCTTTTGTGGGTTTTAACCCAACTAATAATCCTACCACATTATTGCAAAGAGAGTTCATTGACAAGCTGTCACTTTAAACATCTGTGGTTGTCAAAGGGGTAATGAGCATAGAGCAAGAATAAATTACATCAACACATGCAATGATGAAATTATTACATCATCACAAATTTGCATAATTAAATGTAGCGACTAAAAGTCAATGCCCATGTTAGGAACATGTGCATAAGAGACAAGATATTTATACAAGTGTGTGAGTTGCATAAAATGTAAAACAGAATTGCCTCAATCGGTAGCTTTCTGCACCATAGATGAGCCAATCCTTGGACAGTCAAATCACATCATCGAACAAGAATTACTATCAAAAGTGGTGTTAGAAACGAATCAACATACATCTATGATGTAACAAATGACAACTATTAAAAAAACAGATTATAAAATGTATGAGTTCCAAATTCATTAACACATATAGAAATGTCAACTTAATGTTTTAACCTGATGATTGAAACAACACTGCTGCATACACCTCTCCCTCGGTAAGATTTTATTTTATTTGTTGAACACTGATCTGAAAAGGCAATGCAATTAGAAGGTGTATGAATGAACACTTTTGTTTATTTGGGGTGGGGTTGGGGTGTGGCGGTGGGGTGTGGTGACTACCTGAATACTGCTCACCAACCTAGCCTCATCAGAACACCTTATAACCACTACTTTGTAATATCTTCGGTTGAGAAACAGAATTAGAACCCTGAGGGCGCTCACACCATACACTTTGACAATGTCTTATTTTCATTTTGAACCCCCTGCTGGTTCCCAAGGCTCTCATTGGACGATAATTCTCCATAACCCATAAAGGGTAAAGTCTTCCCAAAATGCAACACTTAGCGACATCCCGAATGACTTTGCAGTAAACACCTATTTCCGGTCTAATATATAAGTGTATAAGAGTGGAAGTGTGTACGACTGCACAATAAGTCTGGATATACAGTACAGCTCAAAGGAATTGGCACAGGTAAAGGGAAACGGAAGAAAGGGAAGGAGCCGCAGTTTTAAACCGTGGTATATTTTGTCCAGTTCAGCATGAAACACGATGCATTAGCTTTAAAAGCATCATGTTTCATGCTGAACTGGACAAAATATACCGCTGTTTAAAACTGCAGCTCTTTCCCTTTCTTCCCTTTCCCTTTCCCTATGCCAATTCCTTTGAGCTGGAGTATAAGTGTATGAGAGTGGAAGTGTGTACGACTGCACACCAAATCTGGATATAGCTGCGTGGTGCATTGTGGGACAATTTTTCCTCATGTGGTATCGATGAAGAACTACAAAGCTTGTATAATAATACACACATATACACGGATAAACATGTAAAAATGTGCTTGCTTGATCAAATTGTCAGATATATATAAAAAAAGGAGAATAATTAGGTTTGGAAAAGGATTTGGAATGAGAGGAATGGCTGTGATTGACAATATCTTCCCTTCGCAGAGGCAGGTTTACACGAATGAAGAAGTTGGAGCACGCTACAGGGGAAAAGCAGGAGCAAAGGGCGTTTGTGTGAACACACCTTGAAGTGCAGCTGAAATATGATTGGCTGCGCTTGTACGATAGAGGGGGAGAGGTCAATGAAAACTTCTGTTGAAAGATGACATACAATACCACTCAGAACTAGGTCTTGATTTCAGATATCTGACTGTTCTTTGCCATATATTTTCTCCACTCAGACACTGAGCAGCACGACTCCCCTGCATTCTGCTGTACAGACAATAGAAAACATTCTATGAAGAAACTTCTATTCTGTTATTGGGCACAATCAAGCCATGCCCCTTTGGTTACTGCAGGTCCGTGTCAAATCTTGACATCCTAACTGGACCAGGGTTCACAAAGCCAGAAAGTCTAGTCATCAGCAAGGGGTTAAGTACCACTGACAAATTCTTCAGCAAATTGTAGGTCTCATTTTGAATATTTTTTTGTGGTTGTAAATTTCCCTGACATGTATCGGATACAGCATGGCTATTCCTGAGGCTTAAGATTATTCAGTATTGATAGAGAAAATTATTCTCTTGAAAATAAACACTCCTCAATACATCAAGAATGGTATGGCAATGCAATTATTGATAGGCAAACTTTACAGCAAAACTGTAAGAATACACACAACTCCTCCACAGTACTGTAACAGGTTTAGAAAATTCAATTTGATATCCCTTCCTCTCTCTGCTATAACAGCCAATGAGACATATCTACCGTTATTTTCACCCATCTTCCTTTCTCCCTCCTCTGTTCTAACACTTCCATCGATCACTTATTCCTATATTTCTCTCCAATATATTTTCAAACAAATTTTCTGTTTACATTTCTCCATTATGATTCTCCCTCCACAATGGCAATGAATGATTCATTTATTTTTTTCATTTACTTTTTTGTTGTTGAAATTACATTTTTCAAAATAAATAATTGTTTGAATCAATATGTGTACATCATTATTGCACAACGGTGCACAACGACGCACTTATCTTATCTTCCATTTTTAGCCAATTTTTCAGTACATTGGCCGTGTGTCAGCTCTATGTGACCGAGCCGATACAATCCTCTATTTTTCCATCTTGAACTTTGTTGAAATAACAGACAAAAAGTCAAGAAATCAAAGATGATTACAATATTAAGTAAATATGTTCCTGTCACCTTCTAATATGGTTTAGTAAACCATATTATAGAGTAATATTTACTCTATAATATGGTTTACTAAACTTTACGCCTATCTTGTGCTACGTAACAAGATGTAATAAGCGCCCCTAGTTTCAGTTCAAAATACGCTCGTTGTACGCAATCATGTTTTTGTGTAAATTGTTCATTCAATTTGTCTTCACCTAGAAATCAGCGCCATCGCAACCTATATTCTTCTTATATATATATATATATATATTAAATATTTTGAAGACTCCTGATATCATCTTAACCCTTTTATGTACCAAACAAACTACATACATGTATCTAAACCTACAGCAGTACTCTTGTCATCAAAACTTCTACCACAAAAACAAGACTTGATACCATACCGAAGAAATGACATACTGCCAGTAGAAAACACATGGAAATATTGACACTTTTCTCTCTCCACACCCTCTCTCATATATGCTACCATGTACTTATTTATATACAGAATATTTACATAAATTATGTAAAACAAACATCAGCAGAAAGAGATAAACTGAGACTTGTTCGAACTAAATGCTATCCGACAAAATGTGCTACCCAAGGAAAGAAGTCTTAGAAATCATATTGAATTACGTTCTCCCAAGCCATTGACAGATATGGTAAAAAATACCAACTAATTCTAAGCTCATAATTATATAAAAAACACTGTGAAATGCACTTCTTATGCTTGTTTTCTTACATATTCCAACCTTACTCCTGATATTGCAATGACACATCCATTTCCACATGCACACATACATTTCCATCATATTTTCAAGCCAACAATCAGAACGGTTCACTATAACAGTTAAAAGCATAAATGCAAAACATCTCCTCATAGTGTGTTAGATCTCATATTACAATCAACTGAGAAAGTACTCCAAACACACAATTTGATATGAGTCTGTGCTCCATTGCACATCAGAGATGGCAGAGATCCACCAGCAACACAAGGAAATGACGAAACAAATATGGAACGACTGCTATGCTCTAAATGGTCATATAAAAAAGTACAACAGTTAATATAATACTTTGCAGTTAGGGGACCAGCCCCGGGGTTTGAAATACAAATCTAAAAAGAAAGAAAAATGCCAAAAGGGTGCAACTCCTGACACCACATATATTTACATCAACAAATACAAAGCACTATCTACAGTATTCTTTCAATATCAAATCTTCGACTGAACACAATAAATAAGATTGACTGAATGATGAATATTTTGTTGCATTTGGATGATTGAATTGTCCTCAGTACTTTCAAAGACAAACTTGGCTTAAAACCATCAGCCGGTTGAACTAACAATTAAACTGATTGAAATACCTTCATTGCCAATTCATGGGTTATGAATTAAACCCATTAAAATGTTAATCTTAAAACCACATATCTCTTGAAATTAACCAAATCATTAGCACATTTGGTAATCATACCCTTCCCTTCACCATTTCATCTCACACTTGCAGCTATTTACATATTTTTTTCTGTTCTTTTTTTTTACTCTACATGTACATGGACCCCTTTTCTGCTTTTCTCTAAATCAATCTATCGTCTATATTTGATTGGTGCATTCCTTCTGTAAATCTACTCACTCTCCAAGTAACCAAATTCTCATCAAAAAGGACATGGTATGAACAGTGATTTTACACAGCATATTTCAAATTCCCAACTACAACTTCAACAATCTCTTCAAACAGATTCTCTATTTTGTTTTTATATGATACACTATATTATACAACTCTCCTCTCCTCTCCTTTTCTTCAACCTAAATAATTTATCAGCAAAACCAACTTCTTTGGATCTTTCTAGTACAAACTTTGCTCTCCCTCTACTTTTTTGTTATTTTAAATTTTACCAATTAGGACTTTCTAAGGTTTGCTACTGATCATGTACACTCAAATTATACACATATTTTCTCTATCTTTACAATGAAAATTACTGATTATCATTATACAAGTACAGAGTACCATTTATGAATTTAATACTGAGCATTAATAAGAATTTGACTTTCCTTTGATCTTCATGCAATATTTTTGAGAGCAAAGAACTAATTCTAATTTATTATCCTGGAGCATGAAAGTACATAACATGATAATTATCTATATACATTTACAGACATAGTCCATGAAGAAACAATGTTGAGTAATCAAGTAACTTCTTTCAATATAAAAAAAAAATAATTTAGTCAAAGTAGTGATGATTCAGTTAACTTTAATTATTCCCTTTGCAGAAATTAATTTAAATTTATACCCTTTGATGAGAAAATGGACTATTTTTGAAGCTAACATACAAGAGCCAAGCAATCAGAAGGCTTCCATCTACATGTCTGTCTGTCTGTCTCTCTCTCTCTCTCTCTCTCTCTCTCTTTCTCTCTCTCTTTCTCTCTCTCTTAGACTTCTATACATCTATACATTAAATGCAATTGAGGATGACAACCTCTCTAGACATCATCATGATATAGCCCCCCCCCCCTCTGGAAACAATGGAACAGCCTCAAGTCAAAATCTTGCTGATGCCTTACTTCTGGCCAATCACATTGCCATATATTTGCTCTGGCTACACCTGTATGAAGCCCAAATTGCTCTCTCTCTTTCTCTCCCTCCAGTCTTTTAGTCATCTTCCATATCATCATTATCTTCCTTGTATCACTATACTCACATCCCTCTTACAAAATGGAATAGTTGGTGCCTTTGTTTTGACCAATGACAAAACCCCTTTCCAATCTCCCTCTCTCTCTGCTTACTTCATTTATTCTCCCTCCAGCAAAATGGAGCAGCTGGGACCTCTCCCCTGACCAATCACACACCACCTTTGCCTGCTGGTGCTCCTGCTCTGACCAATCAGATCACTCCACTACCTGATGGCCCCACCTCCAGGCCTACAGGCTCCACCTCCCGCTTGTCCAGGTCTTTGATGGCCTGCTGTATCCGTTTGATATGGCCCACCTTAGTCACTCCAATGTCCTGTGCGGCAAAAAATCAATGTAAAGGTTCATTCCACAGATATTACACAGAATATTCACATTTTGACAATCAAAACTCCTCAAAACCCAAAAGAATTGTACTAAAATGTAACTGATGGACATTCTCAGCAACACGATAAAGAATAGACATAGCTCCTTTGCAGTACTTAGGTTATGAAAATTCAGTTCCATATTACTTTTATTTCATATATAAAAGCAAACTTGACATATTGGCTGATATTGTCAATGTCTCCACTCCACACATTTTGTTTCATTCCACACAGATTACACGAGATAACACAGTTTTCATTGCACATTTACTCAAAGCTTTTGTTAGAACACAAATGCTGTCAGACGAAAAAGTGCATGTGGATGCTGACTAAAGAAATGTTGTATAAAGAAGCATGGGTTTGGGCATCGTTTAAAAGAAGAACGGTATAAAGGATCACAGTCAATCACGGTGCACTGTGCGTGTGGACAGGACTAACGATAGGTTGTGACCGCGTACACAAGCGACCCAATCAACTCAAAGTACGACGATTCTTTATCAAGTTTCGGTAAAGATTTTGTGCGTGTGGACACCCTGTTCACTTTACAATGGTTCTTTATATAATGTATAGCTATACCGTTTCGATATAGTTATAGGATGAAGTTTTGCATGTGAACATAGGGTTAGTTCCATCCTCACCTTCAAATCTCTTCTTTCTAGGCTGAGAAGCTCTGAGCCACGGATGTCATTGCGAATGAACTGATCCTTGTACTCTCCTAGCGACAGGCCCTCAAGCCACGCCCCCACCTCATCCACACTCCACAGCTTGACGATGTGGAGACCTGTATCCATAGCAACCACATGAGGGAGGAAGGAAGGAGACAGGTGTTATTGTGATGAGTATATATTTTCTAGTCATGGCATCAATGGTATCAATCAAATGGTATCAAAGGTATCAATGGCATCATCAATATCATCATCACTAACATCATTACCCACATCATCACCAACATCATCATTATAAATATCTTTAACATCATAACCACCATCAATATCAATGGCATTTGTATCACTATAATCACCATCAGGATCCTGATCAATCTCTATAACATCATCATCAGTAAGATTATCATCATCATCATCATCATCATCAGTATCATTGGCAGTTTTTCTCAATATCACCATCAGGAATATCATCAATATCTATAAAATCATCATCATCATCATCACTAACATTATCATTATCTCATTAACATGATCATTATTATCATTTTAATTAATATCACTATCTCTCAGGATCATCATCAATATCTTATCATCAACATTATACTCATCCCCAAAATCATCGTCATCACCATCGCCGTCACCTTCACCATGACTATCACCATCATTATCGTCACCATCCTGAACTTACCTCCAATTCCTAAGCCAGATGACTTGTAATCCTTCTTGGTTGGTTTCTTGAATCTAGACACCATAGGTAGCTTGAACTTTCCCTTGGTCCGCTTGCCGTATGCGTCCATGGGGATCTGTGCATGGTGGTGGTGGTGCGGTTCGTCCTCCACGTAACTCACAGCGCCCTCTATTGTTGAGACCTTGCGTAGCTCGGTGTCCACAGCGCCGATGTCATGGTTAAGCGCCTCCAGGATGTTCTCAGGTAACCGCTGAGGATGGACAAGGAAAATTTTAATGGTTTTATGAAGAGAGTTTTTATAAAAATTTGTTAAATTTATTCTGTGACAGACAAAACACTCCTCTAGAGGGTGTATATGTATGTTAAAAAGTTGAAATCTCAAGTATAATCTCCATCTTTTCTCTTCATTTCTCTCCACTTCCTTCCCTTTTCATTTCTCTCTCATTCTTTTGCTCTTAATTTTTCTCTCCATTTCTCTCTTCCTCTTTCTTCATTTCTCCTTTCATTCTTCATTTCTCTCTCCTCTCTTTATTTATCTTTCCTTGTCCCTCCTCTTTACATTTCTCTCTCCCCTACGGTCTTAATTTCTCTCTCCTTCTCTCTTTACAACTTTCTCCATCTTGAATTCCTCCTCTCTCTCCTCTCCCTCCCTCTACCCTCATTATCTCTTCCTTCCTCTATTACCCCCTCCCTCCCACCCCTTCCACTAATCTCCACAAACATGTCCCAACGCACCGTTCTTACCAGAGCGTAAGCCTTGCGTGCCATGAACAGACTGCTCTCGCTGTACAGGTTGCGGGCGCTCACCACCACCTCATTAAGGACCTTTCTGCTCATCCCTTCGGTGGACCGTTCGGTGCTAAAGAGACGTTCTTGGCAGGCTGCCGTTGCCATGGCCTTGTGGAGGAGCTCAGACTGAATTGGGCTGCTGTGCTGAGCAGCAATCTTAATCCTGTCAGATGGTAGTAACAACAGTAAAGATGATTATAACAGTGATTTTGATAAATAACAATAAGTTTACAATAAGGATAGCACCAATAGAAAGTGAAAATAATAACTTACACCACAACGAAAATTGTCATGATCATTTCTAAATCAACATTGCGCAATAGGTACATCTACAGTTGAGGCTAAAAGTTTACATACACCCATGGAATTCAGTGAAATTTGTTCACTTGCCAAACACCATAAAATAATCATCAGAAATATAAAGACTACCATGACGAATTTGGTATCAAATGAAAGAACATATTAAGCTCTTTCGCATGATTGGGATGGCACTGGGATTAAATTATATTTCAGGTGGAATTTTCTTTGAAGAAAAAAAAATATTTGTGCCAAATGTATTCTACTGTTTGTTATTATATTTTCAAACATCATTTCAAAGAAATATATAAATGTCAAATTTATGATTTATATTACATTTTCTTTCATGATATGTCACCACTGAACAAAAAAGTGTGATCTGAAAGGTTTGTGTTGAGAAGTAACGAGTACAAATATGAAATGTTTTTGTCAAGTTTTTATTTTCAACTTGTCTAAAATATGAAGATTTTTGGGGAAAAAATGACACCTAAATATTTTTCAGCTCCTGATGAACAAAGCAATGTGATGAAGGGGCGTGACATACTCATTTGTTTGATACCATATTCGTCGTGATAGCACAAATATTTTATAGGATACAGAAGATTTTATGATGTTTGGCAAGTGTCAATTTTTCTTTGAATTTCCAGGGTGTATGTGAACTTCTGGCCTCAACTGTACATACACAAATGTACATTCGCCCTTTGTGTGCCAAACAAACTGATTCTGAATTGACATGCGGCACATCAAGAGTTTAAAAGGCAACAACCAGTCAGTTAAGCTGGGAGCTTAAAAAAGCTCATCATAGGAGAGTGATATTTTCTGGCAGATTCCTATTTACTTCACTCGGGTTGAGGAACCACCATCGACAGAATACCTTGTCCCGATAGAACAAGGGGAGAGAAGTGGAGAGAGTAGAAATGAGATTTGAAGAAAGAAGAGAGAAATGCTGTCATTTATGCAAATTCGTGAAATGACAGATATATTGTGTGAGATGATCCTTACCACCACCATATCTTTCACCCCTAATACCATCACTACCAATGTGACCCGGATTGTCCCACTTTCCAAAACCACTACTACTACTACTTACACCAGCGATACCATCACTACCACTACTTCCATTTACCACAAGTATCGTAACTACCACTACCACTACTTTTAAGCACCATCAATACGATCACCACCACTACCACAACTTACCAAAAATATCCTTACCACTTTTATCACCACTCCTTTCAGCACCATTACTACCACCACTTACCACAGCCATCCCAAGCACTTTTTGTCACCACTTCTACCACATACAACACCCATAACTACCACTTCTACTATCACCACCAATACCAGAACTATCAACACTTACTACTTCTTTCACCACAACACTCATCTTCACCAGTACCAATACCATCACCATTGCTACCACAACTTAATAAAATCATCCCTACCACTGTAGACACCACTGCTCTCATCATCACAAGTACTGCCACTCCTACCACAACCACCACTACCACTACTTTGACAACCACTCCTCTTACCCCAATATCATCACCACCACTTCTATGATACATTTACCTCTTACCACAACCATTCCTACCATTTCTATCACCACTACTATCATCACCACCAATACTTTCATCACCACTGCTACATGTACCACTTACCACAACCACCACTACTTTCACCACTATTCTTATCACCACCAATAGCATCACTGCCACTCCTACCAAAACCACCACCACCACCACTAAAAACTTGCCGAGAGTAAAAGTGAAGGCGTGAAGTATCCAGCAGTCTTCATTGCTGACTGGCATTGGAAGGAATTAGACAAAGATTGTGTGATCTCAATCGTCTTTTGACTTCTCTCTTCGTCATAAATATATTCTTCTCCAACTTGTCTATTCCTCTTTTCACTTTGTATTCATCCTTTCTCCTTCTCTCTCTCCCTTCTATTTCATTTCATTTATTTCCACAAATATATTCTTTTCCAGATGATCTCTTCCTCTCATTCTCATTTTATCTCTCTCTCTCTCCTTCTTTGCTCTTCTATATCTTTCTGTCATGCTATTTTTAATCACCTGTATAATTTTTGTATATCCCTACCCAGACTCTCTAACTTTAATCTCATCCTCCCTCAAAACCTTGAATAAGATGAAAAATCACATCACAAAGCAAAGGCTTTTATTCACAGCCATTTGCTAGCAATGACAACCAGATCTTGAATGCTCACGTGTCGATTAGCTGCGAAGTGGTTCCACAGAAGTGGCGGACGATGTCGATCTCCTCTTCGATGAGGGGCTGGAGAGGGCGCTCTACCTTTCTCCGCTCCGTCCACAGCTTCAGGGTGCTCTCAAATTGCTGAAGAAAATAAATGCATTAAAATGAGATTTTGTTGAAATAGGATTAATTCCCTCATTTTTCAATAGGCAGGGTAATAATCCTCATGATTTGCTTTAATTTATTTATTTCCAGAAACTTTTTACATTAGACAATATCAAATGGACACACTTACTGAAATCATAACATTTCAAATGACCACAATGATCACAATAGTACAAAGCATAGGATACATTGATCCACTCCTTTTGTCCGCAACAATGTGCTAAACATAATTTAAATTGCTTTTGTGGTCCATGCTTAAAACAGACAATATCTACCCATCATTTGGATTTACGGAGCAAGAGTACAAGAAAACTGCTCATGATTAATTTTTCATACACACATTACTTCTTAATAGTACTCCTTATTGTTCTCAATCTGTTACCAGTCTTTTCTGGTGATTGGTCTACTTTATTAAATTCAAATTATCATTAGGCTTACACTGCCCTTTAATATGAATACTTTGCAAGGTATACATTTTGTAACCAGTAATGCATACGAATCACATTGAGCAGTATTCCTTCTGGCAGGGGATGGGTTAAAGGCCTCACCTTGTCTCTGACCAACATCTGGGAGCGGTTCTTGTGCAGGATCTTGACCAAGCCTGGCGGCTGGACCCAAGCCTCTCCGTCCACCTGGACTGGTACCCCTTCTTCCCCAAGAATGGTGATCTTCACAACGCGACACTAGTGGGGAAGAAAGGAGCGGTGTCTTGTATTGAATCCATCTTATGACAGTTAAACCTGTATCACTTTTGAATGTAAAGTGGGTGTTTTTTTTATATACAATTTACCTCAACACAGATTTTGATGAGAACATATTTATTCAAGGTAAAAAAATGAACAAATGTGGATTTTATAGGCAAGTGGTATTTTGATACAGGTGGTCACTAATGGCAGGTTGCACTGTACACACATGTATTGATACAAACACACATGTTTACAATCGGAACAATCTCCACATTATATTGGCCTGCTGCGGTAAACTATGCTACAAAACGGTTACACAATGAGGGCGACATTTTGAAATTTTATGCCTAACGATGACAATCGGTAAGTCTTCTTAAAACGTTGAGCAGACAGCTATTTTTAGAGCTAACCATTCCCAAAGTTTTCTGCTCTTCACATAGATCTTGACTCATTTCTCACCACACTCTCCTATAATCAGAGCTATCCTAAAAGGGACAATAGAAAACAGACAGTCCTTTCCATGACTACACAAGACTCACAAACGTAAAAAAGTTAGAGAATTGAAGTCTGCAGCATTGCAATAAAAAAAAAATCTAATAACACTTACTACAACTTCCCATCGTTCCAAAGATTTTTAGAACAATCTTCCAGTCTATTCTACTTCCAAAGCTCATAGTAACAGTGTCAAAGTCCCCTTTAGGCCCCAATGATCTAATTGCGATGAAAACTTAAGCTGCCCAAATACAAAAAAATATGCATGGGACTATTCATTAATACTGCACATATGGCCCTGCAAAGAGGTGTGTATGCAGCTCCTGTGAGGTTATAAGTAACCCAATGAAATAATGGAAGAAACAGCACAGAAAACTGACTAAAACTGATGTGCCAAATCCTGTAAACAATGCGATGTCACCTCGATCAGCGTGATGTTCAAATACACAATGCACGCATGGTCGCTCTCCATTATTTTCATTGGCCAATCACCTGCTAGGGCTTGAGGTAAAATGAAGTTTGGTTTGACATTTCTTGAGTTTTCATGTAAAAAGTAAAAATTTAGGATTTGAACTTGATCTATGACTTTTTAAGTTTGACCTATCTGACCTAAAATTTAATCACTGACATGTCCAGTCATATATTATCACTGGTCTATGCTTGGTGAAGTTTGTTTTGACATTTCTCGAGTTATCATATAAACAGTGAAATTTTAAGATTTGACCTTGACCTGTGACCTTTAAACATTGACCTACATGACCCAAAATCTAATCAGATAATTGCCCTGCCATACACTATCACTATACCAAGTTTGATCACATTTGGTTGATCATTTTGTTAGTTATCGCATAAACTCAGACAACCCAGAAACAAAATGCCACACAACTTTGTTGTAGAGACATAAAAAAATCCTGGCTGTTTGCAGGTGGCTGTAACCTTACCTGGGCTATGCGGTGGTGCTGAAGGGTAATCATCCTAGATACGGCCATCTGCATCCCTCCAAACACTGCCACCACCTCCAGGATCTTGTCATCAAACGATGGTGCTGTGAAGGTCTGGTGAGAAAGGAAGAGATTTCAATCCAATTCAATGGATGAGCTGATCATGTCTTATTGATGAGATTAATATCACTCTTACTACCAGCAATACCATTACCATCTCAACCATTACCACCACCACTACCACCAGCACCACCACCACTAACACCAGCACCAACAGCACCACTACCACTACCACCAGCACCACCACCATCACCACACCCACCACCACCACCACCACCACTACTACCACTACCACCAGCACCACCACCACCAGCACCACCACCACCACTACTACCACTACCACCAGCACCACCACCACTACCACTACCACCAGCACCAGCACCACCACTACCACCAGCACCACCACCACCACTACTACCACTACCACCAGCACCACCAGCACCAGCACCACCACCACCACCACCACCACCACCAGCACCACCACCACCACCACCACTAGATTCTTACCTCATCCTCCTTGGTAGTACCCCAGAAGTTCGCCCCGCCCATGTAGCTGGGGATGTTAAGCACCACAATGCCCTGGAGGCTGGGGAGGGGGATGCGCTGGCCATCACACTCCAGCTGCACCTTCTGTTCCAGGTTGCGGTAGGTACGGTGGACCAGCTCCTTACCTCCCAGCATCCCATACCACATGAAGTTCTTTGTGCGACTGCAGAAAGAGGACAAACATGGACCCCCACACTATGACTATCGCTCCACATTGGACAGCTCATTTCTATTCAAATACTCTATTCTAGCGAAACTGACTAAACAATAAAATAAATTGAAGTGCCACATGAACGTCACAGTGTGGTTTCTGAAAAGGATGACAAAATTAACTCTATACCATCCCCCTTCACTGCACATTGGTAATTTGACTTCTCCAAAATATCAAAACCTATTGGTACAGTAGGTCATTCCAGAGAAACAAAATAAACAGTAAATAAATTAATGCTATCAGATTTTTTTCATCTAAACATGATTGAACCATTGGAAGTGAATTTTGGAAGCAATCAAGGAGATGGGCATGATGACAGCAGGAGGATGTGATGAAAACAGATCACAACTTTACTTTCACTAAACAATCACCATGTGACCTCCTCAAGTTATTTCCCTATTTGAAGAAGCTTTGATATTAATAAACTTAAAAGGTTTTTAGAGACCAACCAACCTGCATTTCTCTGGGTGCTCTTCTCTCTTGTTGTGGAAGTCTAGGGAGATCTTGGCATCAAGCCCGATGCCAAAGTAGTTGTTCATTACGCACGACTCTGTGAAACCCTCACTGTAATTGGTGACATGGAAGGGAAAAGGGAGAGAAAACAAATCACTTAACAATACCTACTGTTTTTCACATGTATTCAACTCATTGCAACCACTTTACATCATCACATCATATTTTCTCTTCCACCTTTAACAAGGCACCACCATCATCACCACCACCACACCACTCAGCTATCACCGTGGTTACGATTACTGCCACCGACACTATGATCAACATCACCACCATCATGCACAAGTCCATGATGCTCTCCACATCCAGAGAAAACACAGGGGGGGAAGTTCAGTAGCATGAGTACCTACTGGTAGTTTTGTCTTTTTTGTTTCTCTTTCACACCACTACTATCAATGTAACTACAATCACCACCATCATCACTTCTATGATCCACATCTACCATTTTATTCATTCATTTATAAGTGTTATTTACCCAGGGTAGCCCCTTCATTGCTTCAACACTGTGTTACCAAGGGTCCCTGCTTTGATATCTTACACAAAATTGTTTATACAAATACAAACAAATAACATGTTCAGTAATGAAAAAAACATCATTATGGACCTTGCATTATGGAATTTGAATTTGCACCATACTGAGAAAACTGTTCTAAAAGGTAAATTGGACACTCAAAATTGGAAGTTCCTGCAAGCTTTCTTCTCTTGCCCTTCCATGCCTCTCTGTAGTCTTTCCACCCCATGTCTCGCTCACCACCATGGTATATACTCACACTTTGTCGGTGTCTTGATCCATGAGCGGCGATGCTGCGGCGCACAGGGCGTCTGCGTTAGCCAGCAGCACCTTACTGATAATACCAGCTCCTCCCATTCCCCCAGCCAACGTTCCTATACCTGCATCACGAGGAGAAACCAGCCCAAAATATAACCAAAACCTGCTGCAAATGTCACTAATCATGATCACAACAATACTGATCATTATAGAATTAACAATAACATTAATAACCATGATTATGGTGTCAATACAAAACATGAAAATAAGAACAATGATGATAATACCATATATTAGTATTAACATATTTATCATTAATGATGATAATAGTACAGAGAATGATAATAACAACAACAATAATAATAGTGATAATAATAATAATAATAATAATAATAATAAAAATAATAATAATAATAATAATAATAATAATAATAATAATAATAATAATAATAATAATAATGATAATAATAATAATAATAATAAAAATAATAATGATGATTAGAATAACAATGATTATAACAAAGACAATAATATTAACAGTAACAACAAAGATAATAAATAAAACAACAATAATAACAATATCAATTTTGTACGTAATGCTTCTTCCAGTACAACTCAAAGCATGAAAGTCAAAAGAATGGTTCCAATCAGTGAGCGTGATGCTTTTGGTGATTCGACATCAGTTGCTCGCTTTGTGTTTTAAAGCGTATGCCAGGGCACAACTACAGGCTCACATAAAATGATGTGAAACTTTGAATAGTCAAACAATAAAAAAACCATGACAATCACAGCTTTGTATAATGCACACAGAACAATATGTAAATCTCATGACTTTTGAGGATGGATGAAGGGTAAAAAATGAGATAAATTGCAAAGCTACTTACTTTTACTAAGCATTGGGTTAGTGCGACCTAAGCTCGGGCCTAACAATGTATCTAAACCTGTTAAATAAAGATAAAAAATTGAAAGAAATAGGACAAAATGTTTTTAAAAAGGTTGAATTACAGTTAAAATACAATTGAGAAGTAATAAAGAAAATATAAAAGTGCAATCCATGCTTTGGTTGAAAACAGGCATGCTACTTCAAATTTAGGTTTTGTTAAAATAAATCAATTACTATTTCTACTCCTCCCACTATTATTGCTACTACTACTACTACTACTACTACTACTACTACTACTACTACTACTACTACTACTTCTACTTCTACTACTACTATTACTACTTCTACTACTACTACTACTACTACTACTACTACTACTACTACGACTACTACTACTACTACTTCTTCTACTGCTACTTCTACTACTACTACTACTACTACTACTACTACTACTACTACTACTACTACTACTACTACTACTACTACTTCTACTGCTACTTCTACTACTTCTACTACTACTACTACTACTACTACTACTACTACTACTACTACTACTACTACTACTACTACTACTTCTACTACTACTACTACTACTACTACTACTACTACAACTACTACTACAACCACTTAAATTATTACTTCTACTTTTATACCAACTAAAACTACACCTACATATACTACTACCATTACTAATACTTCTATAATTACAACTACTATCACTATAATTACTATCACTAATTAATTTAATGGTACTTTTGTGTAACTGCTCCATTTTTCAAATTTAAAACTACAACTCTCTACACATCACTTTACTGTACCTATCCTACTAAAATTAACTGCTAAAACAAATCAACTCAACAGTACAATTCAGAAGTCACTGAGTTCTTATAAAAAGTGTGATGAGAAACACAAAAATGGTGCAAAGCAAAACACATTAAATTTGATAATGTGGTGGACGACGCCAAAGCAAAATTAGAAATGAGTTAACTGCAATAGGCAAGGGTAAATGATGGAAAAACATCATTAACATTTCACACAAATAATTAAACATCTGCTATCATGCCGCCTTTCTTTTACTGTACACATGCACACATCAACTGGTCCTCAAGTCATGTCAAATGGGTCTATATTCATCACACATCACTTGTCTGTAGTTTTATAAATAACTTTTGCTCACTCTCAACAATTGCAAATCATTAAATAAATCTACAATATATGCCACGAGAAGAGAGAATAAATACGTTTAGCGCAAACACAAACAAAAATAAAAATCAGACATATTCGCATGATTTGTTTAGTCACACAACTAGTGATTGATAGGATTTCAAGCTACTGATATTATAACCAATGTCACAATATATGTTTGCACTTGTAAATCTGATAGTAGGAAGTAAATACGTACTTTGATGTATATCATGTAATCAATAATACGTTGATGTGATTCATTATAGAACCCAACCTTTAAATGTTGTTTTTTTAATCAAAAGTGGTCCTAATCCATCATTACACCATTCATTTCAGGCCCGCTGCCTTACCCATCATGCATTAAAAGAGGCAACGCGATTATGAACATAGACTATGGTCACTGCATTTCACACTTCAACAAGGATTGTTTCTCACTTTTCCTGAAAAGTTTTGAGAAGTTATAACAACTATGAGATTTCTTACGTTATAATTAGGGTATACTGCTGATTCCTACTGAGTTTCCTGACTTTTGCAAAAAAAAAACCAAAGCCTACCCTGTCTTGAGCGCCCTTGTGCACAGTGCAAATAGAAGTCAAAATAAATACCATCAAATGCGTCATAGAGCTACTTCAATAGTCCAATTGGCAATTGAAGAATAAAGGATTAACTTCGTATTCAAGATATGTAACCCTCTCAATACCATGGGCACACACATGTGTACTTAATGTTGTGTAGGTTCTTGGTGTGTGTGGGATGAACTATAATTTGCTTGAAGGAGGACTCGTGGACTCAAGGTACATTACGTTGTAGTACATTTAATACTCAAACAACTCTGATGAACAACTCTCTGATGATGAATCTATCTGATGAAACTCCTGAAATAATTGCTGGAATAACTGCCTTAAACTCTCTGAACTCTCTAAATATATACTCCTTCTGTCTCAAAAACAATTATAGTGAAATCCATACAGAAGGCCAGTTTCTTGGATGCATAGTGATCTCACAGAAACTGGACCTTACCTACGTCATCCTAAATTCCAGTAAATGTTATTCAGGCTAGCCCCATACTGTAAACCCGAGGGTCAGCTATAACCTTGAGGGTAATTCTGCTTTTGGAAAGTGGTCAATAACGTGGAAACATGATTTGGGTGGGGGAGTGATAAAAGGACTTATATCGCATAACACTAATCACTTGGATTTCCATTGCTTGGTACAGAGAAGGTTAAGCCTTACTAAGTTTCTTTTAAGTTGTCTGTTTTTTCTCAAATTTATGTGATTTTTTTGTCCTGTTTTGCTTCCAATCAGCTACTACTCAGTGTTTTACTGCCCTCTGTCCCTACGTGTGCCAAACAAACTAACGCTATATGGGATTCATGTGAATTAAATCATAGTCCACCCTGAAGTCAAGTTAATTTGAATAAAAGCAGATATATGAAAGAGACATATTAGTGAAGGTTTGAAGAAAATCTGTCAAAGAATAAGAAAGTTACGATTGTTCAAATGGTTTTATTTTGTGACGTCACGGGCGAGGTGCTCTCCCATAGGCTGTGTGCTGTATAATTTCATAACTTCCTCTTTTTCTGTTTTTGATGAAGGAATACTTGTGCTGTATAATTTCATAACTTCCTCTTTTTCTGTTTTTGATGAAGGAATACTTTTTTGTCATAGGTGTGTTTGTAAAAACATGTCTCTAATGATATATCAAATGCACAGGTAAAATGATGCATATCCTTTTGAAAAAAATCAACATTTCAACGAAGATTAGTACACAACATATGGGAGAGCAGCTCACACGTGATGTCACCAAATCAAAATTTGAAACAATCATAACTTTCTTATCCTTTGACAGATTTTCATCAAACCTTCACTTATGTTTCCCTCATGTTTCTGCTTTTATCTTAATGTCTGGGTGGACTATCCCTCTATTGGTGATAAAAGTACACACATGACACGGAAAGAGTGAAGTCATTCTAAGCCAGACAGAATCCTGGTAAACCAGACTGGTGGAAATAATGAACGCATACAAGCAAAAGACTGAACGATGCGACATAACACCAAGCAGCAGCGTGCTCATGACATATACAGGATACCTCCACTCGATGTCTCTGAACCGAGTTTCAGAAAGAGATGTATTCACCCTAGACGCCAGACTCATTTAACCCCATCTCGGACACTTCACATTAAAAATCAGTTGTTAGGGGCTTCTTTAACTTTTGATGTCAAGTATCAAATATGATATGTTTATAGAAACCTATTAGCCAGTTACCACAATGAAACTGACTTCCTGCTGTCCTGTTGCAATTACCGCTGGAGCTGATCTACTTTAGATGTATGGTTTCATTAGAATACCTCCCATATTGGGACTGATAAGTCGGTACAAACATGCCAGTTCAAACGTGCCCTCTGAAAAGAAAATAATTTGCAAGATGCAAAGTAAATGGTGGACAGCTCTTCGTGCAGCATGCAGACAAACGGACGATGATGCTATAGGCAGACAGACAGACAGACAGACAGACAGACTGACAGACTGATAGACCGACAAGAGACCACTTGCCTGGCAAAATGGAAATATTTTCCATGCTGCCAAATCTGTGGGCCAGCCCCACGGGCCCGAAACCAGCGTGCGAGGAAAGGGTGCTGCCGTGGCTAATGCGCCGCATTCTGAAGGGAGATCGGGGCGATTTCAGACCCTCTCGCTCTGAAGGAAGGATGATACAAGGAGGTTGGTGTTGGTTGGTTGTTGTGAGGGAGAGAGGAGAGAAAGTGGGGCGAGGGGGGGGAGTGGGGGAGTGAGGCAAAGATTGGCAGAGATCCATTATCAAAGCTTGTTGCTCAGAGAATGTGGTAGCGAGGGATGAATAGAGATAGATGGGCAGATAGTAAAAGAAGAAGATTGGGATTGAGAGAGAGATAAAGAAGGAATAACTATAAAAACAAACCAAGAAAGAATGCGAGTAAGGAAGTAAAAGGGAAAGAGAATGAAAGAGAAAGGAGAGAAAGAGGGGAGAGGAGAGAGAGGAAGACCGAGAAGGAAAGAGACTTATACAGAAAGAGACAGACAGGCTGACATACACACAGACCAACATACAGACCAAGAAAGACAAAGAAACAGAGACGGAGGTATGAAGAAATGAAACTTAATAATGCAGAAAACCATATGAGTGGCTGGTAAGTTGCTCCATGTGATCCAGCTGTTCGAAATGACAGAACATAACTTTGCATCCCGCAACAATATTTTATGGAGTGACCATTAACAAAAAAACATGTATTCTTTTAATACAAAATAAATAGAACATAGATTTAACAAAAGTTGTACAGAAAACTCCTTCACCAAAAATAATGTCATTCACAACCAAACTCAAATGATAGAAAACCTTTCCCTCAAATTTTGCCAGTCAGTGTACTATTTCTGGTGCTGTAATACTGAACATGATTGCTAGCTCTGAACATCACCCTGTCAGAGGGACAATCAAGAGATGTAAAAAAAGTTTGACTTGTAACCACCATCATTTAATAAATCTATTTAAATCAACATTCCACTCTCTCAGTAGCGAGCTTCAGTTGGGCCTGAGATCAACGTCACAGCTGATTGCAATCTATTGCAGTCAGACTGCAGTCAATGTATGGAGCTGATTGCATTTGATTGCAATCACTGTGCATCTGATCTCAGGCTCCACTGTATGTTAATCCCATGTGAATGCTCCATACAGCTTATGAGGAAAAGTTGTTCTGTGCTGCACCGTGCAGCCACATTCAGATTTTGTTTGCAGTCATGGCTGCTTCCAATCAAGTGTATTAGTGTATGAGACTAGAAGCGGACACGGCTACAAAAATGGATCTGGATGTCACTGTGTGAAGTATTATGGCATGACTTTTGTATATATGCAGTATTTAGAACTACAGTGTGTCCTCGAAAAAAGGAAACTCGTTTTTGGAGGTCGATAACGTAATCATAAAATATCATATTATTACAAAAATGACAGCAATATTGAGAGTAAAGTATCATCTTTCATTTGGTAACAAATTCATGATGAATTGTTCACGCATGACTAATTTCAAGCTATTACAAGTGCTCGATGTCAGAAACGTTTTGCGCAGAATAATGAATGTTGTTTGCACTACATTGATGCTTCCTTACAAATCTTGACCATTTGTCCTGCGCAACTTGATTTTAATCATTATTTTTTAAACATCTGTTGCTCCTCAACGCATGACTCTTATCTATCATGTTAGGTGTCAAATGAAAGAAGAAACACCATGCTTTCTAATGATGTGTATAATATTCCATGATTTTTTTTCAGTCAACTAGAGAAATAACACAATCTCGGTTTCCTTTTTTCTGGGACACACTGTATACATGGCCTATCACCTATGGGACTGAGAGGCATAGAGACAAACCCTTCTCCATTCATTGGCCTTTTACCTGCTTTCTTCTTCTCTATCTTAGACTTGGTGGAGGCCACATAGACCGAGAAGGCCGAACGGCCCCCATGTGACTCCTTGCTAGTCTCCATCGCAGGCTCCACGGCGGTTTGGTTGCTGTCCTCGTCTTGGTCGGAGATCTCCAGGTCACTGGATGGGGTTACTATGGTGACGTGGGGCTTGCATCCTGGAGGGTGGTGTGGGGTGTTTTGAGTACCGGGAGAGAGAGAAAAAAAGAGAGAAAGAGAGAGAGTAAGAGAAAGATAAAAGAAAGAGAGAGAGAGAGAGAGAAAAAGAGAAAGATAGAGATAGAGACAGAGAGAGAGAGAGAGGGAGAGAGGGAGAGAGAGCAAGGTAGAGACAAAGGAAGAGAAAGAGGGTCAGTATGTTGTTACGAAGAGGAATATTCAGATTAGGGGGACCCTAAATCAATTGTTTGTGGTCCTGCTGCTAGGTGTCTTAAATTCGAATTGTTAAAATAGTTATGGGAGTTGTTTATCCTTACTATAATGATCTTTATTTTCATATCGTTTACTATCAACCCATTCAACTCATACAATCAGTCACTTGTTCAATCTCTCCTTTTTACAATCATACCTTCCTTGAGTTGTAGCTGGTTGCAGTTAAGTCATAGCTGCAGTTTTTATGTCTTTCATAATCATTTATTCATTCATTAATTTATCCGTACATCCATCCGTCCATTCATTTATCCATCCATCCCTCCACCCATCCATCCATACATCCATCCATCCGCCCATTCATTCATCCATCCCTCCCTCCTTCCCTCCACCCACCTACCCATCTATCCATTCATTCATACATCCATCCCTCCCTCCATCCATCCGTCCCTCCCTGTCTCCATCCCTCCCTCCTTCCCTCCCTCCCTCTCTCCCTCCCTCCCTCCCTCCCTCCCTCCCTCCTTCCCTCCCTCCCTCCCTCCCTCCCTCCCTCCCACCCACCCATCCATCCATCCATCCCTCCATCACTCCATCCCTCCATCCATCCATCCACCCATCCACCCACCCATCCATCCATCCATCCCTCAATCCCTCCATCCATCCACCCATCCATCCCTCCCTCCATCCATCAATCCATCCCTCCCTCCATTTAAATTCATCCATTAAACCATCGCTCCATCCGTCCCACTATCCATCCACCCATCCACCCATCCGTCCATCACCTACATGTACCTTGGGCTGTAGCACTGGTTATAGCTGCAGCTGCTGTGGCTGCTATTGCCTTAATGGTCTTAGCCTCCTGCTCTTCTGTCTGCGCATTTTGTTCATCAACAGCTGCAAAGAAGGAGAAAAAATACCAATAAATATCAATATCAATACATTCATTATATGACACAATACAGCCTGGATGCTTAAACTGGGAGTGATTTTATTCATATAGTATCATATTGGTCATTCTTGAGAAATAAGGTCGTCTTTGTGTGCAGGTTTATATTTCAATCCATGTTCGAATGAAAACCATTATTAAGGGAAACCAAAAATATGGTCTTTTGATATAGAGGTGGTCATTAGTCATTAGGCCATTAGAGTGAAACACTCTACTTCATGTTGGCTGTATTTGGAGCAAAGTTTCAATCACTTTAAAATTTTCATACTATGCGATTAGAAAACTATCACAGGGACAATATTTCTCTTCAGAAAATTTATGATTTTATGAACTCATTTTGTGTCTTGATGGTGCATCAAGTAATGCATACAAAACCCCACAGAGCAGCAATCTGCCTGGCACACAGGCAGTTATATTTGGGCTGTATTTTGTATCTATTATAGATATGAGCTGTCAAGAAGCACAATAAAATATTCTGGCCCAATGACATGGAATAACCTTCCAAAGTCTCAAACCCAATGCTCTTCACTACCAATATTCACTCGTGAACTAAAAGCAAATATCATTAATTCATATATATAAATTTGCCCACCCATTTATATCAAACATATCCCACCATTTGTTAAACTGTATGTATGTGTGTATGTGTGTGTTATAAACGTTTTTAAATTCATTGTATGCAATTTGTATTGACTGTTTTTTTTTTATGTAACTCATTGAAGGGAAGAACCTTTGATAGGTCAATGGCCTTTGTTTTTCCCTCCACATTGAATTGTATGACATGTACCTCCTTTACTGTATTTCTTGTATTTTTGGTGATATCTCTCATATTGATTGTATTGTTTTTAAATTCAAGTTGTGGAAAATAAACAAATTGAATTGAATTGAATTGAATTGAATTGAATTGAATTGAATTGAATTGGGTTGAATCTACCAGCCCACTCGTCTCACCTTTCTCTGTTTGTTCAATGATCTGCCTGACGGCCTTCTTGAGACTGTTGGCCCGAGACATGAGGGCGTCTCGAGGCTTGAAGACGCGGGCCGAGGTGGACGGGCCAGTCATCTGCTCCAGCGTGTCTCCGTCTGCAGATGCATCCTTGCTCTCACACACCTAGGAGAGGAAACATTATGTCAAGTCTGTCAGTCAAAAATCATCCCCTCTTTGTGCAGTTTCACAAACATTTTCCACCAATTTCACTTCTGATTTACACAAATATGAGTACATTCTAAAAAAACCCAATTTTTTGCATTGCAAGTACACTTTAAAAAACTTTTTTTTTACTTTCGTTCTTTTTTTTAGTAATGTTTCTATGTAATCTGAACCTGACTTTGTAGTTACACATTTCACTCCACAGTATCACCCAGGTTTTATCAATGGATTATCTTTTTCATGATTTTTGTTTTTTTTATGGATACCAATTACCATCCATGATGTTTTGATGCAAACAAAACAGGAATTTGTGTATCTGCTTTGACAGAAGAGTCTTGATGTTATTTCTGAATAGCTTTGAAAAGAGCTGCTCAGAGAGAGGGGAAAATGGGATTTTAATGTTGCCATGGAAACAGACCTCTTTCTCTTGCGACTCCTCCAGGTGTTTCTCTGATCCGTGGAGCGATGCTGACGACCCTGGCAGGTTGGAGGACTGGGAGGGTGAGTCTAAGGAGGAGGAGGGGCTCGCTGAGGTAGTAGCGGCGGTGGTGGTGGTGGTAGCAGCGGTTGCCGCGGTGATGATGGGGAGGATGCTGCCCGGGGGGACGGGCGTGGCCTGGGCTTCCACCTTGAGAGTCTGTAGCAGCAGGTTTAGCTTCTCGTTCAGCAGGTTGCACTGTAGGACAGCAACAAAGCATTCATCACTAAAGGAAAATTCCACACTAAAGTTAAGTTGATTTTAATAAAAGCAAAAACACAAAAGAAACATTTAGTGAATTTTTGACAAAGATCCGTTTAAGAATAAAACTTTTTCAAATGCTGAATTTTGTGGCGTCACATATGTGGTACTCTGCTATAAGTTGTGCACTAATTCTTTTGAAATTTCTCAAAAGAATATGTACCATTTTACCTGTACATTCGATATATCATTGGACATATGTTTTACACACATATCTCAATGGAACAGATTTATTCCTGTATTAAAAAGAAGAAAAGGGGGAATTTATGGAATTACACACCACATAACATATTGGAGAGTATCTCGCACATTAACTCTTGAAGATAAGGTTAAATTGAAAATACATACCTTTTCTTTCATGATCTGAGCGTCTTTGGAATGAGAGCCTCCTTCCTCGTAAGCATGTCCTATCTTCTCCACAAAGTCTTTCACTGTCTCGCACAGCACCCTGCACAAAGATGTGAAGATACACCAGTACATTTTAATTAGGCTCATTGTTGTGCATAGATATACATGAAACATCACTAAATCAAACAAACATAGGTATGGTGCCATAGAAGAGATAATTGGAGTACTTGATATCATAGGAAATAAAATCAAATGAAACTACATCATATAAAATCAATCCAAATCACAAAAAGAAATATTGAATGAACTTAACTGGCAAGTAATAAATTAAAATTAAACATGAGTGGAAATAGATAATACAAAATTAATTAAATACAATCTCATATGATAGAGGGTGAAATTAAAATGACATTCTTATCTTACTATCATCCTGTCATAACTGGAAGTAGGAAAGAATATCAAAAGAGGGAAGAGAAAGTAAAGAAGGAGGAAGAAGAAGATAAAGAAGAAGGGCAAAATGAAGAGAAGAAGGAGAAGAATAACAGGAGGAAGAGGAGGAAGAGGAGGAAGAGGAGGAGGAGCCGGAGAAGAAGAAGAAGAAGAAGAATGTGGACCTACTTTGCAGATGAGATGACCTCTGTGTTTTCATCAGAATGGAGGATCTTTGCGAGATGTGTTGCTACAGAGTTCTCATAACTTGAGATCATCTCCTTCTCCCCGCTATCTAGCTCCCCCGACCCAATCTTGTTGTCGCCCTCTACTGGCTCGCCAGGGGGAACCTCCTCAGCGTGTGCCAGTGGGATCTCCTTGGTCCATATACTCCATCTAGGATCAAAAGGAGAACAAGGGGAAGAATTAAAACTTTTTAGATTATCTCTTTCTGTGTCAGTGGTTAACTGATTAACGGTTCTCAAGACATTGCCTAAACGGATTCGGGAAAGACGGATGGACATACGTACGTACGGATGGACGAACAACCCGAAAACATAAAAATGTCACCTTTATCACTACTATCTTTTAAAATTTACTTGATATACTTTGTGGGGAGCTAAGAAGGTCCAAATTAGACAGGAATAACTTTATTAGTACAGGTGTATATACTTGTATTAATCAGGTTGGTTTATGTGGACACTTTTTAACCAAAGCAAAACACAGTGAAACTTTGGAAAGTGAAATAAATCTTAAAGTATGCGTTTGTAGGATAGAAGTAGATGGAATTAGGGTTATTCCATTGGATGGATGTATTTTCCTACAAAAATGAATAATTTAGAGGGTTATGCTCCTCAGCCAATAACGAACAGTGTGATATCCTGCAAAATGAGTTCCTTACGTTATCTGCAATGAAACTCTAATTTGTTAGAGGATTATCATATGGGTTTCATTTCTTATTGTTTAATTGTTTGGGTGTGCTACATGTATGTCCACAATGATTATTCTTACCTGTCCAGCATTTTGGTGCTTGCAATCTCCAGCTTCTCCAGGATGACCTGTAGGTTGGTGTCATCATCACAGGCTGTCCCCCAGCCAAGCACACGGGCCAGGTCGTTGCCAGTTCCCAGGGGCAACACTCCGATTCGACACTGAGGAGGAGGAGTAGGAGGAGGAGGAGGAGGAGGAGGAGGAGGAGGAGGAGGAGGAGGAGGAGGAGAGAAATGAGAGAGAACAACCCATTTGAAAAAAATTGCAACATGAAATATTTGAAAATAAATATGATGCATACAATTACACCCAGTAGAAAGAATATCAGGCTCTATCCTGAAAAATTAATGAAAGTGTTGAGTTGGGTTGAATTGGAGTTGGGGGTGCTTCTATCGAACATGGACATCATCTATTAAAGAGGGACTGTGCAATTCTTATGATAATGCTCATTTTAATTAAGATGGGTAAAAGAAAGGGGGAGCGGTCTTTACAAATGGCGGATGACACCACTAAACGGAGGAAAGGAATGCACTCGACTCAGTATCTATTCAAAGGGTCAATTTGGTTATGATCGTGAAGGGAAGGGGGGGGGGGCAGGTTTTATGGAGGTCGTAGAGCAGCTGAAGGCCACAAATATGCAGCTTCTTCACTTGCACCTGCCCTTGTGCGGGGCATTCATCTGATAGATCGACAGACAGCTGCAAATTTCACCCAGAAGGGTTTATACAGGGTGGCAACATTTTTGTTGAGGTCAATGTAAAGACAAAAGCACCCAGTCTTCGTCAGTCCAATTATAAATTAGCCCTTGGCTTCATCGGCTCAGAATGGCGACATGGCTCTTGGTACAACATCCCAACTAAACATATAGAAAACAGGCTAACAATCACAACCAAAAGGGTTTACACATGATGGGAAAATTGCTACTGAGGTGCCCACAAAGCCACAAAAAAGTTGTCTTTATCCTTCTAAACACAAAATAGCCCGCTGCTTGGGTCTCCATCAGCCTCAAATGGCAAAATAGTGCTTGGTCCTACATTCCAAAAAACAGTTTGGAAAATGGGCTGTTCATCGACTATTCAAGTCAGAAAAACAAATCAACATCTAAGGGGTCGTAGCCAATGTAATGGTAATGTTTACAGCCTGTAATCATGATAGAACCGTTCTGTCGTCAATGGTGGATCCCGGATTAAGTTTGAATGAACTGGCTCTTTAATATATACTAAAAAGATATCTGAACGATGTGTAGACTAAATTGTAACAAACAATCAAATATCATTAAAAGGCATTTTTCAGTTCCTTTATGCAGAGAAGAGATCACAAACTATATTTTCTTCTACAGGGTATACACAGTAGTATGTACACAATTTGTTATTTCAGTCCTGCAAATTCGATGGACCACGTTTAAACCTTTCATTACCATGCTTGCATAACATGTGTAATAAGTCAATAAGCTTTCTCTAGCGTGGTATTGAGAGGGTTAACATGTGTGCTCAGACTTGATACGAGCGCACCAGGCAAGTTGAAGGACGAGTTAATGTCAATAGTTACATCATGCGGATGGGCATGATGTCATTAACAGAGAACTCGTTCTTTAATCAGTGGGAATAAATTTGATTAATTCGTGGCGTACCGGCTGTTCTTTGTGGCAGAGGACGTGACAGATACATACCTCTCCTAACCTTAAGCTAGTCTAGTTTCCAGCCTGTTGGGCCTTTTAAATCAAAACTAACCAATTAACAGGTCTGGCTGCAGTAGGCTAATTCATGGACTGAAAAATAAAATAAGCCTTGTGAATATCAGATCCTTTTCCTTTTTCTAGTTTTCTATTTTTCTATTTTTCTAGTTTTTAGGCTGTTGAGCATTTAATTCTTATAAAAAAAACTGTTTATTAAGCAGGTCTGGGCAGAGAAAGCTAATTCATGGAATGAGAACGTTGCTAATCTTGTGACCACTACACCCTTTTATAAAGTTTTACTTAGCAATATCCAACAGTTATCGGTCTATTTCATATTTTATTCCTTAATAGTACTGGCCATAGAATGGGCCAATGAGCTGGAAGTATACATGTTATCACTATGGGAGTTAGGATTAGTGATAAAATACAACAATAAAAAATCTATGCAAACATCCAATCCGGTCCAGAAAGGACAACTGAATCAAAAGCTCTTTCATATTTCATACATTGACAGACAACATAGAAAGTATTCCAGTTGTCGCCATGAAAGTTACAATCAGTGAAAAGTTATGACAATGAAAAATCTATATTTACTTCCGATATGGTCCGGAAAGGACAATTGAAGACAAAGCTGTTTGCGAGTCTCTTTCATATTTCATACATCGACAGACATGAACATAGAAAGTATTACAGTTGTCGCCATGGAAGTTACAATCAGTGAAAAGTTACGATGATGAAAAATCTACATTTACTTCCGATGTGGTCCGGAAAGGACAATTGAAGAAAAAGCTGTTTGCGAGTCTCTTTCATATTCCATACATCGACAGACACGAACATAGACAGTATTCAAGTTGACGACATGGTAGTTACAATCAGTGATAAGGTATGACGATGAAAAACCTAAACATCCAATACGGCCTAGAAAGAACAACTGCAAGAAAAGCTGTTCGTGAGTCTTGATTGGTTGACGCTCACGACATTCCACACCCGAATTCTCACCAGCCAGCAGGGGACACCATCTCTGGGACTAATTTAGAGTTGTTAATGCCATTAGCACGCTGCCAGCATCAAACACAGTTGCCAGGTTAATCTAATCACAAGGAGCTCCCTGGCCTTTTAGCGTGTCCCACGTGTGCTTAACCCGCTCATTGATCCGCAGGCTAATGGGGTAGAGGGAGCTTCGCCGGTTTCCTCCGTTAGTTGACAACGATCAAATTATTTGACCAGCTGGTGACAGGGGCATATGCTGTTAAACGCATGTGTGGGACTGAGCGGAGATGGAAGATGAGGAGATGAGGAAATAGAACAGAGCTTTCAAGGCCGCAGTAGTATACCGATGCAGGATGCATCAAGCAAAGAAGTATCTGCAGTCCTTAAAATCATTAAAAGTTGTAAATCCATTTTGCAGGTCTTACAATCAAGCTGAGCAAATAACACCTTACACAAAATAGTTAACCAAGTCATCCAATAATTTCTCTCAAAACATAGAAGGTGAACTTTAAATTAAATTGATTTGACCTTTACATTTGACAAGACTTGTTGTCAGTATGATTAAATAACTGCATAACCATTTATACTGAACATTTTACAACACATCATTCTCAGCGCAACAATTAGATTGATGTTGTTAAACAGGGAGATTTTTTGTTACTTTGTGGTAAGATTACATTGGTTAGAAAGGCATTTGTCATAATTAATTCCAAATCTATTTTGATTTGGAAATATTTGCTGAGCCTGAGACACAAACTGGAAGATACATGTCAAGTTAATTTTCCATGCATTTTTTTAATCCTCCATCATTGTTATTAAGCTTCATACTTAAACAACTCGATCTGTTTATTCTCGCGGCTTATGTAATGTCCTATTGAATTTAAAGTACCACCACCTTTTTGACCATTTGAAATAATGAATCGCAAACTTCTTTTAAGACGAATGTTTTTACTTCAGCTTAAAATACTACCTTATATCATCCTCTTTTGATAAATATAACTGTAATGTAAATAAAGGCAATTACATTTCGAACAGCTTCAATGAGTTAACCTTTAGAATGGATCTAAACTCCTGACATATGTTTGAAGAAGATATCAACAAAGTTTTACTCTATACTGTTGACACCTCTATTTATAAGAAGAACAAAACTTTTCTAATTTAGAGCAAGATAAAGCTATTTTCAACTCTTTATTCTGGCTTGGTAAAAATAACATGGAAAAGAGAATAGACTGACTCTATTTATCTAGCCCACTGACACAAATCTATGTAGATGCAGAGAATATATAGATCGCATTAAGTCGGTATACCACCCACTCGGCGCTAATTATGGCCGGTCCGGTGATCTCCCACCACATCTAGCCCAGTATGGATTACTAACATCACCACCAAATGAATTGGCACAACTCGAAATAGCAATCACAAATGGCAGGCAGCTGCCGATGAACGAGAGTAATCAACTATATCTAGTGCTCCAATTTGATTAGACCTGACAAAGGAATGCATAGGGAGATAAAAGGATATAAACAAAGATATTGTAATTGGCTCCTTTATGGAAAGTAACTCTAGCCTACTCCTGGTGACACCGATGTAAAAAGGGGCGTAATTGCCTTCTGTGTGACGTCTGTAGAATGTAGTGGGTGTGCTTAGGGACGACATAACCATGCATTCATTACTTTGTTGTTTCTCCCTCTCTCATTTTCACAATGACCCATTCTGAAGTTTTCCCAGGCTACATACATATATATATACATATATATGCATTTACAAAAACAGTTGCAGAGAGGTTGTATTTTAAGTACTTTCGCTACAGTGTTATTGCAAGAATCAACCTGAAAGTTGAGGGTCATGTTATGTAATGCTCATGTCACATTGCTTGATTTAACAACTCATCAAATCACTGAAAAATTGTGAGACAAAACTTAACTGATTTACTATGAGAACCAGTTCATTGTTTCGCTACCTTTCAAGAACATATATGTGAAACTTCCATGGAGAATTGTTGTTCAAGAGGGATTTTACTAAAAGTTGTTCGGCTGTCTCTGAAAGAAATATTTATACCACATTTCACCTTGCATGCACTGGAAACACCCCAAAATAATCTTAATTTAAGGCTGTCAGCATTGGTTTTAAAAATTTTGTGGCAAAGGGATTGACTAAACATTTTATACACCATTAGTGCAATTTGGCTTAAGTTCTAGAGACAAATCTAACAGAGCAGCATTTTGTCTGTCACGGTTAGGGTTTCACTCTCATTACCATTGGCATCGAAGGGAATATACTGTATTGGGAAGAGAAAAAACCTCAAAAAGGTGATCGTGAGCAATATTTTTGCCAATGGTCTAAAATTTGTGTATCATCCATTTTAGAAACTTGCTAAAAGTTATTTGCCTTCAAATGATCCACATTGGGAGTAATTAGTGATCCTCAAAATGTTCGGGCTGAACATTTTGAGGATTTGTGATTTAATCACTAATTACTCCAGATGTGGATCATTTGAGGGCAAATAACTTTCAGCAAGTTTCTGAAATGGACGATACATTAATTCAAGACCACTGGCAAGAAGCTTGCTCACGTTCACCTCTTTGAAGGGTTTTTTGTCTTCCCAATACAGTATATGCCCATTAAGATGTGTAGTATGCCAATGGGTTTTCAAGGCCTGGTAATGTAAGGGTCAACTCTCTCATTATCATTGGCATTAAGATGTGTAGTAAGCCAATGGGACTTTCCAAGGCCTGGTAATATAAGGGTTAACTCTCTCATTAACATTAGCATGAAGATGTGTAGTAAGCAAATGGGGTATTCAAGGCCTGGTAATATAAGGGTTAACTCTCTTATTACCATTGGCATGAAGATGTGTAGTAAATCAATGTGGTTTTCAAAGTCTGGTAATATAAGGGTTAACTCTCTCATTATCATTGGCATTAAGATGTGTAGTAAGCCAATAGGGTTTTTGATGTCTGGTAATGTGAGGATTAATATCATTGCCCCCCCTCCCTAGCGCAGATGGCTATTTCACTCCTGCCCCTCATTTCCTTCCCTCACACAAAGAAAGGTGGCTGTACTTTGAGTGTGATCGCATCCTCACGCATTCATTCACTCCATACCTCCCATCCATATGTCATGTCTGATGAAGAACTAGCTGCAGATGAGGAGAGGAGGTTTGATCACAGGAAGGACTTTCGACAGGGTTGAGTGAAAACAAATTTCAAGTCAATTTGTTGCATTAAAGACAGGGTGTCCCTTTTGCAGGTCACAAACATTTAAAATTTGTAAAAAAAACATGGAAAATGGAAGAGCATCCTGTATAAGAACTACCCTCTCAATAATATAACTGGAAACTGCCTTTAAGCAAAATTACAGCGATCAGAAAATTTTGAGGAGGTCTACGGCTGGTCGTCTGGAAGCTATAGCCTAGAGACTAGACACCGTTATACACTGAAGTCTGTGCCTGTCTGCCTCACACTGAATGTGTTTAATGGGCGCAATTAATGCATAAAGCACTGACCAGACACCGTTATACACTGAAGTCTGTGCCTGTCTGCCTCACACTGAATGTGTTTAATGGGCGCAATTAATGCATAAAGCACTGACCAGACACCGTTATACACTGAAGTCCGTGCCTGTCTGCTTCACACTGAATGTGTTCAATAGGCGCAATCCATGTATAAAGCACTGACCAGACACCGTTATACACTGAAGTCCGTGTCTGTCTGCTTCACACTGAATGTGTTCAATGGGCGCAATCCATGCATAAAGCACTGACCAGACACTGTTATACACTGAAGTCCGTGTCTGTCTGCTTCACACTGAAAGTGTTCAATGGGCGCAATCCATGCATAAAGCACTGACCAGACACCGTTATACACTGAAGTCCGCGCCTGTCTGCTTCACACTGAATGTGTTCAACGGGCGCAATCCATGCATAAAGCACTGACCAGACACCGTTATACACTGAAGTCCATGCCTGTCTGCTTCACACTGAATGTGTTCAATGGGCGCAATCCATGCATAAAGCACCGAAAGGGCATTACGCTTATGAATGTAAAAAAGGACAGTCTTTCAGTTTCAAAAAAAAAAAAAAGTTCATGCAGCTATGACATTGAGATTTCATACACGTTATTGTTAGCGTATACTGCTGATTCCTGCCGCCTTTCATGACTTTTGCAAGTGGGACACCCTGTCTTTGGAAGGGCTATCTCATTAACTGAGAAAAAGTTTTCAAAAAAAGAAGAAAATATTTGAAGTTACTGCAACTTCCCGAAGATCTGGCTTGTTTTCAGGAGATGAGATACCCGCTCAATTTCTTCACCCTAGTTCAGCATTTTGTGGTTTTATGGGTCATCTTTTCTTCTCTCATAGCGATGCTCAGACAACCAATCACAACTCATTATGAAGCTTTGTAGATGGACGACACCAAGCAGTACCAACTAGTGACTATGAAAAGAGGCTTATCCACACTAACTTAAACACATACAGAGGATACCAACTCTTGAAATGTTGGAGAAGTGTGGACACACATTTTTGCGAAGTTCCGTCTTGTCTAGAATTAAACACCAGCTAGTGGGCATGAAACAAGGCTTATTCACACTGCTAGGGACACAATACAGAGGCAATGAGTTTTTGAAATGTTTGAGAAGTGTGGACACACCTTTTTGTGAAGTTCCATCTTGTCTAGAATTAAACACCAGCTAGTGGGCATGAAACAAGGCTTATTCACACTGCTAGGGACACAATACAGAGTCAATGAGTTCTTGAAATGTTTGAGAAGTGAGGACGCACCTTTTTGTGAAGTTCTATCTTGTATAGAATTAAACACCAGCTAGTGGGCATGAAACAAGGCTTATTCACACTGCTAGGGACACAATACAGAATCAATGAGTTCTTGAAATGTTTGAGAAGTGAGGACGCACCTTTTTGTGAAGTTCTATCTTGTATAGAATTAAACACCAGCTAGTGGGCATGAAACAAGGCTTATTCACACTGCTAGGGACACAATACAGAGGCAATGAGTTCTTGAAATGTTTGAGAAGTGAGGATGCACATGTTTGTGAAGTTCTATCTTGTATAGAATTAAACACCAGCTAGTGGGCATGAAACACGGCTTATTCACACTGCTAGGGACACAATACAGAGGCAATGAGTTCTTGAAATGTTTGAGAAGTGGGGACGCACCTGTTTGTGAAGTTCCATCTTGTATAGAATTAAACACCAGCTAGTGGGAAAGAAACAAGGCTTATTCACACTGCTAGGGCGACAATACAGAGGCAATGAGTTCTTGCAATGTTTGAGAAGTGAGGACGCACCTGTTTGTGAAGCTCCATCTTGTCGATCTCAGACAGCACCCAGCCGATACTGCCGTCCCCGCCACACACCAAGATACGGAATGTGTCAAAGTTTTGGAATAGTCGCAGCCTGCACAAAACAAAAGGGATAATGTCATCATGGGTGTGCATCTCTCTTCTGAGAAGAAGACTGAGAAGAGAGAGAGGAGGAGGAGGAGGAGGAGGAGGAGAAGGAGAAGGAGAAGGAGGAGAAGGAGAAAGAGAAGGAGGAGAAGGAGGAGAAGGAGAAAGAGAAGGAGGAGAAGGAGGAGAAGAAAGAGGAGAAGAATAAGGAGAAGGAGAAGGAGGAGGAGGAGAAGGAGGAGGAGAAGGAGGAGGAGAAGGAGGAGGAGAAGGAGAAGGCGAAGGATGAGCAGATGGAGAAGAGGGAGGAAAATGAATTTGACCATAATTATATTGATCTTTAGATTTTAAGTAGGTTTTGGAAGGGTGCTGTCCAAACTCTTAGCGGTTCCTGTAGCCTAGAAATAAGATCGTACATCTCTGTTCCCCACTCCAAATGGTCTGTACAGAGGTTAGGGATTGTCTGTGGTAACGCAAGCAGTGTGTGAAACGCGAGAACCCCACGGTTGCTCACAGCAATACAGTTTATGAATGCAGTTTATGGTTGCTGTCTTTTGCAAGGATTTTTATTTGTACAAAAAATGAGCATAGTTTTTCATTTTTCTTGAAAATGTTTGTGAAACTATGATGATGAAATTTCATACATGTTATTACTAGGGTATACCGCTGATCCAGGCCAAGTATCATGACTTTTGTACAAGAGCTACAATAACCATGTCTTTAAGAGTCTCAGTCCCATGCGTAATAAACTGTGTTGTACACTCACCCTATATGTGGGCCGTCGTTCATGAGATCAAAGACCTGGGCGGGGTTGAGCAGCTGTTTGAAGCGCCGCAGGAACTTGACGCCCTGGTTGTCTCCGCTCTTGGAGTTGACAAACACCAAGAGGGGGCTGCCACACCCATTCTTGGAGGCCTGCCAGTACCCATCGGATGAGACCTGGTTGAGGGCCGTAGGGGGGATGACCGAGAGACGACAGTGACCCAGCGGACACTTGGAGGGGTATAGGGACTTGCAACTGGAATGGACCTGTGGAGAACGGGAAGGTGGGGCACATTGAAACATAATTACAGATGAAAATGTAATGAAAACAGCATTTTCACAGATGCATATTGGTGGAAGTTTGAAGAGGGTTGGTGGGTCACCATGGGTGGTGGGGTTGAAATGTGATTATGAACATAAACTTCAACTAGGAGATTAAACTCTTAATTAAAACATGATTCTTAGAGATTTGTGAAAGTTTGAGAAAAGTTGGTTAATTCAGGCAATTGGGTTGGTTGAGGTAGAGGTATGGGTTGCAAGACTGGTGGGGGAGAGGGGAACATGAGAGAAACAAACGGACATACAAGACAGGGGAGATACAGAGAGATGAATAGTGAGAAGAAAGGAAAAGAGGGGGAAAGAGAGGGAAAGATAGGGACAGAAAAGGAGAGAGAGGGAGAGAAAGGGAGAGAAAGGGAGAGAAAGGGAGAGAAAGGGAGAGAAAGGGAGAGAAAGGGAGAGAAAGGGAGAGAAGGGGAGAGAAAGGGAGAGAGAGGGAGAGAGAGATAAGCACAGAATGAAAGACAAACAGACAGGAAGGAAGACAGACAGACAGACATATATACCAATCATGAGGGAGACAAAGGGAGAAACACACAGATCTACAGATAGACAGAGATGAGGGGAGAGAGAGCCAAAAATAAATACAGATCGGGACAGAGAAGTAAGGGAGCAAGTGGGCGAGAGAGAGAAACACAAAGAGAAACATAGACAGACATACATACATACAGCAAGGGAGAGAGAAGGACTGACAGACAGACAGACAGACAGACAGACAGGGGGGACCCTTACCACTTCTCTGCACCACAGACAGCGCCAATCCTGCAGCCGGAGCACACTCCCACAGGTCTTGTCACACACGGCACACTTGGCACTGACAGGCAGGTTCCCTTCCAACCACTGGTGAGGCATGGCAATCTGCGGCCGTGGGAACACACCCAGAGACAAAACAGAAAGAATCCATCAACAATAGTCAAACTGTAAATGCAGATTTTAATAGCATTATTGGCCTGTATTCTCAAATGTAGTTTAAGCTAATAAGTATGTATAGTAAACCTGGACTAACTGTGGCCAAGGGAACACATCCAAAGACAGAACATACAATGTACAGGACCCTTGAACAATAGTCCAACTACAATGGAGTTTCATAATGATAATAATATTCAGTATTCATATAACATCTAATATGAAATAGTATCATCTCCATAAAAAAACTTTACAAAATTATTTCCCTGGTCATCAAGAGCTTGTAGGTCTTTTGTGACACCTGTCTAATCCCAAGGGATCTTTCACAATCATGGCAGCCAGTACGGCGCACTAATTCCATTCCCTTTCATCCCATGAAGGCAACCTCTATTGAGTTTAACACACTAATGGTGTACCTCACTGACTCACAGTCATTATCTTAATCACTCATTTATGGTAGATATTTCACGGACATAATCACTGTACATATATTTAATGAACATAATCGCTCACTGTAATGATTCCTTCCAAAACTAATTGCACAGTGCAAATAAAACCCCTCAATCAAAAAGTGATCACTCATCATAGTAATTCCTTCAAAAAAAAAAATCAATTTAGTGACAGAATCACACAACTTACATTTGCCCAAAAAGTTAGTCAATGTGTTGTATACATACTAAGTTAAACCACTGTTTAGAAAATGGCCCATTATATCTTAAGAATATTTGCTGTTTTTAGCTGCATGCAAGGAAAGCGTATCCATGGTAACCATGATATCCATGAGAGGAAGACTATAAAGACTTTAATCTTTAAGGAATTGTAATGGATTTAAAACATGTATGCATGAAACCCTGCACGCACGGAACAAGATCCAACTGAATCTCTGTTGAATGGCATTTATACAAGTTTATACAGAAGATATATTTCTTCTGAAGCATACTAAAAAGAAGCCATGATATTATGTTTCCAAAGCCCTGTCATATTTGCTAAGATATTTCATCTTTTCGTGCATAACCTTTATTGTGTGAAGTTAGAAAGATAAGGGAGAATTTTCCACAATTAGAATGTCATGAGTAGCTATTTCTGGTTCAAATTTTGAAAACATGTTTTCTAACATTTTGTTTGTTTGTTTGGACCTTCAGTTTGACTTATTGGTAATAAAGATACAAATAACCACATACACAAACAACATTTCCTGATGAATTTAAAAGTTTACTTACAACACCATCTTCTTCTTCGATGATGTCTTTTCCTATGGATGATAATGTTGTCCACTTGCAGTTGTTCATAGCTCGCACTGCACATCTTTTATGCGCTTTAAATTTACACACTGTGGAAGAGAAAGGGGAATGGAAGAGTGAGGTAAAAAAAGAAGAAGTAGGAGAAGCAAGAGAAAAGCAGTCGCAAGAGATAAGAAGACAAAGGGGAAAGGGAGAAAAGAGGAAGAGGAAGAGAGAGAGAGAGAGAGAGATAGAGAAGAAGGAAGAGGAAGAGGTAGAGGAGGAGGAAGAGGGAGAGGAGGAGGAAGAGGGAGAGGAGGAGGAAGAGGGAGAGGAGGAGGAAAGAAGATGAAGAAAAAGAAAAAAAAAACAGAACAAGAAAAAGGTAAATTAACACATCAATATAATCATTCTGGAAATGCTTTTTTGCACTTAGAGTCACCAAATAGGCATTCCTGTCTATTTTCATTACACAAGAATTGACAAGAAAATAAATACATCTGAGTATGACTGTCTCTACACATTAACAAATTACATTACATGCCATGACATCAAATTACAAAATACATGAAACCGTCATTAAACCAAGTATATGTCAGGACGAGGAATACGGACTAAGCCTCCCCCTGACTTGAGACAAAGCCCAACCCTGACATTTCTAACTTACACAGACACTGTCATTAGCATCTCTCATACCACTCTACCACCCACACACACACCCTTTTTCATATTCCAATTTGCATTAAGATCTCCCCCGCAAGAAAAGACACTTTCAAGGCCGCAGGCAGACAAACTCTTGTTCAAATGCGACAGTGGCAACTTAAAGAGTTTAACCTTTCAATATAACACACCCACTTCTGATGAAAATGGTTAAGATAACGCATAAGTAGGCGATATCTTCTCAATAGCTACCAACCTTTGAAAGTGGAAATTCTGAATTGTGTTTTGTAGTGCTCCGAATACTAATATGTATGGTATTTACATGTATCACATTTTATCATTATGTTTTGTGGGAAAAAAAGAGTAATCTATGCAGAGAATAATAGCTTAAGATGAAAAAAGGATCAATAATTCCTTGAATATGAATTGATTGGCAGGTATGCATCTGCCCTTGTATGAGCAAATAATAAAACTACTATTGACTACTCTCAATGCAAATGAATCTACTATTGATCACTATTTATGTAAATGAATCTACTATTGACTGCTATTTATGTAAATGAATCTACTATTGACTGTTATTTGTGCACTGTCGACCAATCACATAACAGGATTATCAAGATGAGGTTTTCATGTCAATAGCTGTGAGATGTCATCCTTGTTGAGAGTAGAAATGGAGGTTCATTCCCATAGAGCTGCATTTGTTTGGCTTTAATAGGGTTGAAACACTCATATAAAACAACATTTTCCATTATCTCTTCACCAAAAATGATGTGACTATCACATGCCTTGTATCACTTTGAAAAATACCCACCAATAAATCAACCCTGTCTTATAAACCTTTCACATCCTCTACATACAATGTTGGAAGATAATGAAAAAGAGTAATTGCCCCATTTCCTTTGAGTCAGACTAGCCATATCAGAAATCAAGTGCTCTTCCCCACAGCTGTAAAAGAGAAAACCTCAGACACTCACAGGAACGCACGTGTCAGAGCGAAAGCCAAGACTTCAAATGCGTCTTGAGTTTCAACCAGACCACCTTCTATTCCCCCATTGCCCTCACTGATTTTCTGACTGCAACATGGCGGAATTTGTCATGACTCGGCAATTTACAGATAACACAAGACAGCGCGTTCATTGTTTCAAGGTAAGAGGGTAGAAGCGGTAATGGTTACGGGCTGTAATCATACCAGGGGCCCATCTCATAAAGTGTTGTGATTGATTTGAAGCAAATCCAATCCCGTATCTCTAGTGTACAGACTTACAATTCATATCGATGGCAAGTCAGCTTGTGATCAATCGGAACTCTTTATAGTACAGGGCCCCGGTTAATATGCCGTGATCACAGAGGGGTCTTGATTTGATTTGATTTGATTTAAACAATTGTGTCATTTTGCGATGATTCCTGCTTGAAGTCACACAAGTATGGGGACCATGCTCATGGCAAGATGGCACTCCATCATTGACAACACTTACCCTTTACCTCTAAAAATATTGGTTAAAATATGATTATTACTTCTCTTTCATGCTGGTCTGTAGCTGAAGAGAGAGTAAATCACACTAAATAATCAATAACTCAAATTTTTGCGTTCATATAAATATGCCACAGAGAAAGACTGCACATGCACATATGGGAACCTGGTAGAGAGAGAAAATGGAACTGATTGTTGGGGAATGAAGGCAAAAAATATGGGCAAAAAAAAGAGAAAAAGAGAAAAAGGGGTTAAAAAATACAATATCATGGATCTAGGTCTTTTTTAGGACCATTTGAAACGTGAGTTGGAGAATAAATCAACTGGTGGAGAAGCAGGCCAGATTTTACATGACAGAGCCTGGACGGGAGGTGAGAAAGTGAAAAGTGAGCCATTAATGTATGGAAAAGTCCTAAATCAGAGGTAGTTTTACATGTCTAAAGCCCAGCGTTTCAAGTAATGGTACGGGATTGTGCATGTCTGATTAGATTTGTGGAGAGTGGAGCGATCGGGGGAAAGAAAGGACGGAAGGAGAAAGAGACGAATGAGATTGTGATGGGTAAAAGTAAGAGGAAGAGGGGGGGGGGGGGGGTGAATATCTATAGAAGGGAGAAATTTGGGGAATAGAGAGGAAGATGAATACAACATCCACCAAGAATAATACCTATGAGAAGAAAAGAGGAAGGAGAACAAGGAGATCAAGAAAGGAAAAAGGAGAAAGAGGGATGGGATTTAAAGAAGGGTGGAAACAGCCAGGGAGAAATGAGGGAGAGATGGTGAATGCGATGAAAGGAAAAACATCGAAGGAGAGCAAGAAAGAAAGGAGGGGAGAAAAGAGAAGATGGAAATCATGAAACATAAAAGGAAGAGGGGGGATATTCGCAGAAGGGGGGAAACAGGGAGAAGAGAGAGAGAGAGAGAGAGACCTGAATATCATTAAAAGGAAATACATATACACGTAAGGATATACGGACAAGGAATGAAGGAGGGGAGGAAAGACAGGGGTGGAAGTGTTTGTAGGAGACATAAAACGGGGAGACACAAAGACCAAACAGTGAGTATAATGAAAGAAAATGCATCGAAGACAAAATAGATGGAGATAGATGGCTATAGAAAAAGAAAATGAAGTGAAGAGAGAGGGAGAAAATTAAAAGAAGAGAAGGAAACTAAAAGATAGAGGGATGGGAGGGGAAAGGAAAAGGAAAGGGAAAGGATGAGGATGGGTATGAAGAGGGGAAGGGAGGGATGGCAATGAATCGCAGAGGAGGGCAAGGACCATAGACTACTTCAGTGTAGAAACTGCACACGTGAGAAGACAGAACGCTCAAGAAACCCTTAATGAGAGAATCTGTCCTCAATTAAGTCTGAAAATACACCCAACCTGACCCGAACCTAGACAAGAAGCCGTTGAGTCTCGGAATAAATTTCACCATCTTCTTTTCGCGGCTTCACGGAAATTGGTCAGCCCGAGGCAATTTGCACAAAAAGCGCCTCATATGAATATTCCCCAACGCATCTGTCTTGACTCGCTAGAGAACGTCTGAGGGGGAAGGACTGTGCCCCCATATCTTAGCTCCTGCTGTGCTTGACCAAAGCCAATCGTCATTCTTAGCCATGACTGGTGCCGAAATGCAACGATGGCATGTAAAGAAGTGGAAGTGGCGTGGTGTAGTGGAAAGCTCCTCTGACTCTGATCAGGGATGTGTTATGGAAGGATATGAAGCAATTTTCTTTCTTCAAACCCACGTGCAGGGCATCATGAAAAGCAGTGTTTTCATTGATGGGGCTATACCCTGGCTAAATAATACCATATCAGTTTATTATCAATATACACCTTATATATGATTGTTGATAAACTTCTTACCCTTTTACAATATTTATTCTGCTCTCTTAGCCTTGGATGTATACTTGCATTATGAGCGCTATCTAATAAAGAGCTGTGATTGGTAACTCATAGTTGATATCGATTGTAACTCTATATATCAAAATAGGGGATGGGACTTGAGATCACTTCATCTCGAACGTAACTCTTTATGGTAAAGTGTGTGAGCGTTTGGTTCAGTATTTATATCATTTTTTTGAGGGAGCGCATTGTTAAATCAGTGAGGATACCAATAAAGAATTTACAATCACTGTGACTTTTACAATTGATAGCATTGTGTGTCAACCTAACCAAAATTAAGTGGGGAATTATGAGCCAATATCAACCACCAGAATCACTAAAACAAGTCGTGATCAATTTTTTCTTCAATTGGCACTCTCATCATCAAGAACATCACAATTCTGTGTGATCAAAGAAGACAAGGAGAGGGGAATTACACATTAAATTTAAACTTCTGTATTAAGGGGAAAAGTTGAATATTTGCCTCAAGTCTACTGAGCAATAATTTTAAGCAAACGCAAACTAAAGAAAAATATCTTGTAGCATTGCAATTTTGTCATTATTTGTCTAATTTCACTTAATATTTTGCAGAGATCCCTGGCTTTTCACTGTATTTCATGAAAATAAACTTGTTACTGAAACTATGATGCTCTATTACACTAGGTGTGATCTTAGGGCAGAAAAAAATGGAGTTAATAGTCTGGAGCTAGGCTAGACCTGTAACTCCAGTTGAATACCTTCCAAGAGAGAAAGCCTAAAGCCAAAAATTCTTGCCATTCCAAAAAAAGAAAAAAGAAAAACCTGAGACTATCATGATTAAAAACATATTTTCATGACTAAGACAGCCACCAGCAGCGGTCAAATTTCAAGACTCTATGATTACTTATTCCCTGAATTACTTCTTGTAGATTATATAAACAGGGTCAAACTATTTGCAGAACTTTTCAAGAGAAATGCACTTCCAAGTGAAGAAAACCCCAAATACTTGCAATTCTAAAAAAAAAGAAGCTTTGACCATGGAATCGAAGACATATTTTCATGACGCAGAGAGCTATTAGAAGCAGTAAGACTGTAAGACACTACACAGACTTAAATTGTAGATTATATGAGCTTGTACCACAAAGGCAAAACACCCCCGTTTCAGTGATAATGCTAAATTGCTGGTACTTTGGCTGTTGGGTTTTATCATGCTTTAAGCACATTTTGCCTGTACATAACCCAGATGGCTGCAGTCAGACTATCAGAAGTATGAGAAGCAAAATACCGGCAAATAAAACCATGCATGTTTTCCTTAAGTGTGACTAAATACGAGTAGTTTTGCAGGACGAGAGAAACATCCAACACCTGAATGTTAACATTGGCAGGTCACCTTTTTGTTGCCAGTAAGAAACTGAGATGGCTGTGGGAAGCAAAATACCGGCACGTGATACTGTGCATATGCAGCGTGACCACAGCCACGCGGCTTCCCAAGTCAAGTTCGTTCATGACGTGAGACAACCGCACCACTCCTTGGGGAGGCTTTTTCCATGAAACAGTGACAATCCTTTAGACTCCCTACCAGCAGTTTCAATTACATTAATAAGAAGGGAGCTTATTATAGAAAGCCTGACATCACCTTTGATTGCTTAGACTGATAGAAAGTGACATTCTGGACAGCTAACAATGTGATGGGGCCCATAGATTCGATCCAGATTGAAGACAGAAATCATTAATTTAGGATGTTACACAGACTAAGTTCTTTGTTTGTCATTTATGGAATGGCAATGACAAATAATGTAAGATTTCTTTTACATGGCTTTAAAAATAATCATGGATAATTATGTACAGATTCATTCACTTTTTTTTTACTTTTCTAAAAATGAAAATGACTAAATAATCAAGAAAAAAGCATGACAGCAGTTCTTGACATAACATTTAGGAAATTGATCCATGCTTGGTGAGCTCCTAAGTGATGCCATCAAGAGATATCAAATGCACTACAGGAACCAATCAATACACTTAGCTCACTGCTCACGAGAAAATCATGACAAATTCACTTATGGTATCTAGATCACATCTCCCTCACAACCTTTTGTGTCAGAAAATGCAGATATTTAAGTGGACAAAAATAATTGCAAACTAAATTTTCCTTATTTTTGTTGTTCAAACGCACAAAGAGCATTAACTTTTAAAGTGCCATTGATGCTACTATTACATTCTAAAATGCAACTATTACACTCTAAAAGCATAGAGCAGCAGTTGGTCTTTTACACAAATGGTTTAACCTCTGTCTGGTGGATAAACTACTGGGTGATTCCACGGGTTGGGGCAATTTTTGTGACATACCACAACTCCAAATCCATATCCTTTTCAAACCAGGCAAATATGGTCCAATAATGGCATGAGCAAAAACATAGGGTCCCATCCAGTATTATTTCTCAAAGACCATGGCATATTGCAATTTGACTGAAAATTTCTTGTCCATGTAAAAATATGATGTCCACCTAACAGTGGTAGATTTTTGATTGCCTGTTGCTTCAAATCCATAAATGATTTCCAATTTTAACGTCTATTACTGAGAAAAGAGAGCAATTTTTCAGTGACAGCTCAAAACCAGATCTGAATTGATCTTCATGGTGAACTGCAAAGGTTGATACCTCCATTACATGGACATTGCATGAAAACTTGGCCCCAACCCCATAGAATGACCATGCTATTCAATGGGATTTGTGTATATTGATTGTGAAACATGTAGCACGTGGCATACAATGAGTTAAGCACTAGCAGGAATGAGGTTAGCTCTCCGTCATTCTGTTTTTAAAAAACACATTACAGCAAACAAAACCTGATGTCAGATAATACCACAACTCAACATTAGTCTTTTTCTGAATAATAATCGATTGATTCTGGGTTATCAAAGAAGTAATTTAATTCTGTTTCAAAAACACATTGCAGCAAACAAAACCTGATGTCAGATAATACCACAACTCAACATTAGTCTTTTTCTGAATAATAATCGATTGATTCTGGGTTATCAAAGAAGTAATTTAGGTGAGCAAGGCAAGTTTGTGACGTCAATGAATTGTAATGTAGGACTCTGTCTCATATACTGTAATGGATAAACATCTTGTTAATATCCATTTCAAGAAGGTTATACGACTATTTATAAGACAAGTTTATGGGACTATTTATAAAAACGAGGGATGCCTAAGGCTTGTACAATTCTTGCCTCCAGAATAAGATCTCTTTCAGATGAACTCCTGATGTGTTATTTCCAAGCTTATAGGCAGACTTTACTCCGCTTCCAGAATATTCTCCTTCTAACCCTCTCAGTACCAACTACAGGCTTCCCCATATCAATAACGACGCATGTTCTTGCATATGGGACTGAGTGGGTTAGCAGGTAATTGGTGCTTTCGTTGTGGTAATAAGACTCTTCCACATATTCATACATTTGTGTTCTGATTATGAAGCTTCATAGAGCATAATTTAATAAGTAGCTCTTCTGTTTTTTGATGCATGATGCAAAAATAGCCCAAAGTTGGCAAGATGTGCCACGGGGTATTCATAGGACTCGGAAATCGGAATGTCAACAGGAAAATGGACGAGTAAACGGAAGTCATTAGTCTACTTTGGTCCCCAAAGAGGTAGGCCTGACTCGAAAAAAGTTCACAATTAACTTTCGTCGAAATATTCACACACAAAACCGTGCCAATTATCTGGATCGCCATGACAACAACTTCCTTCCGCGGAAGGCCAGGGATGACGGAGTGGGGTGGTTATTTCAGAGGAAACTGATTTATGACATTTCTTGCTATTTTAAAACAGTATATGTTTGTAAGAGATAAATCAATTCAAAATGCTGCTTTTGTTAAAACATGTATATCTTCTTTACAAATAGTCATCGTTTTACGAGCCATCAAATTGCTGAGCGCTGTATGGATTCGATGTTCCATTAGAGCGCTGATGAAATATCCCTTCACATAACATGATTACAAATCTAATCACTTTGTAAATTTTTTTTTCATATGACCCTGACAGCATTAAAATTGCTCACTTAGCCTACCCACTTACAAATCCCAATTAAAATGGTTTCTGCGTATGTCGTTAACTGTCTTCTTTTCATTGATGAATCTACCTCACAATGATTCTGCTCTGGAAAAATGAAATCATCAAATTGCACCCACAGTAAAACTAGATTAAGGTTGAATGTTCTTAAAATGGAATGACTTAGATTTTTAATAAGATTTTCAAGGGATTCGATACAAACAAAGACAAAATGGGAGATCTACAAGAAGATGAAGATGAAGAGTAGCAAAGAACACATCAACAAAAAGAGGGAGAGAGAGAGAAATAAAGGAGGAGAAAACAAAGAAACATTAATGAGAACGGAAAAAAGAGAAGGAGAAGAAGTTGATGAATAAAAACTGCAAGAACATGAAACGGCTAAAAAATGAAGTAGGAGAGGAATAAACAAGAGCGGTCACAACAGAAAGATACAAAACAAAATTAGGAAAAAAATGAAGAAGATTGTAAGGAGAAGAACACAGACAAAAATTATTCAAGAAATAGTAGACAACAAAGTTGAAAAAGACAAGGAAGAACGAGAGGAATTAAAATATGGAAGGGAAGAAAGAGAAGGGGAAGGAAGGAGATGTAATGGAGGAGCAAAAAAAAAACACATTCTTGCCTTCTTTCGCAGGGAAGGCCATGAGATACTGACGATAAATGAGAGCAGCAAGAATCAAAAAAAGAAAGGGAACAAAAAGAAGAAGAAAGGTGGGGATATGAAGAAAAAGAAGAACAATGGTGGGGATATGAAGGACAAGAAGAAGAACAAACCAAGTCTTGCTTACCTTCACAAGAAAGGCCATGAGATGTTACACCAGAGAGTGCTTCCCTACACACATTGCAATACGTGGGTCTAGCGTGGGAGCAGGCATACCAGTTATGCATGCCTGATAGCATGTCCCTCATGTGTTCCCCAGCCTGTAGCAACCAGAAAAAAAAACAACAAAAAATCACATTTATTAAATACATACATGTAAACGACATAATGTAAGAAATTAAGCAAAAATGCCGTACATGACATAAGAACCAATACAGAAATAGTACATCTTTAATACATAATGTAAGGAGCATACATCCTATCTGATGCATGAACATTTGCATGATAAAAACAGCAGTGAATTTTCTGTTGCAAAAATATTTATCTGAATATAACAACACAGATAAAGGTTCAATTATTGCAGTGGAGAAATATAACTCAACCCTAGGATCAATCCTTGAATCAGTACGATTCCAATGACTTTCTTGAAGCTAACAGCGGTGATGGAGACACCGCTGTAGTGAACTGAGAAGACCAATAAAGTCCTTGGAATGAATACTATCTAAACATTTGCTCCACTGAACATGGCCAGCGATCTCTTTGTATGCAGCCATTGCCATGGCGATGGCAACGCAATACTGCCCTCGTGAGACATCGAGACATACTTCGCGTGAGCTGGGCAGGATTCATTCAACTGAGTTTTCAAATACTGTATGCGGCACGTTCTTTCATATCAACGTGATGTATTTACAAAGAAATCGTATCACTGCACGCAACGTAACTCAGATCATACAACATTACACCCACGCGACTAACAACATTTAACTTTGTAAAGCAATAAACTGTACTTTTTCTAGGAGTTCTATAAAGCGCAATATAATACATGTATTTACTTGATGGAATAGTTACTGCACTCTATAAATGTATATATCATTATGATTATCACTATTATTACTTCTTGTTTTTTCACTGTATCAATAGAAGCTTTATTACAATACATGGTTCAATTTAATAGCATCCCTCTTGAAACATGATGCAAGAGATGCCTAATAAAGAGAGCAAATTTCTGGACAGAAGTTTGAAACAACTCCTCTTTCCCCATCTAAATGTACCCCAGCAGTATCTTCAAACAATTCCCATCTGGGACGCCGTTGTTTCTAAAACAGGACGCCACGGAATCTTGCGGGTAAATTGGACAAATGCCCAGTCCAATTACGATCAACACATAATGAACTGTGACCAGTTGCATATCACATGACGCAGCGACGCAAAAACCACATCAATGGGCGCCCAATCAATTTATTTTTCTCTGCAATTTCATTCCCAAGACTCGTCCTAGAATTCTACTTTCATTTCTGTCGGATGGATATCAAAGCGGAGTTTGACTTCATAACCAAGATGTGATGAGATACGTGGATTGGCACGCAACCAAGGCAATCAATTTGTCAAACCAGATAGCAAGGTTACTATGAATAAATTTGTTAAGACTTTCCATTTCTAGGTACAACCACTAAACTGTCCAACCAGGAGATATGAACATGATTTATAACTCATGACACTATAAGCCATAATTCAAAAGATTGTATTTCATTCAATTCCTGCTCTTCCTGACTTTTGATTTCATCATTCATATATATATTTGCTAATGTTATATTGTTTCTTTGTTTCTTGGACTTTTTCTGCAAAATATATAATGTGTGCAGGCCCTCCTTTAGCAACAAACAGGATGACCTACATACAGTATGCAAATGCCTACATACAGTATGCAAATGCCACACAGCAACATGTGTACATGTAAATCCTCCCTTTCTGTGTCAAGAAGTCATCTTATTACAGACAATGCCCATACTGGCAAAGGTCCAGTGCTTGAAAACATTGCCATAACAGTGCCATCACATCACTGGCTGCTGGCCAGTGCGGAACAATAGACAGAGACCTGCAGCGAGGGAGGGAGAGGTGCAGTTGACTTTGTGGCTGAGAAGTCAATGTCAGTTATTCTCCCTCCCTAGTTGATGGGATGCCAGGGATGCTTTGAGGGTTTGGGAGTCACCCTTCCATCCCTCCACACAACCCAAACCCCCCTCAAAACACCATCACTTCACCCCTCCAGCAGTCCACCCAAACCCCCTCAAAACGACCTTTGGTGAAAAGAGCATGCGCGCTCTTAACTTTGCATGCACTTTCATTAATACCAATATTCAAAGAAAATAAACAAATTAAATGGGTACACATGTATCTGGAACATGACCTCACTGCATATTACATTGTGTAATAACTCACTGTTTGATGTCAATTGATATTAAATTCCTAGTACAAGACAGCGATAGTCATGATGTTGTATTGAAGTGCAAATTATCTGCTCTATATTTAATGGATTCTTGCCAGCATCCGCTCTCCTTGCTCCATATGCAATCATCATAAACATCCATATTTCTCTTTGGATAGGTCATCATTATAAACATCCATTATTTCTGATTGGATAGTACAGTACTAGCTATTTAACTATGGAACTGGGATGCAATTACGGTGCACAAGAGACCTGATTATCACCGCCAAACTATCGCCATCGAATGATCGTTGCATGAATCAGAGTCTGATACGAGAGAGCTGCACGTGACGCAGGGGCTATGTGAATCTTGCCACTTTGTCTAAACAAAAGCTTGCAAGACATGTCGGACTGACACGAGAATGCAGTGACGTAAGAAAGATGACTTCTCTACGCAATCCTGGGTGAGTTGGAGGTAGCAAAGGAAAGTTCCGGGGCCATTATCATGAAACCTTGTTAATCCTAGCTCGTTGCCAAAGTACATTCAGCTTAAGACAATTTCAGTAACTAACTGAGGCTGGTGAGTTGTCACGAATATGGCACCAGTTCAACAAAATATGCATATTATCTCAAAAAATAGAAAACATGCAAAGAGGTCAGCAGTAACATGAAAAACATATCTGTTTCTTTCTTTGTAAATATACAAACTCTGTGAAGATTCCTTTATATGTAAATGTTGAATGCATAGAAACATGCAATTATGCCTACAATATGTACAATGCGCTAGATACAAAAACTTGTAATGACCAATCATTATTAGTGCAAAGTGAAAGGTATACAGTGGCTCAGAGTGAATATGAAAAAACACCCACAATTTCCAAAAGAGCCCCTTGTCAAAACCTTCTTCTTTGTCATAGGGTGTCATGCAAAATCTACTTCAGGGGGTTATCAATCACTTGTCCAAGTCTCTATCTCCAATTTACAGAGTTATGGTAAATATCAATTGCAAGTCCAATTGCAATTGCAATTGATCACAAATCTTAGCATAAAACAGGGCTCAGATTTTGAAAATAGCCCTTGTAAATATATCAAACTCTGTTCCATTATGGAGTGTATACAATCAGAAATCAATAATGGCCGAGCCTTGCATACACTATTCCTACTTTAATTCTTATTATCCAAGACATTATGTCTTAGCCCTCTCAGTACTAGGCCGTGAACCTTACTTTGAGTTATCCTACACTTTGTGATCCTATGGGACTAAGAGGCTTAGGGATATAAATAAAACATGGTCACTGCTCCTCCTTTAGAAGATCAAGATCTAAGGAAGATCTGAAAACACCTGCCCAGAAACTATTCATACAAACATTTGAGCATTTTCGAGTACTTATCGATACCCACTGGTGTACACACTCATTCAATAATATTTACCATCTAGCCACGGGCCCCTAGGAAAGGGAAGAAATATTGATCAAACCAAAAAGAGCATTTTCGAGCATTGATACTAAATGGTGAACAGACTCGCTCACCAATAATATTGACTATCTATCCCTGGGCCCTGGTCCCTGGGAGAATGAGGAAATATCATACCAAAAAATGCATTTGAAATGTCAGCCACCATCATTCAACGTCCATACCTCTCTCTCACATGACAACCCCACTCCACATATATTGGACGTGCAAACAATCGAGCACAAGTCAGCGTTTATTTCTTTGACGGTTTTTGTTTTGCCCGTGTGTGCACGCTAAAAATAGACAGATATTATACTCCAATGCTTGTCGCTCGCTGGTCACATCTCACAGGGAGGTGTTTTAACTTTTTGAGTACCACATGAGAATTTATTCACAAATTACACAGAAATTAAATAGAGAGGCAATTCTGTCAGGCATAGAGAGGGTTAAAGGGAGAAGAACTGGCGCCAGGAATTGAGTGTAAAGGTAAGCAAGGCACGTTTCTCCATCTGGAAAGTCTTGATTGGGCTGGGCGCGGCGTGGTATTTACCAACCATGGAAGGATAAAGAGAAGCGTGGGCGAGAATTGAAAGTGGTATATTGCTAAACGATAATTGTATCGCTTTGGTACTGGCACGAATCAGCAGAACACTTTTTTTGACATGTTTGAGTAACATGTTACAGTAAGTAGTGGAAGGGTAAGGGGAAATTGCGTGGGATCGATTTAGTAATTATAGTTGGGGAAAGATAAAAAGACGAGAGAGAGATAGACAGAGGGACAGCGAGTACATAAACAGAGAGAAAGCAAGAGAGGGGGGAGATGGGGAGCGAGAGCAAAACAGAGTTTATGAATAGAGTGAAAGCAAAAGAGAGAGTGAGAGAGGATATAAAAAGAGGGAAAGCAAAAGAGAGGGAGAGAAGGGGGGGGGGGGAGGAGAGAAAGATATATTATACAGGCAGTCAGAGAAAGAGAGAAACCAGATGAAAAACAGCAAATATCGTACAATCTCTCACACTCATTTATTTTTTCCTATTTGGTATGTTCTCCTTTTCTTCCTTTAAAGAGGAAGTGGAAATGGGTGATGTTGAAAAGCTCACTCATGTCATTCACCAAAAATATTGTCATATGAATGCTCATAATAAAGTGACTCAAGGTTGATCTATTTCCTTTTCATCCTTTCAAGTAAACTACAATATTAATGAAGCACTCTGCAGCTTTCAATCTCTCCACACTCTCTCCTCTCTCTCTCTCTCTCTCTCTCTCACTGTTTCTCTACCTCACTCTGTCTCTCTCACCTCCTCTCTCTGTCTCTCTGTCTCTTTCTGTCTGTCTGTCTGTCTCTCTCTGTTTGTCTCTCTCTCTCTGTCTCTCTATCTCACTGTTTTGCTGTCTCTCTCTGTCTCTCTCACCCCCCCCCCCCATCTCTCCATCTCTCCATCTTACACCCACATATGTGTTGCCCTGGCAACAGACAACGTAATCTTCCTAAGCTGCTCAGAGTTAAAACACCTCAGCAGTATAGCATCAATTTATGCAAGGATAAGGAGATAGGATTGGCCTATTGGATGACAAATATCAACTGGCATACTGAAATGAGAATGTCTCCTCCTACTCTATATTACACAACTGGGTGGGTCTCCATTATGCTAAACTTTACAAGATTGTGTGCAAGTTGTAGACTCGGGATATAAGACTCCAGTTGCAATTAGGTGGAGGTTTTGGGACATGCATTTTTTAAAGTTCCATACATATGTTTCTCAAAGCACTTATATTTTCTCAAATATAGGCTGCGGAAGTATGGTACACTGCAAACACATGGTGTTAAAAGTTAAACATATAAAGACACTGCAAACACATGAGTGTTAAAAGTTAAACATATAAAGATACCAAAAAAGTGTTAGATTTACTATCCTAAGTGATCAACTCCATGCCATGAGGGTTGGGTGTAACACAAAGTGTAAAATTAATCTTAAGTTAGGGTGTTCAAAGGTGTTAACCATGCAAACACCTTTGGTGCTCAACTCCGTACCAAAAGTGTTGGGTGTGACACCCTAAGTGAAGAATTTAATCTCCAGCAGGATATATATTTTGTGTTGGCTATGCATATTGTGGTATACTGCCCCCCAAAAAAGGTTTTGGGATAAAAGTGTTGGATGTAGTGGGTGTTAAATCTCATCTTCTACCGCAGCCTGAAAACAATCAAGTCACAGCTCCAGTGGGATTGCAATCTCTTTACTCTTGGGACGCCCTCTCAAATTCCTTGGATACCGCCGCAAATTGCGGCTACTGAAAGTAAATGAGGGAAAGTTGTGCGATGCGACATTTGCAGCACACATGTTGCATTCTAGAGTTCATGGCTAGGCCAGCGTTTACCCTGCTCATTGCATGTACGCCAGTGCTCAAACCAGGTTTATTGGTTTACATTATCTCTTTACGTGTTATTGATGCAATTTTCTGCATGAATAAAACAAACAAATCCAATAGCAAAGTTTATCCTGGCATGCAAAGAGGTAATGTTCCTGATATGATGACATCATTGCCTCTGCATGAGAAATATTTATCATTCATGTAGCACTTTTATGAAACAAAAAATAATCAGAAGCGAATTCTGCACTTGTTTGCACTTGTTTACATATCCCTTTTTCTTCCTCTCCTTTTTTTCTATCCTGCTATCCCCGTCCATTTCCCCTTGCCTGGTTCTAAATCTCGGCATATCTCCCTTTCTCTTTCTCATGTTTTTACATCTCTTTCACCCTCCAAGCCCTCTTCTCACTGTTCATTTCTTCCTTCCCTACATGCCCCCCTCTCCCTTCTCTGTTTCTCCCATCCCCTTCCTGTCCATATATCTATCTATATCTCTTTTTCACTATTCATCTCTTTCTTTCTCCACCTCTCAAAGTCCCTCTCTCCTCTCCCACTTTCCCCATTCTCTCTCTCTCCCTGTCTGTCTATATCTTACCTGCCCCTGTCTCTGTCTCTCCAGCTACCCTGGTCTCCCTGTCCCTCTTTCCCATCTGTCTATTTGTCTGTCAACCTTTTTTTCCCCATTTTCTCTATTCATCTCTCGTTCTTTCTCTCCTAGTCTTTCCCTTCTCTCCAATTGTTCCCATTCTCTTTCCATGTCAGTCCATCTATCTGTCTTTCTTTCACTATCAATCTCTCTCACCTTCTTGACCTCTCTCTGCCTCTCTTTTCTCTCTCTCTCTCTCTCTGTCTCTCTCCGTCTCTCTCTCTCTCTGTCTCATTCTTCACTCCCTCTTTCTCTCTCTCTCTTTTTTCTCCCTCTTAGCTCTTTATGTACCATGTCTGTATTTTCTCTCCAGTAATGCACAAAAATTCTGTAGCGTACCACTTTCTCTGGCATACAAAGAGTTAATCTCCCTCCCTGCATTTCCGCTCAAAATACATTGCATACATCCGAGCTCAAGACAAATGTACCTCCCCCGTCATAAGTCCACAACAAGCTGTAAGAAAACTAACAGACACATCGCCCACTCCGCCCTATCTCCGCCTGACCCACCCACGACCCCCCTGAAAAAACACCCTCTCCCATTAACCAGATCCATACCAGATATGATTTGATATTTCGGGCACAAGCCTCTCTCCGGCTCAGCACGACTTATGCGTTTTATCTTGTAATCTTCGTTCCACTTTTTCAGCCTCGCAGAGAGAGCCGTAGGCAGCATGTGATGTTAATTAAATCGCTTTGATATACAGCACTGCGCCTTTTTCAGGAGTATCTTCAAACAGATGTAACACGCACCTGAAAGGCAGAATATCTACAATTACTGCAGAGCGAAGGCATATGATTTCCAGAAACCTTTTGATGCTTAATGCCAAAAAGTCTTCCAACTCGCAACAAAAAAAAAAGAGATGACCAAAACTTTCAAATAGATAAGTCATGAAATTTAATCTATTTTCTTGTATCTGTGAGTGAAAATCAATTGCCTTTACAGAGCCCCGTTTCATAAATATTTGTGGTGGATCCTAACTTCACTTGTGATTGATATCAATCATAACTCTGTACATTCGAGATTGTAAATTGAATTGATTCAGAAATTGTTATATGATAGGGCTCAGGTGTAATTATTTCTCATCACGTGTTAACTTATGGAGCACCAATAGCTTTGATGCGAGACAGAATCTAACACAATATGATGTCCGACAAATCGAAACAAACTCTGTATTCAAACAATTTCTCAATTTCATACACATGCCTCACTGCAAAGGTCATTACAAAAACAAAATCATCCATTACGCCAGCCATCAGCTTTGGATTAGAGAAACAATCAGGCATTCATGATCGCAAGTAAACAGAACAAGCACAAACACATCAACTACTTCAGATATTAGCTCTGAGAACAAAAACACACACCAAAATATTCATTACTCTGAAATACACAGGAGAGATAAGCACGGAATACAAAGAAGGAAAACTCCTGGCAGACGATTGCGAGATACGAGGATTACACCCGCACGGACTCGACGACCATCAATTCACTGAATAATTCACAACGCAATCAGGAAGCCCGTCTCATCGAGTGCAGGAACCAAGTCCTGATGGACTTCAGCAGAAGGTCAGACGGCTGAATAAAATAATCCCTCCCACACATATATCTACACTTTTATCCGGAGCAATGAGAGAGTGCTTCAAGCAACGACGAGTACAGAGCGGATCTAGTCCAGAGACGAGCTGATCAGGTGATCCCACATGAATAATTTCTCTTTAAAATAAAGGTGAGAAGTGGTTTCAATTCTGTCATTCTGAAGATATGGGCGACTTATAATGTGATTTATATATAATTCAAAGTATTGATGATTAGAGTTGATCCACTATGAATAATTTCTCTTTCAAATAAAGTTGTGAAGTGGTTTCAATTCTGTCATTCTGAAGATATGGGCGACTTATAATGTGATTTATATAAAATTCAAAGTATTGATGAATAGAGTTGATCCACTAGGAATAATTTCTCTTTCAAATAAAGGTTTGAGGGGGGAATAATGATAAATAAGGGGGGTGGGTGGCATTGCAGTAGTACGTGAGGATCCCAAGGAGGTGGATGTGCCTTAATCCTCTCACTACCCTTGGCTCAATCACTGTGTTATCAACTAATGGTCTTTTCACACCTCTGTACCACCACGAGGGTTAAACGAAGGATGTTTAAGCACGTGGATATGCATCGCTTTGAACAAGTTTTGATGCCAGCACTAAATATTCATATGACTAGCAGCTGCTCTCAACGATATGATGCATACGGGATTGCGTCACGTTCACCTGTATTTTATAGTAGGTCATACGCATTTCTATACATGCATACATTTCAGCTTTCACTGCTGAACTTTAAATTTTGTCACTAAGTGCTTGTTATGTAGTTAATAAGGACAAGCGAATACAAAATTTGATATTTTTAGAGATGGAGACTAGCTTGGGCACTGCTGGGCACGTTTTTCATGTTACTTGTCTGAAAGGAAAATATTCGAAAGTAACGTTTCATGCAATTTTTTAAGCAGGTATGATGCAGAACATTGTGAAATTGAGGCTTTTATACTGCAACTTGATATCACATTTAGAGCCTTTTTGCCATATTGTAACACTCTTCCTCAACTGAATCTCTATAGATGCATCGTAGGTATTACATGTCACAACTGCGTAAGCATATGGGGTGAGGATATTTCCCCAAATTCTTCTGGGCATCCGATTTTGCTTATACGTCAAATCCAGGCAAAAATCATTCGGAGAATAGGCGGCTTCGAAAATGGGGGATCAAAGAAAAAATCTTTGTAAAGCATTCTTTTGTGACTAGAAGGAGAGAACAATGAATCTGCATTAATTAAACAGCAGCTGGATATCCATTGGTGAAACATCCTTGGTTAAACTGATGTTGACAGAACAGCATGCTGTAATCTGATTGAGGAAATCAGACTGGAGTTAAAATTGCATCTCCATTAGCCCGATAAGCATGCTGATAATCCTCCAGCTATTGGTGTTATGTAATGCCATGCATAGTCTGCTTACGCTGTCCATAGGTGCGTCTTAATTAGCCCGATCGGACGAAATAGCGAGCTATTTTGCTGATCCGGGGAACTAGCCTGAAGTTGCAATCGCGTCTTCATTAGCTCGAAACTCGGGATACGTAAGCTCGAGCTCGGGTTGCATAAATTATCCCGAGTTTCGCACATACCAGCAGTGTGCGACGGGAATAGGCCATGACCGCATGGTTTCGGTTGTGAGCTCGCATTCACGCACGTGTAAAAACCTATTACGTAAACAATGCCTCGTGGGCGCTGATGCATGCCGGGATCGAGAAATTTTCAGGCTAATGAAGACGCTCCGAGCTAGCTCGAGCTAATTCATGAACTAGCTCGAGCTAGATCAATCTAGCCCAAGATTTCTTGGGAAATTTTCTCGACCAAATAGCTCGCTATTTTGCCTGATCTGGCTAATGAAGACGCAAATAGCTAGCTATTTCGTGATCTGGCTAGCTAGCCGGATCAGAACAAGCTCGCTATTTTGCCCAGCTTGAGCTAATGAAGACGCACCTCATGTGTGAGGAACTCTGGAAGATTTTCCAAAGTAACTTTAGCCCGATGATGACAAACCACAAGCTACAAAGAGGGGTTACTTTGCTTATTAGTCCGAATCTATGGGAATATTTCCCAACGAAACAGTGTGCTAGTTTCCAACTTTTAACTAAAGAGGACAGTGCTAGACTACGAGTCGAACATATCCAGGCCCCTCCAGAAATTATTGGATGATTCTGAGATATTTATTTGTTTTTGCTTTTCGTTCACATGTAAATAAAAGCAACACAATGTAAGTCCTCCTCAGGTATACATAGATCCACAAAACTATGATGGTAACATGATGATGCGTCAGATGTTGATGAAATTATTATTTTTTTTTAAAATTGCTTTTCCTTTGAGTAAAAAGTCAGAGAAAGAATCATGGAGGATTTAGCTCATGTCGTACACCGAGAGGGGCTTTCAATGTAATCCTACTCGGGCCCTGACGGCGGGCTGACATTTAATTTCACCCGCAATCTTAAGGAACGTAACCACCCAGGTAGAACAATCGCCGTAGGTGAGGCTCATGAAGATGATACCACTTCTCCTCAGGGGGAAACGCTTTTTCCATGGAATAACGTAGAATAGCGATACGCTAATGTTTCAAGTTAAAACTGTGTAAAACATTCACTTCCCGACGATGCTTCTGTAACGAATACTGATTAAACAAGTGAGTTGAGCTGGATCTCTAGATTTCTATATAAAACACAATTACTTATAAGAACTTCCTAGGAAACCGGCAAATAACTGATGCAATTAAATGGATTGAAAATCTATCGCACTCTTTTGTTAATGCCGTGCATAGCCCAGGGCTGTAAACCAAATCTTACACAATTTAAAAAATTGCAACATTTCCTTGACTTTCTTGTGTCATCATGGATTATGTTTTCTCTTTTATCTATAAGAAGCAAATGAAGAAAGTGACTTCTTTGTTTCATTGAAACATTTTTGAAGCCATCTTCATTGCATTTGTTAGGAATGGTGATTTTCCAATCTCCTGCCACAACTTGTGTGCATCTACAGCATGCAGTAGGTGAACATAAAGTCTGATTTAGGGAGCATGGGAGTGCTACATCAAAGAGGTAGAAAAAAAGGAGAACATTACACACATCCTCCAGAGAAAAATGCTGCGATCTCACAATAGTTCACAAAAGAATCAACAGAATCACTATACACCATTTTTAAAAGCTTCAGAAATACTCCATTGATGTAACGAACAGTAGGAGTTTCCATGAATATTTCACTAAGCACGCCCCTCATTCATTCTCATTCTCCCACAAATGACGGCTGATATTTTGTTACACCCACGTGCTCACACATGCATTAGTCCTACTTGTACACAGGTCATAGTGGTGAACACTTTGGGGGGATATGACTGTTAGATTATGGCATGGTAGCACGTTGTCATGGAGATGTTTTATGATGCGGTTACCTTGGCAATGATACACAATATATAGATAAGTGTCTTCTGCAGATTTTTTTTTTTTTATCTCAAACGAATAGATTTCTTCTGACATTGATGAAGGAAAAGTCAGGAGTGTATCAATATTTGACTGAGATTCACATTTCACTAAGAAACTTAAAGATGGGATATTCCTTTTGCAGGTCAATAACAAATAATTTAGTAAACACCACAAAAATATAGGAAACTGTATTAGAATACTTCCCTCCCAGTAATAGAACTTGAAACTGACTTTAAGCAAAATTAACGTGATCACTAAATTTTGAGGAGGTTTTGGGCAGGTTGTCTGAAACCTATAGTCTAGAGAACGGAGACAGCTGTGCGCTATGGTCTGCACCCCTACGCTCTACGGTGCATGCGTTCAATGAGAGAAGGGCCCGCATCTCGCGCTGACAGGGACAATAAGCTTATGAATGTAGACTATGCTTGCTGCATTTCAAACTTAAACAAGGATAGTTGTGCACTTTTCCTGAAACTGATGGTGAAGCTAACCTAAACAGGGTCTGACTGGAGAGACTAATTGGTATTTAGTCCTTTTCAGACCCTGATAAGAAGTAGTCTTTTTAATACCATACTTGCCATACAGTGGCATATATATCTGTGATATTTTGGATTAAAAAATATCTAAACTCCTGGAATGCAGGCTACTATGACTGTGACGCCAGTAGTATTGACTTCTGAGGAGCCTGAATCAAATATATATGGAGAGCAAGAAGCCAAAAATACAGATTTAATGACCGGACCCCGTCGAGACGATAGCACGCTTAGCGGAACTTTGCAAAGAATTGTTTTACGCTTGGATGCCCGAGGGTTGTATCTCATGAGAGAAGAGAGAATGTGACACCTTTTTGTGGCATTAAGTAAGAAAAAAAAAGGGAACAAGGAGACATCAATGCAAGCTACTACACTAGGGAGTTCTCTTTTTTTCCTGTGAGAAGGGATAATATCCACCTGGCACTTAGCACTTATGATAGCGAGATTGATGAATACTTCACAAACGTGCGGTAAATTTGGCCAGAGTGGCGTTCGAGGAGTGCTGGGGGTACGTGATGCTGTGGTAATGCTGGAACGGGCTTAAAGCCACCTTATAGGAAATAATGCTCTACTCTCTTAAAGGGTATATACTGCACTGGGAAGGCAAAAAGGCCTTCAAAATGTAATTGTTAGCAATCTTCTTGCCAATGGTCTTAAATCCATGTATTGTCTATTTTAGAAGCTTGCTGAAAGTTATTTGCCTTCAAATGATTTACATTTGGAGTAATGGGTGATTAAATCACAAATCCTCAAAATGTTCGGGCCGAACATTTTGAGGATTTAATCATTAATCATTAATTACTCCATGTGGATGATTTGAGGACAAAAAACTTTCAGCAAGCTTCTAAAATAGACAATATTTGAATTTAAGACCATTGGCAAGAAGATTGCTAACAATTACATTTTGAAGGCTTTTTTTGCCTTCCCAGTACAGTATATGCCCTTTAACTCCTTCTCTGCCAGACTCCATACTGCCCTATGGGAATGAGGTACATCAGCAGTGCAAAAACGTCTCAAGCAAATACAGAGTTAACAGAAACCCATCTCAATAGAGTGGGAGATAAAACCGGCAGGTGCTTTTCTAAGAAATCTAAAAATCTTGGAACATATAACATTGAGAATTTTGTATGAAATCATAGAGAAGTAGTGCCAATTACTGTCTTCCAACTTGTGTGTACACCTGTTAACAAAAAGATTTACTTGAAATGTAAATTCATGATTACTTTGAGTAATATGTAAAAGAAAGTGCATCCATATTCCAGTTGGTTACAGCACTTTGATGAATGTGAAGAACATTTTCAAATACTGTGGACACTAGCACATAACCCCCCTCACTTTGACCCATTATTTCAATTTTTAGATTCTATGTTGTTACTTTTTCCTTACCAGTTTGCTCTTTTTTTAAATCTGCAAAGTAATCAGAGTTAGCATTTTCCAAAACAGCAACTTTCTATGCGCTATTATAGCATATGCCCCCTTTAAAGTATCATCAGTATGGTAAAAAGTCAGATGTGAAGTTTTGATGCAATATTCATGAGGAGAATTCCCTGGCTACTTCTTCAAGGAGTACTTGCTCAAGAGGTTCTTGAGGTCTGACTCCAATCTTTACTCCCATATTCACCACCCTCCAGATATGTTTCTTTTTGAGCACCCAAGTTGCAGCACATAAACGTTGTGTCTCAATCCACTACAGAATAAAATGCACAACCACAATTGTTGACCATTTCATTTTTCTCTCTGTAGCCCATCCTCTTCCTCAATTGCTTCTGCCTTTTCCTCTCCCTTCATCATATCTTGCTGCCATGCTTTAATTTTCCCTTATCTTCCATCTATCTCCTGCCTACTCTTCTTCCTTCATTTCCATAATGATCAACATCATCACCATCATCATCTTTATCCTCATCAACCTCTTTATCATGATCTTTACATTCATCTTCATCACCATCATCATCATCATCATCATCATCATCTTCACCATCTTCATCATTATCTTAATCATTATCACTATCTTCTTCATTATCACTATCATCTTCACCATCATCATCATCCTCACCATCTTCACCATTATCTTAATCATTATCACCATCTTCACCATCATCACCGTCCTCCTCGTCCTCCACATCAACCTCCTAATTTTTCTCTTTTCACTTCGCACTATCAATGCCAGAGAAATTAAATCTCGGGTGAAACACAAGGGGCCCATTTCACAGTACCCGATTCCTAGTTTTGTGCTTCTTTTAACTCCACTGGCCTGTTACCTGTGTAGGATTCTAGACACCCCCTCCCCTCATCTTACCCCTATTACTGCCAATGTTACAACAGGGCACCACCCATACAAGCAAATCCTGTATAGAAGAGGTCTTTATGGTAAGACAGGAGTTAATAAAAGAAAAGACATCAGTGTCACCATTAAAATAAATGAGAACTGCGTAGGCAGAGGTTGCGTTCATGCGACCATCCCCAGAATCAGCATTCAGACGACCTTCTCTCCAATCACGTTTCTACTCGGATTCGGGCCGTTCCAGTGTACATTGCAGTGCACAGTTTGACCCAGGAAGTATTTTACGCGCACGTTTTCCTACTTCTACGTGGGCTGCTTGACTAGTATCAGAAAGAGCCAACACAATGACGTCATAGAATCATGATTCTAAACAAGGTTGCGTTCAAGTGACAAATTAAGTCAGGGTGTCATGTGTTGCAAGTGAAATAATGAGAACCGTGTGGGCAGTGTCTGCTAGTCATTAAAGTAACTAGTTATATAGCGTTAGCAAGGCCATCTTAGGCCTTTATCAGAATGCATCTTGCTTGGTTTCTTCTTAAAGCACATCAGCAGTGACCTTTATGAATAACCACATCTTAGAATCAATGGTTGAAATCTTTAGGCCGACAAATCTGTATCTTCATCCGATATAAAATCAAAACATGAGTAGAAAGTCTTCTCAACCCGAACATATCACCAGAGTTTTTAATTACAAAAATACTCAAGATGATGCGGCGGCAAGATGAGAAAAAATAATGAAGGCAAAGTGTGGAAGTGAAGTAGATGACAATGGGGTGATAAAGATAGCTCAGGCAATCAGGTACACAAGGGTAAAGTAATATCTCCTTCAACATCAACACTAAAGGCCTGCGTCACATAAAGCACAAAATAAGTTTGTACGAGGAGAAACAAGAACATGGAGCGTTGATTGCACATGACGTAAAGACTCATTGGGAAGGCGTTATCTAAGTTTGGTATTAACAAACTGTGTGAGCTGTCCATTTTAGAAACTTATTTGCACTCATATGTTATTTGCCCTCATATGATCCACATTTTGAGTAATTAGTGATTAAATCACACATCCTTGGCATGTTTGGCCCAAACAATTTGAGGACTTATGATTTAATCACTAATTACTCCAAATGTTGTTAATTTTTAGGGCAAATAACTTTCAGCAAGATTCTAAAATGGACAATACATGAATTTAAGATAAAAAATAAAAACATGAGTAGAAAATCTTCTCAACCTGAACAGATCACCAGAGTTTTAAATTACCAAAATACTCAAGATGATGAGGCGGCAAGATGAGAAAAAATAATGAAGGCAGAGTGCGGAAGTGAAGTAGATGACAATGGGGTGATAAAGATAGCTCAGGCAATCAGGTACACAAGGGTAAAGTAATATCTCCTTCAACATCAACACTAAAGGCCTGCGTTACATAAAGCACAAAATAAGTTTGTAGGAGGAGAAACAGAACACGGAGCGTTGATTGCACATGACGTCAAGACTCATCGGGAAGGCTTTATCTAAGTTTGGTATTAACAAACTGTGTGAGCCACATCCTGTCGAATATGGAGCGGGAAATCACTGAGATATGTAGAATATATTTGTCACTAACCTCATGTTAATTGTCACAAAATAATTGATTTTTTAATCAGTGATTGTGAGCAATCTTCTTGCCAGTGTTCTTCAATCCATATATTGTCCATTTGAGAAACTTGCTGGAACTTATTTGCCCTCATATGATCCACATTTTGAGTAATGATTAAATCACAAATCCTTGGAATGTTAGGCCCAAACAATTTGAGGATTTATGACTTAATCACTAATTACTCCAAATGTAGATAATTTTAGGGCAAATAACCCTCAGCAAGTTTCTAAAATGGACAATACATGAATTTAAGACCACTGGCAACAAAATTACTCACGATCACTTTTTGAAGGCCCTTTTGTCTTCCCAGTAAAGTATATTCCCTTCAATCTGACACAAAAACGATTGAAATTCTTGCAAGCCCTGCCTTATTTTTCACTCTAGTTTTACACAAAGATCCCATAGGGCAGCATGCAGTCTGACAATGAAGGATCGAGCTTGACATAATGAAAAGTGTTCAGTTTTGGAGCAAAAATTGTGTTGAGTAACAGCCCATAGCTCTAGGAATTCCCTGGAGTATTTTCCTTAAACACTCTCAGTCCCGTAAGAAATAAACTGTAACATATCTGATGGTACTTTCATTGGTTAAGGGTTAAGACTTTTAAGTTTTGATCACTGCATAATTTTTTTTTGATATAATTTGATATATTTCTACTGAATAGGTATAAATTATGTCCAACATATGGAGTGAACAAAGATGGCATATAAGAATGCGATTTCAGTATTCAGCAATGTCTTAAATGCTCATGCATGCACATATACAAGACCTAATGCAGCGTGAATTATTCCCTGATGTGATAATATTCCGTATTTATCGTGCTCCAACGATATTTCACACTTGACGTCCCATCACTCATAAGAAGCTTTTTGTTTTTTGTTTTGAATGTAGCCGTGCATGTTTATCCACCTTTCGAATGCCAGGCCTGAGTGCTGGCGCATTTTATATTGCATGTCGTAAAAGAGTAAAAAGGGCTAGGTATCCATAAAGCACTATTTGCTCCTTACTCGTAATTCAAACGTCTTTTAGTCTGCATATACACATCTGTTAGTCTTTCTTTCCTTTATTTCAAAGGACTGGTTGATGGTTAAAGGGATAGTCCATTCCAAAGTTGGTTTTAATAAAAGCAGAACCATATAGGAAACATTTCAGTGAAGGTTTGAAGATTATCCATCAAAGGATAAGGAAGTTTGGTTGAAGTTTTGATTTTGTGACATCATGTGTAAGGAACTCTCCCATATGTTGTGTACTAATCTTTTGTTTTAATGTCCATTTTCTCAAAAGGGTTTGCATCATTTTACTTGTGCTTGTGCATTTGATACATCCTCAGAAACATGTTTTCACACACATCCCTTTATGATAAAAATTAATCCTTCATCAAAAACAGAAAAAGAGGAATTTATGGAATCATACAGCACATAGCATATGCAAGAGCATCTTGCTTGTGATGTAACAAAATCAAAACTTTAACAACTTCACCTGTATTGTATTTTTTTTTCTCTCTCTCTTTAATTTGCTCTGAAGCGCCTTGAGCATCTGATTGAGATGGAAAGTGCACTATATAAATTCTATGTATTATTATAATTATTAAAGATCATAACTTTCTTATCCTTTTCTCGTCAAACCTTCACTGATACGTTCTTTCATGTTTCTGCTTTTATTGAAACCAACTGAACTTCAGGGTGAACTATCCCTTTAATTCTACTGGGCCACACGGCATGTTGTTCTATGTGCTTTGTGTTTATTTCTGCAGCAATTCAAATCATACCACTGTATGTTGTCCCAGTTGCCCCAATTGTATGTGTCAATACTTGGACGGATCTTTTGTTACCTGTTTCTGCATTATGAGTTTTCATCTGATGAACCCCAAAGAGGTCATCATTTTGATTTGAAACAATTACAAAACATTATTAAAAGAAAACACCCACATGGTTTACAGAAAGTTTTACCCCTTTTTAATATAAGTGTTTATCATTACACTCTCACCTTTAACACCTTAAAAATACAATTTTTGTGTATGAAATGACACTTTCTCTATGTAGAGAGGAGTTTATGAGAACACTGTTTGGAGGTTGAACACATCACAGATATATATAGAAGACAATGCAATTACATCTTTACGGAGGCTTCTCAGCATGAAATTAAGTCACAGTAGGTGGTATAAAGCTTGCAATTAAGTGATGCCATCATTAATTACTGCAGGCCACACGACTACAATGCCATGCTACATGGCACCACGTGTTGTATATATTAGCAGCCTGATATGAGAGTTAATAGTGAGTTGATGAGATGGTCAACTGGTGTGGAGGTGAAGGAGTGTATGAGGGAGGGAAGAGAGAGAGGGGGAGAGAGAGGGAGGGAGGGAGAGAGAGAGAGTGAGAGAGAGAGGGAGGGAGGGAGAGAGAGAGAGGGGGAGAGGGAGGGAGGGAGGGAGAGAGAGAGAGGGAGGAGGGAGAGAGAGAGAGAGAGAGAGAGAGAGAGAGAGAGAGAGAGAGAGAGAAAGATGGGGAGAGAGACAGAGCGAGAGAGACAGATATAAAGAAAGGAAGAATGAGAGAGGGATAGAGGAGAGATAGATGGAGAAAGAGCTTCATTAACACACACTCACATAATATTCAAACATCCTTTAATCAAGGAACAGAGGAATTACGAGGCAAAAGGAAAGGGGTGGGGTGCAAAAAAGAAAGCCAAGACAGCATAACAGGTAAAAACACCACCGTGGTGCATCATTCCATCAGCGCTACCCAATCCTTCCTACCCAGCGCATGGGGGTTGTGGAATCTAGGTTGGGAGCAAAAAAATGTCCACAGACAGGACGGACAGACAAACAGACAGATGAATACCAAAATTGTTCCTCTGGAGGTCACACAGGTGCGATACCGGTATACGTAGATGCACCGCTAGATAGTTCTTCATTCATTATCTCTCACTCACAGACTGACAATCAAATCCCTGTGCACTGTTAATGCATTTCTGCAATGTGCTCCAATGTGCTATAAGCCTCGTATTAAAAGTAGAAAAATTGGTGTTAGTATGCAAAGGTTTAATTGATAAAGCTATCCTCAGAAGGAGGTTTGTTTGAAAAAAAAAAGTTCACTCTCATCTTAAGGCAAATGAAACCCTACTAATAAGATGAATTTATATTAATTAGAATCATCAGAGAAACAGGCAAAAAATGTATGAGTGTTTCCATGGTAACAATGTACTAATAAATGCTATCTAGAAACAAATACAACTTTTGGTAACACTATGTGGTTGTATTTTTTCAGGATATTTGACCCGATTTGGGGGTGAAGAAATGAAAAGAAAGAGTCTAAAAGAAGAATGAAATTAAGTCACAGTAGGTGGTATAAAGCTTGCAATTAAGTGATGCCATCATTAATTACTGCAGGCCACACGACTACAATGCCATGCTACATGGCACCACGTGTTGTATATATTAGCAGCCTGATATGAGAGTTAATAGTGAGTTGATGAGATGGTCAACTGGTGTGGAGGTGAAGGAGTGTATGAGGGAGGGAAGAGAGAGAGGGGGAGAGAGAGGGAGGGAGGGAGAGAGAGAGAGTGAGAGAGAGAGGGAGGGAGGGAGAGAGAGAGAGGGGGAGAGGGAGGGAGGGAGGGAGAGAGAGAGAGGGAGGAGGGAGAGAGAGAGAGAGAGAGAGAGAGAGAGAGAGAGAGAGAGAGAGAAAGATGGGGAGAGAGACAGAGCGAGAGAGACAGATATAAAGAAAGGAAGAATGAGAGAGGGATAGAGGAGAGATAGATGGAGAAAGAGCTTCATTAACACACACTCACATAATATTCAAACATCCTTTAATCAAGGAACAGAGGAATTACGAGGCAAAAGGAAAGGGGTGGGGTGCAAAAAAGAAAGCCAAGACAGCATAACAGGTAAAAACACCACCGTGGTGCATCATTCCATCAGCGCTACCCAATCCTTCCTACCCAGCGCATGGGGGTTGTGGAATCTAGGTTGGGAGCAAAAAAATGTCCACAGACAGGACGGACAGACAAACAGACAGATGAATACCAAAATTGTTCCTCTGGAGGTCACACAGGTGCGATACCGGTATACGTAGATGCACCGCTAGATAGTTCTTCATTCATTATCTCTCACTCACAGACTGACAATCAAATCCCTGTGCACTGTTAATGCATTTCTGCAATGTGCTCCAATGTGCTATAAGCCTCGTATTAAAAGTAGAAAAATTGGTGTTAGTATGCAAAGGTTTAATTGATAAAGCTATCCTCAGAAGGAGGTTTGTTTGAAAAAAAAAAGTTCACTCTCATCTTAAGGCAAATGAAACCCTACTAATAAGATGAATTTATATTAATTAGAATCATCAGAGAAACAGGCAAAAAATGTATGAGTGTTTCCATGGTAACAATGTACTAATAAATGCTATCTAGAAACAAATACAACTTTTGGTAACACTATGTGGTTGTATTTTTTCAGGATATTTGACCCGATTTGGGGGTGAAGAAATGAAAAGAAAGAGTCTAAAAGAAGAATGAAAATCTTTTCATTTTAACTCTTAACTTGCCGGAGGTAAAACCCCTCTGTGACGGAAGCTTTCTCTATTACAGTTTGGTCGCAAATTTGTGACAGAGGCACGTCACCCCTTAGTCGTAAAAATGCAACAGCGGCAGGTTAAGAGTTAAGAACACATAAGCAAGACGAGGCAAAAGTTTCAGAAAAACCAGACCTATTATAAATATAAGTTGTAAATTTGTGATTAAGATGATTGCCAGCCCTGAATTCTGATTCTAAACCTTTTTGGGCATCTTCCTTGGTGACCGATATCAAACATACTGTCCAGAATTTTCATCGCTCATGTTTACCATGGGTAAACAAGACAATGCATACAACATCATTTGGAATGGACCATCTTCAAATCAAACGTCTGTATGCCAGACTCCAACAGACAACTGGGCCCTGTTGCATAAAACCTACCATTAATGGTACCTCTGTCATCGATGGTAAATACCATGGTAACATCACGCGACAGCCAATCAAATTCAAGGTTTCCATAGAAGTTGCCATCAGTAGCAAACTTACCACCAATGATAAGTTGTGTGCAACTGGGCCCTGGTTATAGAGTATTGGATAAAAAATGATAGGAATTCCATCACCCCTCCTCTATCCCTTTGTCTTTGTTTTCACCACGTCTCTATTTTCCATCACGAACACAACATCAAAGGATGCGCTTTCTGTCTTAAATCAAATTTAAATCACGGGGCAAGTATGGGTCATATAGATTGAGCTCTACCCTAATTTGAGCTCAGCTTCATGATAGCTTGGCCAGCAGTGACGAGTGGTAATTTGATCAAATGGGATGACATTTGAAGTCGCTCCACTTCTCCGTAAGTCATTAGAGACAACATTAAACTGATATCATGTGCAGAGGACTAGTAATAATACAAAACATCATGAAGAGTGCATACATAGGGCAATACTGGGAAAACAAGGTTAAGTCGTAATTTATTTCTGTATTTCATCCTCTCTCTGTCTGACTAGATATTACATTCTACGAACACTTTCTCTGAAAGTCATATGATTTGATATTAAACTTTTCAAGGCAAAGGGCAATAATGGTAATACAATCATCTCGTAGAGAGTGCACACATATGTGACATTATTGGGAAAACAAGGTTAAAAAGTAATTTCTATATATGTTTTATCTACTCTATATCTAACTAGATAAAACATTCTTCAAACATTTTCAGGAAAAGTGGGATGAAGTGTGGAGTCTCTTAAGTTCTCTGCAAGTCAAATGATATGATATTAATATATAAATAATGCACAGTTGTGTGTGCGTTGCGGCCATGCAGTGCACAGTAGGACGGTATTTACTGTGCGCTGCACCAATGTCACGAACGTTAAAACTGCGCATTATTTGTTTTATAAGACAGGTCTGAATATAAAGGTTATTACACTAAGGTCTACCGGTACCTTGGAGATTTTGGTGCATGTCCCATATTGCAAGAGTTTATACTACGAAGAATTCAAATTGCTGCTTCCATGGACGTCTAAGTACACCAACTCATGTAAAAAACAACACGCTCAATCAAGCGCACGCATGCAGCTATATGTAGCTTGCGCGCACAAGTACATACACTGCACGCTGGATCAATCGGCCCAGAGCAATCTAGCTTGCATAGAGTTAGTACACAAAAGGGAAATGCTGCATGAAAATTGCAGTGCTGCACAAAAAATGCATGGCTGGAATAATGAATTTATGCATAATTCAAATAAATGCATTATCACTTGACTCACATACGTGATTCCTATTGGTTACATTCTTCAACCTGTCTTAAAGTGATATGATGCACAGTGGAATAATAATAATACAATTGACATGAAGAGTGAATATGTCGCACGACTGGAAACAAAATTAATGAAGTAATTTTTGTTAATACATTATCTTCTTTTTATCTGACTTGATAATAATACTTTCCTCTTTTTTGGGCTACTTGCCGCAATGTATGGGCATTTTGAAGTATGAATTAAGGCATTATTGCAAACATTGCTGTTGGTATAATATTCCTGAAAATGCATCCAAACATTTCAAAGTCACTGTCAGACTACCAGAAGCTCCATGTATAGCGATAACTTCTCAATCACTTTTCATGATAAATAGCATGCTTAATAATTCCCCATAGCTTGAACGACTAATCTGTCCATAGGTTTGGCCACTCCATAATGAGAAAAATCCCAATCACTTCTAACATTAACCTGTAAGTGACAAACTACTTCTATGCATACTTTTAACAAGCACCCATCATCAGACGAATGAGAACTAGGAGCAGTCTCGCGGGAAGTGAGAAAGATCCCAAGTTAGAGTGGGAACATGTCGCTGGTAGACCAGTAAAGAGTTTGCGGTCAGTATAACCAAACTGCTGGTAAGTGAGACCAAGCATAGTTTCTCTCAAGGTTTGACCGCAGCTTCTTGGAAGAAACTTGGACATCCTCAATTTGATGCTCCCCTCGTACTTGGCTCTCCTAAGCCCCATCCCATCTTCTTTGAATAATACACGGTTTTAAGCAGGACGCTCGCGGGCATTTTTCGGAAGAAAGTTTTGCTCATAGAATTTCAAATAATGAGCAGGTGGAGGATAAAGGGGAGATACATGATGAATTATGCACGAAGTATGAAAGAAAAGAAGGGAATTTGTAGATAATCACATGGGGGATATCTCACATTTCCCTTGCTAATATTAAATAAGAATGATGGGGAAAGTGACTGTACATATAAATTCATTGTTCATACATCAAAGAATCCCTCTGTAGGTCAAATCTCTGTTTATCTCTTTACATTCGTGAGAGGTCTTTTATTCCCAATTCTCTCTCTCTTTCACTCATTTCACTCTATCACTCTGTCTCCACCACTCAATCTGTTTGCATCTTTCTTCCTTTCTTCCTTCCATTCTCTCTCTCTCTCTCTCTCTCTCTCTCTCTCTTTTACTCTAGCCTACTCTCTTTTCTTCCCTCTCCCGTCTGTGATCTTCTACATGAAGCTATTTCATTTCTCCCTCACCCTCTCTTCTTTTTTTTTTTCTCTCTCCTCTCTATTCATCCCTCTACCTCTCTGTGTTCTTCCATATAAAGAGCCATGTCATTTCTCTCCCCAATATTTTCTCCCATTTCCTCATTGCATTCTGTTCCCTCTTTTATTTCCTTTACCTCCTGGAAAACCTTCATCTCTGCTTCTGTTTCTAAAATAATAACACGACTCTTGTCACAATTAATTCAGAAGCATTTCAAATACCACTTAATGAATGCAGAGTTTTCAAGCATTTCAGAACTATTCTACAAATCCCTCTGTTCTATATTTTCTGCATTTACATATTAAAACTTGAAAACAACATGTCCTTGTGCCTATAGATAGCAGAGATGGCAAAACATCATCAGCATTAACCAACAATGGCTTCCACAGAATGAATCCAAAGAGCTCAAGCATTTCAGAACTATTCTACAAATTCCTTACATTACTCCGTTTCTGCAGTTTACATGTATGAAAACTCCTCGAACATGCCCTTGTACCTAAGGATAAGTATAGATGGTGAAACATACTGAGGGCTGATCAAGAATGACTTCCACAGGGAGGGAACACTCGATTAGATTAGCCCACTTCCAGTGTCCGTGCTTGCGGAGGGGAAGCGGTTATTAGTCGGGATGACGGTCCCATAAAGGTACGTTCACACGCAAGCGACTTACTGCTGTCGCTTGCCCTCCCCACTTTCATACGAGCGCTTTCTCGCAGAAGCAAAGCTTGAAAATTCTTTGCCCAGAAATGTATGAATGTCACATCGAGTTTTATCTCCACAGGATATGAGCACGCGTGTGAATGGCTCGTGTAAAGGTAGCATGATGGCTAGCAGCAACATAATACCGTCTTAGTATGAACGTATCCTAATGCTGATATATAAATACCCACAGCCTCTACAGGCATCTGCGGTGAAAGGGATTTGGGATGCGCTAATAATGGCATGCTGAAGCTACTTATAAACGCGGTATGAACTGACCCCAAGAAGATATAACCACAAACTTGGCGTCATTGTCGACTAATTCTCCACAACCAACGCATTAATCCCAGATCTACATAAATTCATGCCGTTTCATGATGTGTATGAGAGGTATTTGCATGTTAGCATTTACACTGGCTTAACATTGTGGTGTTTCAAGCAATATTTGATGAAAAAAACTCCCACTCCAGATCGTGTTTTGTTGTTGACATGTTGTTTGCAATGTGTTTGGGCATAATTGCCTAGCAACTTTCACTCTACGCTAGTAATTCAAGAAACCTTACAATTTTTTGCTGCATGTGTAAATGAACCTCACCTCAATCTTTGCATATATTAATAGCATGCTATTCTCTGAAGCCGTGTCAGGATTTGCACACACTGATGAGTTGTCCACAAACTATTTTGTTTATGTATGCAAATTTGGTGCACAAAATTCAAACAATATGTAACTAACGCAAACCCTGAAGCTTATCCAAGATTTGTCCAAGGAGCAACAACTTACAGATTCGGAGTCTGTTCCACCCACTGATACCTAATTACAAAATACAGGTAAATTTCAGAACGCATTCCTATGCAGTTAGGGGTAAAGTTGTGAATACTTTACAAAACAGTCAATCGGCAGCGCTCGCTCGTTCTATAGAAATCGTGAGCGTTTTATTTTTCGTCTCGCGAAATCTCACGCGCAGATTTTGCTGCACCTAAATTATGAAGGAATTCGACATGCTCGCGAGATCTTTTGCTGGGGTCTTCTGTAAGCATACTGATCAGGATTTTTTTAGACAGGGATTGAGATTATATGTTTCTTAATAAATATTTTTAGTTTTTTTCGAAATCCGCAAAGGAGTTTTTATGTTATTTGCCTTCAAAAACAGGCCTCATTTTTTTTTTGAAATATGTAAGCTCTCAGACCTTGCTGGATGCTGACCCTTCTATGGATTGTACGGCAACGACAGTTACGGCTCTAAAAAGCCAATACTTCAGCGGAGATTCTGATTCCAATATTGTTTGGGCTCAAAAATAAAACATTTGAGCTATTCGTCTTCAAAGTGACGCGAGATTTCAGAAATCGCACGGACTTCGCAACCGATATATATGTAAGCTCCCAGACTTTGCTAGATCCTGACCCTTCTACAAATTGAACGGCAATACCAGTTACAGCTGTGGAAAGCCGGTACTCCAGCGGAGAATTTGATTCCAGTTTTGTTTGGGCTCAAAAATAAAACATTTGAGCTATTTGTCTTCAAAGTGACGCGAATTTTCAGAAATCATACGGACTTCACAACCGATATTCGTCCGCGGGCAGCAGAAAACACACGATTTTATTTTCAGCTCGGTAGTCGTGACCTTCACTTTACCTCTCGAACCGCGAAAAAGGTCTCCTTTTCAAACTGCGATATCTCCATGAATATATCATATTTTTGTACACTTTCTTTTGTAACTGTATGTTGGAGGTCGACATTTACCAAGGGTGAAAAAACATTTCATTAAAACAGGCAGACAAATATCGCAAATTCGAGATAAATATGTGGTTCTAATAAAAATTTAAAAAATGAAAATAAACTCTATATTTCAATGTCAATCGCTTTTGAGCCCCTATCATTTAGAGATCATCTGAAGCGGAATTTATTGTACTTTATGGAGATACCATTTTTTTTCAACCTCCCCCCATAGAAGGGTCAGGATCCAGCAAAATATCAACCATGTTCAAATCCAAAATGAGCGAGATATGACGAAGTTGTGAGCGATCCTAACCAGTCAATCATAGTCCGCGACCCTTGGATCGCAGGTAGAATTTCGTTATTATCGTGGACTATGATTGGCTGGTTAGGATCGTTCACAACTTCGTCATATCTCGCTCATTTTGGATTTGAACATGGTTGATGTTTTGCTGGATCCTGACCCTTCTATGGGGGGAGGTTGAAAAATAATGGTATCTCCATAAAGTACAATAAATTCCGCTTCAGATGATCTCTAAATGTTAAGGGCTCAAAAGCGATTGACATTGGAATATAGAGTTTATTTTAATTTTTTTAATTTGTATTAGAACCACATATTTATCTCGAATTTGCAATATTTGTCTGCCTGTTTTAATGAAATGTTTTTTCACACTTGGTAAAATTCGACATCCAACATACAGTTACAAAAGAAAGCGCACGAAAATATGGTATATTCATGAAGATATCGCAGTTTGAAAAGGAGACGTTTTCCGCGGTTCGAGAGGTCAAGTGAAGGTCACGACTACCTCGCTGAAAATAAAATGAGCGTATTTTCCGGTGCCTGCCGTTTGGCTGAAAAATGGCTTATTGAATACTAACATAGTTTACCCTTCATCCAAGAGCCTATAAAGAATGTGAACATAAGTGCCATTCTCATTGGGCTTAAAATTGCAAAGTTAGGGTGAAAGTTGCCTAGCAACCGTATCAAAGTCAAATGGTCCTATTGGACCTGTCCCCTAACTTCGCGATTTTTCTAACATCGCGATTTTTTAAGCCCAATGAGAATGGCACTATAAGTACAATATAGTTATTGATACATACCAGCATGAAATGTTACACTGAAGCTTGATAAAATCCTGCCAAGATCCTGGGAAAAATTACTCCAAGAACACGATACAAAAAAATCCTGGTCTAATCCACTGTGACTGTGTAAATATTAGATTCTGCTGTTATTAAACACCACGCAAATACTTCACAATCTGCAACCCTGTTCAAACTATGCGTTCTAAAACAATGCGAGAGGCTTGAAATTGTCTCATGATAAAAAACAATAAACAAGTGTGTAAGAAATAAACTCACAGATTCTAAGCACAATACAAGAGTCCAGGTGACATTGCTGTGTAAATACCAGCCAACAAGAAATACATACACCTGTTCTAAATTACTTTGCCTTGTAAATATCAGTCAACCTGTGGGTCAGAAATGAACTCGCAATTCTTTAGAGCAATGTATGCGGTAGTCCTCTGTCTTATATACAGTCAGCTGGCAATGAACTGAAGTAAAATATTGAGTCAAAGAAAGGCTACATGTAGATAGAAAACACCTATACCACTACAATGGTCAATACTACCACACCATGCACAGGTATGTTACCCACCCTCTTTATTAAGCTCCACACCTAATTATAACTAATTTCTTCCTGCCTGAGTGACAAAAGAAATTAATTCCACTAATGCATAAAACGCTAGCCTTGTGTGAGGAGATTAAGGACGCAAGCTGGCTTTACACTCCATTGACTGATTGCTTAGGAGTGTTCACACTATAGAGAAATGTGGTGACATTTATCGCGATGATTTCCACTCTGTGTGAGAGTGACTTGTATGCGGAGAGAGTAAGAACATGAACTGGGTCTATACTCCATTGACAGAGTGCTTTGGAGCGTTCAAGCTATAGAGAAATGTTGTGATGTTATCCTGTTGATTTCTGCCAGTTTGACGCTATATTAACTGCCCGTATTGGTAGTGTTAATATTAATGTGTGCGGTTTCTGCAACTTTGTGTATTTTTTTTTATCTACATATAATACTTGTATGAGTGATTCATCCATGTTTCCGATGTCATAATAAACTGCAGCTGAGCGATCTTAATCAAAATACCTTCATGATAGTCTATGCCTCTATGCACAATGTGTGAAAGCATGATCCATGATGATGATATTGATTAACTCAACTGAGTAGCTTAACATTACTGTGACTTCAAGGTTAAAACTTGGGAAAAACACATACGCATGCAAACAATACAACCGGTAATGACGTGTTCACTCTAGTATTTAAGTTAACTTTAACCATTTCAAATCGTAAACTATCAGCATTTGTATTCACATGACATTCTACATATCACCCCAACATTCTGTCCATTCATACAATATCATTATCAGGACTAACGTTTGTACCATCGTTCATACTGAGTGTGAACGGAGTACTTGTGATCATTCTACTAGTGGGAACATGACAGCCTAGTCTCCCCTCCCTCTCTCTTGATGCAGCTAATCAAGGATTATGGATAGTTCATGGCACATCCACTATGCAAAGGTTTGATGTTAATAATGTTTAATTTGCGAAGAATTTACTCAATCATCCTAGCCAATATGAATTCATTAATGTGTTAATAATTCCCCACAGTGTGGATGAATGAATTGCTTGCAAGTTCCTAGACTACAGAAAATAGTTAAAGCATACATTCTTCTGTTATTAGATTTGAACAAAATATAATAGGATACTTCAGTTTGGCACAAACAGGCTTGAATTAACTGCAGCACTACTTTGGGGGAAAGGATTCAAGGCAAAGCAAATTCAGAGAAATTTGGAATTCTTTCTTAAATTAGATTTGGCAGACAAAAGGAGAATTAATGTTAGTAAGAGGGTGACAAAATTGTAAAAGAAGGAGAAGGAAAAGAGGAAAACAAGGAGAGAGGAAGTGAAGGAGGAGAAAATAACATAGATATGGAAAAAATAAAGGGAGGGAAAGATAGAGAGAGTGTGAAACAGCAAGTGTGAGGTAAAAGAGAGTAAAAAAGGATAAGGGATGATAGATATTGATAACAAAGGAGAGATAAAAACATAGCAACAAAGGGGAGGAAGGCATGCATATCAGAAAACAAAAGAAGGAAGAAAAAAGAGGGAAAGAGGAAAACAAGAAAGAGGAGAATAGGGGGAAAGTGTATGGAGGAGAGAAAGAAGAAGTGAAAGGCAAAAAGAAAAGATGGGTATTGGCTATACCAAAAAACAACTAAGAGGAAAACTGATAAAGAGAGAGAGAAAAAAAGAGAAAGTACACAAAATACCTCACACAAAGTGTAAATTAACAAAAGCAGAAAGAAAAGGTAAAGAAGTAGAGAAAGATATGTGTATATAAACAATCTGGCAGATCACAAACTGAGCAGAAGGAATTGATGTATGATGAATGATTGGAATGGGAAGACATAAACATCTTCTCTCGTGTCAGACATGGAAATTGAGATGAATCAACATCATTTTCTTATACAACATGGCATCAATATTACAAATTGTTCTAAAGAAAGTTTGGAAAGGCATAAATAAATCACTGATACATAGATGTTTTATTTCTGGAGTATTTCCATAGTTAATGTTACTGCTGCTAGTTCAAACCCTCGTGGGTAAAACAATAATACTCTGCCAGTTCTGTCCCTTTTTAGATAATCCAGATTTGTACATAAATATTTCACATTACTCAGATCATCACACCGGTTCGATGATTCCCTCAAGGAAGCATTCTCATGTTCCACATAAATCGAAGGCATCGAAAGATTAAGGTCATCAAAGTGGTTACGAATTAAAAAAAAAGTGCACCTTATCCTTTTTTGCAAGCCTGATATATATAAAGTTGTGTAAGTACCACAGAGTATAAAAAAACAAACATGAAAATATTCTGTAAGTAGTGAAAATCAAGTTTACATGGAAACATATTAACCCTTATGTTTCAAATGGATGATAGTCTACAGCCTACAGGCCCCCCTGTTCTTGACGGCTTCATTCTATACATCCCATGACCTCACCGAATCAGTGATGCACACTGAAGACTTCTCGTCAAATTTGTGCTTACAGATAAAGGTTCATTGGAAGATATAATTCTTCACTCGCATTTCTTCAGCTAAGCCTGATTCATGCAGGGTTGTACAGATTTTCGAAATGTCTGCGAAAAGGGGTATGCCACCTTTAATGTATTGATGTACTTCTCTAAGCATGGAAGTTTATCTACATGCAAGATGGAAGTCCTCAAGGGCTTATTGACTACTTGTCGTAATACAGAAGATCAACTTCCCCTCTCCCTTCCTCTTTTCTCATCCTCTTTCTTTCCCTATCTACCTACGAGCTCCCCCTCTCTCTTCCTCGCCTCTCCCCTTTCCTTAACTTTTCTCTTCTTTATCTGTCCCTCTTTCTCTCTTTCACATTACCTCCCTCATGTTGTATCCCTCTTTCTCCCTTCTACTTCTTTATTCTTTCCTTCTTTCTCCCTCCTCTAATTTCTCATTCTTAATCCCTACCTCCAGTTCATTTTCCCCGTCCCTCTCCTCCACTCTCTCATTCTTCCTCTCTTCCTCCCTCTCTTTCTCCCCTTTCCTTGTCCCCTTCCCTTTCTCTCATTCTTTCTCCTTATCTCCCTATTCCCCCTCTATCTCTCCCCCTCTCTCTTCATCAATCATTTACACATCATTTCCATAGGAGTAAAATATTGAACACATCCCATTAATACCTCATGACAAATGTGTCAGCAGCTAACGTCATATTATACAGTCTGACTTATTATAATAACCTTGACTTGAATACATCTCTGCATAATGACAAGTGTTCCACAAATAAAGCATATTGCAAACCGAAGGAAAACATATTTTGTTACTTTTTACTGATACAAGATCTATAATAAGCTTGTTACTGATTGAAAAACTTATTTACAGAGGGACTAATTTCTTAGTCTTCAATACTGATAGATTATTAATACATTTTATGATATCAATTTAAGGAATGATTTAAAAAGGGCACATTAACTCCTTCTCAATACAGAAGATAAGTTTTCCTCTTTCCTCCTCTTCCTCTCTTTCTCCACTCTCCCCCTTCCTCTGTTGACTCTTTCTCCCTCTCCCTACATCACCCTTTCTTCCTCTCTCTCCTATCACCCCCTCTCTCTCTCTCCTCTCTCTCCTCCCCCTTTCTTTCCTTTGTCAATCACATCTCTCTCTCTCTCTCTTTCTCTCTCTCTCTCTCTCTCTCTCTCTCTCTCTCTCTCTCTCTCTCTCTCTCTCTCTCTCTCTCTCTCTCTCTCTCCTTCCCCCTTCCTCTGCTACCCCCTCTCTCCATCTCTCTCTCCCTACCTCCCACTCTTTCTTCCCTCACTCCCTTCCTTCCTCATCCCTCTATCTCCCATTCAAGTCCACATTCAATGCTCCTAGCTAGGAGTGAAATATTAAACACAACCCATTAATGCATACAGTCTGACCTATCATCATAGCCTAGGGTTGGAAAAAATCTCCTGCCTAATAACAAATCTGCCTAAAGCAATTTTAACTGATATATCATATCTATAAATAGAGAACTACTAATTGCAATAATAATATACGAAGGACTGATTGACAAATTTGTAAGATGGTTGAAGAGATTTTATAATATAGGCAATTCAAGGATTGATTTCTAATGTCTGCGGTTGTCTTGATTTGGTTAAAACTAACATGAAAAAAAACTACATTAACTTTCATCAAGCTTGGGGAACTTTACGGAGAGATAAATCAAATTAAGTTTCCTCTAAATTTAGAACTCTCTGCATACTGAGCAATCTCTAATAATATCACTCAGCCAACACTTAATGAACGGCCTAGAGTCTATTGTCTCAGAAGACAATGGCTTCTAAGAAAATACTACCCTGTTACCACAGTCTCATGTTTGTTGAATGGACATGTATACACAGCGTGTATTGTGTCTGGTATTGTTTGCCTTCATTTAAACCGCCCATTGTGTAGTTTCCAGTCAATGCACAATACAATTAACCCATTCTAGGCCAGACTAAATACCACTTCATGAGGGTTGTGTGTCTTACTTGTGTAAGAATGCTTCAACGATGCGTAAAGAGTCAAAACAAATCCTGCTATGACGTGCAACACACATTGTTCAGTCTGCCCTCTCCCATTTTCTTCTTCCATCTTTTGCTTTCCTGTTCATGTCAAATTTTGCTGTATAATCTGTTTCTTTCTGGTGTCAAATCTCTAGAATAAAATATACAATTTTTGTTACTTTTTTCAGCACTTTGTTCTCTATTCAGATTCTATTCTGCTCATGTGCTGGTCATACAACAGTATTCAATATATAATATTCATAGTCATCTATCTTACAATAATGATTATTCTTTAGCTTGTCATCCATGTTATATCTATAGGAAAGAGATAATCTAGGAATCAATATGATAACAGTTCAAAGCGCCTTAACAATTAAATGCAATTGGACGAACATTACATGCAGGTTATAATGTATTCATACTAGAATCAAATTCTTTTCCCATTGAGTTTAATAGTTATCCCGTCTGTATTGCTCACACTCATTAACTCCTCAAACGCCATGTGTGTACTTTTTCGCCAGTAATGCACACAAACCCCATAGACAACAATTTTCTCTGGCCTTCAAAGGGTTAACTCTGTTCACACTCATAAATACAACACAACCTTTCTACACTCTTGTGTATATATACACATGTCATAACGCCGTCCATGGCAACGATATGACATGCATCCAAGAGACCGATGATAAACGAGTATCAACTTTCCAAGCACGGTATATATCATCCCCCTTTTTTTTAACCTTTCCTAAATTTAGCCCGCATATTTGTGGGCTGGCTCGTCTCCACTCAGCTACTATGCAGCGCGACTCCTGCATAATCTGATGTACTGACAATAGACAAGAGGCTAGCTATGAATGACCTTAAAATTAAACCAATCATCTTCCATACGCTTCTGTTACTACCATTCCATGGCAAATGTTGACATCCTAACTGAAGCAGGGTTCACAAAGCCTGAAAATCTAAACATGAGCAATGCAGCCCTGGTAATAATTTGAATTATCTATATAAAGAAAAGGAAAAATAACAGCAAATGTTGCAATGCTCCCATTATCTCGTAGCTGACAATTTTTTGTCACAAAAATGATTTTTTTTAAAACAATAATGGCAAAGTAGAAATTAGATACCATTATCACAAACAAAGCAATTCAGGAAAAGAGATAAATACATAAAAAAGGTAAATTTACAAAAATTGTGATTTAAAAGATGATGGAAAATATACTCAAGACACTATGATCAAGAACAAAGCAATTTGGGAAAGGAGATGAATATAGGAAAAGAATGGTTACTTACCATGTCTGTACTACTCTCGCTTGACAAATTTTCTGTGCTTATATTGTTATTCATGATGAATTAAGGTATCTTGTCCTTCTCTGAGGAAAAAGAATAATTCCCAATCAAGGAAGTGGGAAGAGAAAACGTTTGACGTACTGCAAAGTTACAGAAACAGCATCTCAATAAATTTGTTGATGATCACTGCTTTCCTGGTTCATTTGATTGGGGAGAAAATCTCTGTCTCTGTGGACGACAGTTGAGTTTTGATGGGTTTTTCCGCCAACAGGTGCAGAGTAAAAGAATGACCCGATGCTGGTATTCGAGGAATCTCCTGTCTATTTCAGGATGGGTATGGTACCATCGTTCCCGTTTGGAAATCTACTGGGACAAACTGCTGCCGCTGTCGCATGCCGACCGATATCAACTTTGTGGGAGGAACTTAACAAAGCGTTGCGTTGCGAGGTGATTCTCCTGTAAAACAAAAAATATGCGACAGAGATTGATTTCCAAGTACGGCACATGCTCCACGGTGAGAAATGATGTCATAGGTAGGCGTTGAGCTGTTCCCTAATTTTGATGCGCAGGCGTCATAACGCGAGGTGAAGTGAAGTGACGTGATGCTTGGTTTTTTTCCCCGACCTTTTCCCAAGATTCATTCATTCATGCATTAAATGCATTGATGAGTAGGCGTAAGCACCGTGAAGGTTATGAGGGGAATTATCAAAATGATTTTTCGACGATCCCAACTTCCTAATCGCCACTTATGTGTGATTAGGCAAACGCTTTGTCCACGGGGAAGAATTTCTGTTCACAATTGACGTCAGACTATGTGATCTGTGAAGCGGAAAGGTACACTCGTAAAGTGCCTTGCAGCTGTGAAAGACAAGATTGTCAGAAATGAAAAAAACAAGCAACCTCATGACTTATTGAATTTATAACAGAAATCGATGAGATTGATTCCTGGCTTCTGAGAAAGCCAAATCGGGCTTAATTTGGTTTCCGCCTGGAGTGAAGTATATGGATGCGTGCTGCATGGGACAGGCATCAAGGTCTTGAACAGGGAGTTCATTACCAGGACAAAATCACTGCTAGCAAAGGGAGAGACAGAAAGAGAGGAAGAGGGAGAGGGAGAGAGAGAGAGAGAGAAAGAGAGAGAGAGAGTGCCAGAGGGAGCGACAGCAAAGAGAAAGACAGGGAGGGAGAGACGACAGGAAGAAACGTGTTTGAGAGCCGAGAACAAGATTGAAAGTTGCTGGTACCTAACACACAGACAACAACACCACATCAGAGAAACCTGAGACAAAAAATACCACTGGAAAAGTAAATATGTGGGCCTGGATGATTCAGCAAAGATAAGGACCACAAATCTGTAATTGATATAGGCCTTTTAAAAAAAGGAGCTCCAAGGAGAAATGCAAGGACAGAAGACAAGCCTAAAAATATTCAGGATGTGGTTTGCAGGAACATATCTGTTGGCATATTGGGTATATTAATAGTGATGTTCTGCACAAAGGTTTCTACCACACTAACTATATTTTTGGTGTGGCATATTGCTATTTGTTTGTTCACAAAAAGGCTGATAGAACCAATTCCACCAAATAGATTATAGAAATGAGAGATTTTGGGGGAAATGAAGCAAAAATGTTTTTCTAGTAAACAAAATCACAGATTTTGAACTGAAAACAACTATATGTATTTGCCTGTCTTCTGATTTCTAAAATTCAGCAAAGTAAACTAATGAAGTATGGGCATACTAGTAATTTATCATATCGTAATATCAAATGAAAAATCAAAGTGTGATTGGCCACAGAAGTCTATTATGGATTAAATCATGGTTATCCACTACAGTTTGTCAGGTTTGAATGATGCCAAGAAGAAAGTCTGAAATATCAAGATATTACAGAAATAGGAATTCACCCTCATGGATACAATCAAGTAAGCTAACTTCCTCCTGCTTTAAATCAATGACTCATTCAAATAACTTGCAAGAACTTTACAGTAACATTTTACAATCAAGGGAAGCATACAATTGACAGGAAGTCACAAAAATCATCCAAAAGATGTCACAGACAATCAGTGTCTTGATTGGAGAAACAGCCACTCTAAATCACAGAATTTTGGCTTGTTAATGGTGCAAAACTAACAATTGCACATAAACAGTTCATTGCCAGGAGCAAATTAACCTAAAATAAACCTCAATCAAGTTCAAACACAATCTTGGCTGATACTTCAACAATTACAAGCATGTAAATTTCAACCCTGAAAGAAACTTGGAGATTCCAGCCAATCAAATAAACATGGAGTTCCACCAAACATGAAATTAACTCTGGCATTGCAATCACCAGCAAATGAACCCTTCAGACATGCAGAGAATGCATCTGTGTCAGAAAGCACACTAACCAATCAAGCTGAAGACGAGGTACATTGGCAGATCAAAAGACGCAAGCCATGAATCAAGGAGTTGTTTGATATCCAAATGCGTTAAAAGTGCTTCCACAGACGACAGACGACAAATGTCACTAGCTTGCTCGCTCTCCGGTACTTGCACTGATATGTGTGCTAGCGGTGGCGGAGGATGGAGTTAATATGCTGGCTGGTTGGAACGGACGGATGAACAGCCCGCGTGCATGTATGCATGAGTCTGTGGAGCGGGCGGCACTGTAGTGTAGTAGTAGTAGTGGTGGTGATAACGAGCAAAGCGTGCATGGCGAGGGGGATTTAATTGGGTCTGCTGGAAGCTTGGCTTATGGGTAAATGTGGTTTGCAGGGAGAGAGAGGGGGAGAGGGGGGGGGGAGAGAGAGAGAGAGAGAGAGAGAGAGAGAGAGAGAGGGAGGGAGAGAGAGAGAGAGAGGGAGAGAGAGAGAGAGAGAAAGAGAGATGGAGAGAGAGGGGGGAGAGGGAGATGAGGAGGGAGAGAGGGAGAGAGAGGGGGATAGAGAGAGGGAGAGGGAGAGAAGGAGGAAGAGAAGAGAGAGAGGGGGATAGGGAGAGAGAACACAAGAGAGAGAGAGGGAGAGGGAGAGAGGAAGAGAAGGGAGAGAGGGGTATAGGGAGAGAGAACAGGAGAGAGAGGGAGAGGGAGAGAGACGGAGTGAGAGGGAGCGGGAGTAGAGAGAGTGAGAGGGAAAGAGAGGGAGATAGGGAGAGAGAGAGAGAGAGGGGGGGGGGGAGAAATAGAGATAGAGAGAGAAGGAGATGAGGAGGGAGAGAGGGAGAGAGAGAGGGATACATAGAGGGAGAGGGAGAGAGGGAGGAAGAGAAGGGAGAGAGAACAGGAGAGAGAACAGGAGAGGGAGAGGGAGAGAGACGGAGAGAGAGGGAGAGGGAGTAGAGAGAGTGAGAGGGAAAGAGAGGGAGATAGGGAGGGAGAGGGAGAGAGGGAGAGAGGGATGAGAGAGAGGGAGAGAGGGAGAGAGAGAAATAGAGTAGTTTATATCATTATGAATGAGTATGTGTGTGTGTGTGAAAGAGAGAGAGATCAGTGTAAGTACATATATATCATGGGAATGAAAGAGTGCTTGAATGATTGTGTATGTGTGTGTGAATGTGTGAATGTGTGTGTATGTGTATGTTTGTGTATGTCTGTGTATGTGTGTGTATGTATGTGTGTGTGTATGTGTATGTGTGTATGTGTATGTGTGTATGTCTAGGTGAGTGTGTGTGTGTGTGTGTTTGTGTGTGAGTATGTATGTGAGTGTGTATGTGAGTGTGTATGTGTGTGTAGGGGTGGGGGTGGACTTACATGTTTTTGTGTGGGGTACATTTATATGTTCAGGGGGGGGGGGTATCAGAAAAGATTTTATTCTTATGTATTATGGAATCGCTTTATCATCATTGCTATTGTACATTTCTTTTAGCATTAAGATTATTATTCTATTTAACAGGAATACATGTATAATTTATAAGTTGCATATTCAGGTAGAATATGGCACATATATTGTGTTTCTATACAAGTGGTTTATCATGCTTCATTGTGTTTATCGAATCAATAGAAATATTACGTTTATTGATTTGTAATTCTATGTTATAAAGTGAAATTGTTTATTTCATTATGTGAATTTTGTCAATTTTTATTGCACTAACGTACGCGAACGCGCACGTTTATTCATTGAAATTAATTGTCTTATCATTAATTTTGTGCATGTCAATTTTCATTAGCTATAAATGATCAGTTCTCGAGATATATCAGTTAATAGATTTTCATTAAAATGCTCGTAGATGACGTCACGATAATGCAATGACCTTGGAATTGTTGCGGGAACATGTTCATGTACATGTCTATACTTGATAAAAATTTCATAGAACATGACACATGCATTGTTGAAATATCCATGACACAAAAAAAGGGGGGGGGGGGAGAATAAAAATAAATAAAGAAAATTCTAACGAAATTAGAAGGTGATCTGTCGGTTACGACAGACCATCTAAAAAAAAATGTGTGTGTGTGTGTGTGTGAAAGAGAGAGAGAGAGAGAGAGAGAGAGACGGACAGAGAGAGTGAGAGAGAGACATACAAATGCACAAAGGGGTAGTGACGTCAATAGCTCATCATATTACTCATTGTGCTTGCCGTCAATGGGAGGTTGGTCAAGTGACAAACATACACAAGGAGGAGATGGTAGTCTTGGTTCAAGTCTTCTTACAATTCCTTTTCAATTCTTGGCTTCTCCCCTTTAGTTAGTTCAGAGAATGCATCATCGGCCATCACCACAAGGAGAAAGCAAATATGTTTTTGAAAATCTGTGCATAAAGATTTCACTCAGAACTAGTAGAGTGAACAATCATTATAGATTAATACTTTAAAATCATCACTCATTATAATTGACAGTAAGCATAGGGTTTTATAAAAAAAAAAAAAAAAGGATGCATGTCTTTGCCCTTCCTAAAACAAAATACAAAATAAATTCAATCATATTTTACAATGTCTTAAACAAACATATTACAAGTACAAAAATAGAAAAACACATGACAGAATTAATGTGGTATGATAATCTATTTCTTAGAAAGAAAAGAGTTGAAGTGAGCTCATAATGAACATTTGCAGAGTATTTATATAATTATATTTGTTAAATCTTTAAATTAATATTTGATAAAAAAAGATCATATCGTACCATTTATAAATATCATACTAATAACTAGTATGACAAAATCATACAGTCGAGCTGCTCTGAGGAAAGCTGTGCAATAATCATGCAGGATGGGAGAGTTGTACCAATCTTGCTTGAAGTGAGGAAGAAAACAGCTCTCTACAGCCTTGATCAGAGACTACTGATAGAGTTGTGACTGTAGTAAGGCAGAACGACACTGTGAACAGCCTTGGCCGTAGGCTACATGAGGGAGAGGGCGGGGGAGGTTGTATCAGAAGATGGGAAGGCATCATAGATTGAGGTTTGGAGGTTTTTCAAATCATCCTTGTCAGAGGCACAGAATAACAGAGTCAGGCTAAGGTTGAGCAAGGAATTCTAGGCATGCGCCAAGCAGAATTTCTTATTCAGAAGGCGTTTCCGCCTCCTTCGTGTCATCACCCTCCTTCTTTCTTTCTCTGTCTCTGTCTCTCTCTCTCTCTCCAACTTCTCCACTCTCTATCTGTCTCTCTTTTTCTCATCTCCATTCTCTTTTGTCTCCATTCCCCTATCAATCCCTACAATGCCCCCCCCTCTCTCTCTCTCTTCCTCTTTCTCTCTCGCTCTCTCTCTCTCTCTCTCTCTCTCTCTCTCTCTCTCTCTCTCTCTCTCTCTCTATCTATCTCCTCCACTCTCTATCTGTCTCTATATTTCTCATGTCCATCCCCTTTCATTGTTTCCATACCCTGTCACTCCCTTGAATGCCCCCCCCCTCTCTCTCTCTCTCTCTCTAACTCCCCCCCCCTCTATCTGTCTCTATTTTTCTCATGTCCATCCCTATTCATTGTTTCCATACCCTGTCACTCCCTTGAATGCCCCCCCCCCCCTCTCTCTCTCTCTCTCTCTCTCTCTCTCTCTCTCTCTCTAACTCCTCCAATCTCTATCTATCTCTATTTATCTCTATTTTTCTCATGTCCATCCTCTTTCATTGTTTCCATACCCTGTCACTCCCTCCATTGCCCCCCCTCTCTCTCTCTCATTATTTTCCACATACCAACTAACACACACATATACACTGCACTTAAAAGCAACATACATTTTAAAGAGGGAGTAAAATGGAGGAAGAGGAGCAAAAACATCCACAACTTTGTTCTCAAATGAATGGTTTGCTGATTTATGGTAAATGTAAAAGAAAAAAAATAACAGCAGTAGATCTATAAAAAAAAGTGAAAGTCAGAGACAAACCTGGCAAGTAGCAACAAGGGTACAGGCTTTTTGATTGATTACAACCACTAGCCTTAAGAAGCTTTAGGGCAATTTACACATTTACTTGTCTCAGAATTTTTTATCATCATTAATATCTAAGTATTTTTAACCTCCAAACTCAAAAGCAGAAAGAGTTGCCCCTTCAGGAAAAAAACAGTCTCCATGAACCTGACAATGCGATGTATACATCAATCAGCATATATCTGCTTGTGTGTTTTCGAACCACTGCAGATTCAAATTGAAGAATTACATTTTGTATTGCCTACCGTCCTGTTAAAAATAACTCACATCCATCGACATTAGTATTGATTTTTGCAAATCCATTCATCATACCTCCAGGCTGGGTTCCCCATGCCTTCCTCTCGGACTCTCCATTCACATATTTCATCTTCAAACCCTGTTGCTAGGCAACAACGGGGCGGATGAGACACGAGGCATGCAGGGTGGTAGCAGACTGAAAATACTGAACATGTTGTGATAGATACATCATGATACCTAATGCTTGCTCACACTGTGACGAATCTCCACTGAACATTTGAGTTTCATTCCAAATTCGCGAAAAATGTTATGCTTGGCCTGGACAAAAAAGATAAGGGACAAAAATGCAACGACAAAAAAGAAAAGGGCTTACAAATGGTCACAAATGCTTGCAGGCTTCTTACAGATTCTTGTAAATTCTTGCTTACATTCTATGAGCAATTTGCAAAATTTCTCACATATTTTGCAAATGCTCACAATGTGGCAAATCTCCTTGGGAATATGTGAGTTGTGTACCAAATTCTGTGATAATGTTACAATTGGCCTGAAGAAATTCTGAAGAAAATGAGGCCTTTGAAATGGTCACTAATGCTAGTAAATTTTTGACAATTTCTTGTGAATCCTTGCTAATGTACCATGAACACTACAAAATTTCTCACAAATGTTGCTTACGAATGTCATTGTGAAACTTCGCGATTGCGATGAAAAATAATGCCTCAATGAATATTTGAAATTGATAACCGAGGTGATGTATGTCGTATCAGCCATGTTCAATGGCTTCTTGACAGTTACGCTTATCACTAGAAACAAGGATCAGTAGGAGAAAAATAACCAGAACAAACGTGAAAAGAAGCTTAAAAACTCCCACACAAAAACACAAATATACAAAAATTGTGTCAAAACAGAACGTGCCACTAATCAAACAGAGAAAATGGCATTGGCCTCTTCTGAATAAAATCACCATAAACGTGACCGTACTCACAGCCTTGAATCTAATCCAAACGTCCACGTTGTTTTTTTTTTACACATTTGTGTAATTTCCAAAGCTGGAAATATAATAGAGACAAGAACTTTTTCTTCCTGTCGGCCTACACTAATGAATTCTAATCAAAACTAATTAATCAGATTTTGTAAATGAGTATCTCCCTTGCTCATTTGGACTAATGAAATATTGCAGACATAATTTCATTACTTGCGTCAGTTACTATAACAAATTTGAAAATCATAACTTGTGTGAATACTGTGAGTGGGTGTGGCGTGGGATAAACTTGTTATGCAATTTGCAATGAAGAGAAGTATTGTGATAGATATAAAAGAAATTGATCATTTTCTAATGAAGCTTTTTCATTTGTATGTTTTACCCAAATCCATCCCTGTTCATTTGTTCTTGAAACATATACCCTTTGCTTCATTTCTTATTATACAAAAACAACTGATATCAAATATCACCTCTAGCCAGAGTTCAAAATTATAATTGGTCAAAAATATATGTGATTTCATTTCCTTTCCCCCATTTCTGTTCCCGTTCAATACATGTTAATAAAAAGAAATTCTTTCTCATTCATCTCAAACAAAGCAAAATTCAACTGATATCAGGTATAAGATACACCTATTGTCAAACTTCCAAATTGTAATCAGTCAAAAAAATATATGAATGGTTTCATTTCTTCCTCTCCGTTCCTGTTCTTTGATCCCAATCCCACACGATGATCCTTGTGATATGCTGATGTCGTGTCACCATTTGCAGATGACTCGCGACGACGACAAGCTCGACACTTAAACCGATCAATTCTGCTGCCGGATGCGACATTCAATACCCAGAGACTGATTTGCCTCCGATACATCTGTGTGCGTGGCAAAATTCAAAATACCAAGGGTCAAAACTATGCGATGGCCGGCCGGCCAGCCTAAAGATGTGCTGGTGAAATAAAAGGGCAAAACCCTATGACTGAGTGAAACATAATCCATTCGTTTTGCAACAAACCCTGTACTTTTTCATCGATCCAGCAATGAAAGAGGTGGGTGGAATGGTTAAAAGGAGTCAGCAGTTAATACATCCGCATGCAAATATGACAGGGAGAGATTTTTTTTTCTCTTTTGATAATACAGAGTTGTCAGTGGTTTCATGTTGCAATATGCATCATATGTTCTAAAGAAGAGCTTCAAGGAAAGTCATCTTTCATAAGATCCGAACGAGCTGCTCACAGACATGGATGGAAAGAGAGGAAGTATATGCAGAGAATCCTCAGCTCCGAGAGAGTCTGCAGTACTTTCTTGTAACTGTAGCCATTTTTTTTTGCTGCCGGAATTGGTAATCATTAGTTCAATGCCAAATCTGCTTTGGATTCAGATGATAAACAAAGGGTTAAAATAGAACGCGACCATTACTCTGTGCATCTTTTATTCTACAAAGATCTTCTTCCAAATCTGCCAAATCTGTCTTAGATTCACACAAGAGGCTAAGGGTTAAAATAGAACAGAGACCATTACTTAACACTATAAACTTTGTGCATCATCCTAAGAAGAGGAATTTCTTTTCGGTATCGAGCGCAAGATGTTCCTTTTGCATTTGTTACGTAACTGCGAATTTGGAGTTTTCTCGTTACGCTAACGTGCATTTCTTTTCAATTCTCTGCTCAGCATTGTTAGCTCGACTAAGAGTTAAGAATGGAGACCGTTACGCAACATTACTCACTCCATGCGGTTCTTTATCCCTTTGTGTGCTATACCAACTCCTGCTCCATGGCAAATGCGTGTATTTATTGTGAAATTGAAGCATGCAAGATTTAAAGGGAATATACTGTACTGGGAAGACAAAAAGCCTTCAAAAGGGGTGAGTGAGTAATCTTCTTGCCAATGGTCTAATGTTTATGTATTGTTCATTTTAGAAACTTGCTGAAAGTTATTTGCCCTCAAATGATCCACATTTTGACTGATTAGGGATTAAATCCCGAATCCTGAAATTGTTCGGCCCAAACATTTTAAGAATTTGGGATTTAATCACTAATCACTCCAAATGTGGATCATTAACTTTCAGCAAGTTTCTAAAATGAACAATACATAAATTTTAGACCATTGGCAAGAAGATCCCCTTTTGAAGGCTTTTTTGTCTTCCCAGTACAGTATATGACCTTTAATCATGTTGTATCTTGTATTTCTTTCTCTGCAGCATAGGGACATGTTTGATCATTATGGGTTATGTGCTTCATAAGAATCACTCATTCTAAATATTATCATCATGTTAAGAATATAACATCTGCATCTCTTTTGGAGTCGCATGGAGCTCTACGGGTTAAGCAGTGACAGCTGATACAAAGAAAAACGTGAAAGTCTTCTCCTAGCTGCAATGCAAAAACAAGTTCCCTCCAGGCTGCGATGGGAAACATGAAAGTTATCTCGTGGCCGCAATTTGGGCTCGCAGCACTCACTCACGGCACCCTTCCATCAAAGCCGTGAAGTGAACGGCTGGGGATGTCGCGACGCTGATGGATCGATAGCAACATACAGCCCCGTGTTTGCATTCGAGGCATGTGCCATGTATCGTGTCATCAGATGCAGACTACAGGAAGAGAGCACATCTCGCTCGCTCAACGTCCCCCAATTCAAATAACCTCTCCCTGATAGTTAGGAGCATCTTCGATGTGATTTGCCTCTGTATGTTTTGTTTTGGCCACTTTCTGCTAATTTATTGATTTTTGTCGAGTTTGTGGGGCAGTTTCATTTCATCGCTCTTCATTATGTTCTGTGTGAGGCAATTCCCACCCACGTTGTTTTCACTTCTGATAACAGTTTGCTTGTGAATGTTTTTCTACCTGTCATGTGCTTTGCCCCACTTCATATAAGTTCATTTATGTACTCATATCTTTCACCCTCTTTCTCATACCTTTAAAGTGTATCTCACACAATATCTCCTGCCTTTCTTATTGTTGATTAGTAAATCAATTTACAAAACTAAATTCAGATAGATCTTCATTATCTTCATAAATTCAGATAATCCTGTAAAATATTTTCCACTTATGTGCGGGACATGTTTTTTAAGTTGCACTTACAACTGCTCTGTCCTCTTAATCAAATTGTTTCGATCTTCATTTGAAATTAACTTAGTGGTAATGCAGGCTCCCTTCTGCCACATGTTGTGGAACAACAGCACAATTTGTGTCATTTACAGCAGACTACCCCCCTTCCAACATGCTGTTGTTATGACAACAATGATGTGTCAATTCTCATACAACAAATGCAAAACAACACACATGATAACAATTTCTTGCTGCACTGCTACTCAACCACATGACGAGCAAAACTAATCTCCCCTCGAGAAAAACACTTCAGTCTGTTTTCCACTCGACATTGGCACATAGACCAAAGAATGATACGACATGTAAACAGAGCAGCCAACATCCCCTCTAGACACTTCCTCCAACTTGGCAACTCATTTCCAAGAGGAGAAAATGGATAAAGTCTGTGATGCAAGAAACTTCCTCTCAGCACTGACCTTGAAAAGACCTTTTGAATTCAACCAATCAACTGTTTACTTTCTTTTGCCTAACTCTCTCTTTTTATCTTTTATCTCCCCAAGTCCTTTTTTCATTTTACGTTATTAGGTGGTCTGTCGTAACCGACAGATCACCTCTTAATTTTGTTAGAATTTTCTTTCTTTTTCTTTTTATTCCATGCCCCCCACTTCTTTGTGTCATCTATATCTCAACAATGCATGTGTCATGTTTTATCAAATTCTTACAGTGTACCGGTATATATGTGAGCTTGTTATTGTAATATTTGTAAAGGTCGTTGCATGACCGTGACGTCACCTAGGAGTATTTTAATGAAAACTTTTTGACAGGTATATCTTAAAAACTAATCATCTATAGCTAATGAAAACTGACATGCATGAAGTTAATGACAAGACAATTAATTTCAATAAATAAAAACGAGCGCGTATACGTATGTTAGTGCAATGAAGTGCGTGCAATATGTTGAATTGCTCCAAATCAACTCGAAATTGTTTCGCATATGTTTCAGGTCATTTCAAGCATTTCAAAAATGTTCGCGTGTGCGCCCGCGTTTGCGCGTTTTTACGTACGTAATGCACGCATAATGTCAGAAAAACGTTTTTCTCATTGAATTCATGTTAAAAACAGACATCATATCCTGTCATTTTGAGCCATGTTCATGCAATTACAAGGTCATCCCCCTCTTTCTCTGTCCGTCGCTCTCTCCCTTCCTCTCTCTCCCTGTCCCCTGGTCTCTGTATGTGTGTGTGTTTGTGTGTGTGTGTGTGTGTGTGTGTGTGTGTGTGTGTGTGTGTGTGTATGTGTGTGTGTGTGTGTGTGTGTCCGTCCACCCTGCAGGTCTCTATTCTCTATTCCTCCTTTTCTTGCTCTCTCTCTCTCTCCCTCTTTCTCTCAATCTTTCAAAGTCCACTCCCTGCTTTCATCACCAACAAAACCTGCATGCCAACCAAAATGTCACAAATATTAACATGGGGCACTCTATCTTGATATACCCAATAAGGTGGGGGGGGGGGGGGGGTTAAGGGGGGGGGGGAAGATCGTTCTATTGACCAAGCTATCAAATGCGGCACCTATCGAAAATGCCCTGAAAGGAACATGCTGTTGCATACATGAATGCAATCAACTGCTGCCTTAAACAAAAAAGGAGGAAAGGAGTCTACATGAAGTAGATACACACGCAATAAAGAAACTTAAAAACAACTGTACAATTATTCTATTGCACCGTGACATACGGCGAGGACACAGAGGTTGTCTCAATTTCTGTCTAGGCCCTGTAATCAATGTCATTCTTTAAATGGAAACATTAAGACCCGCAACGTGAGAAGACAACAATTTAGCCAGAGGTGTGTAAATACTGTGGACTTTCCATGTAAAACTTGACGTACAGTTGATTTTTTACTGACTGCACTCATTTCCAAGGCACTTTTTGTTGTGTTGTTCTCTGTAAGATGAGATATGTATGGCAGGTTCTTATGTTGACAACAGTACATAACAATTGGTTGTCGTGTTTTGTTATTGAGACATTGAGACACAGTTCACTACCACTATTCCACAAGTCCGTGGCTGTGTTTATCAACTTTTCAGAAGTTCAAACACGTTTCCAAAGGCCTTTACGAACACGTTTCCAAACGCGTTTCCATTTAAAAAAAACGGTGCGTTTATCAACTCGATCGCCCAAGTCGAAAACCAGCCTTGTCACTGAAAACACGTGGTTTAAAGCAGTTTCAAAACAGCTTTGCATTTATCTCGCTTCTTTAAACGCGTTTGGGATCGTACAAATTTGCGTGTTTCAAAACAGCTTTCCGAACCCCATAATCAAAACACCTTTGCGTTTATTAACTCCCTGAAGGGCGTTTAAAAAAATTTAAACGCGTTTGGAAACCTTAATTCTACCAAAAAAAGAGTTGATAAACATGCCCCATGATACTTCTAGATGTACCTTGAAAGGAAATGGATCAGCTGTGAAAGAGATACATCATAACACAGGCTGAAGATAGCAATTAATTTGAGCACCATTTTTCTTTGAGGTACCTGTATTGATCAAAACTTTATAATAATCACACAAAGGGAAAGTCGATCAAGAATTTCAGCGAAAAACCTTGCCTGGAGCCCACGCGACTTGAAAGATATACAAAGCAAAGCAAAGCATGAATTATGATTCGCAAGAGAAAGTGAAGTTCTGTGAATAAGCGAGTATTCACCTTCCCCGTAGATTTGTTATTTTGTGTTTACTTAATGCAAGTGCTACGTGTGATATCTGACTCTGCATTGATTCTCTCCACAAAGTTCTATTAGATTGTCTCCTTTTATTTTTAAGCACACACTTTTTCTCCACATTCTCCTTGTTTACTTGTAATAACACTAGTTAAAATGTGTTTGCTCATATTGGTTTTAATCCTTGGTGTTAGCTGTGAATATTCTTTAGTTATTTATATCATGCATTTGTTTATTATCTGGTTTAAACATAATCAAAAGTTTTATTCATGTATTTTTACAAAATAATGT
>OZ022590.1:6334387-6366887 GCA_963669155.1 Arbacia lixula | reverse complement strand
AATTTCTAGCCAATTTTGGCAAAGTTCATTGAACTTTGACCTCTGAACTTTCAGGAATTTTAACAAAAATGTCACCAGTCTATCCTCAAGTAGTGATCTATCTTTGTACCATGTTTAATGAGAATTGCATTCTTGGATTTGGATTTATTGTGAAAAAGGTCAATTTTTGGCAAATTTTCACAAATTTCATTGACCTTTGACCTCTGACCTTTCAGAAATTTTACCAAAAATGTCACCAGTCTATCCCCAAGTAGTGATCCATCTTTGTACCATGTTTAATGAGAATAGCATCCTTGGATTTGGATTTATTGTGGAAAAGGTCATTTTTGGGCAATTTTTACAAAGTTCATTGACCTTTGACCTTTGACCTCAATCAGATTTGACCCCAATTTTACACACTTCATTAGTTTTATGCAATACATACATGTACCAAGTTTGAAGCAAATCTGCTGAACGGTTCTCAAGATATTGCCTAAACGGATTCGGGACGGACGGACGGACGGACGGACGTACGGACGGACGGACGGACGGACGGACAACCCGAAAACATAATGCCTCCGGCCACTTCGTGGCGGAGGCATAAAAACAAATACTACTTTTCTAACAAATAATAGGAGGTTGCCCAAGCTCAAGTTTTCTTTTTCTTTGTCATCACATCTTTGTAACAAAATATTATGAATGCATTTTCAGGATGAATGTGTGTTTGATATTATTAATGCTTTAACACTAACACACAGACAAAAGATCATTTTCCTATTCCATTCTTGTTAACTTTGTCGGTGCTGCCTATGTAAAAACTCAAAAAGTACTTTTTTTACTCATAAAGATTTCCTTTCAAGCAATGTCTCTTCAAATTGATATTTTGCCCCTCCCAATTCTATACCTCTTCTTCCTTCTTTATCTCCCTGCAATGTTTCATTCATCTCTAACCCCAAACAATAAAACACTTAAAAGAAGAAATGAATACGAGCTTTCAAGAACGCTTTTTTCATTTCTCTTCCAATGATTTTTTCACTTTTCTCCTTGATTTTATCTCTCTCTGTCTCTCCCCCTCTGTCTTGAATTTCCTTTCTCTTTCTCTTTTCCTCTGCCCATCCTGTGTGCCTCTCTCTCTTGTTCTATTTCACTCTCCCCTTTCTTCGTCTCCCTCTCTCCATCTCTCTCTCTCTCTCTCTTTTCCCCACTCTGTCTTAATTTTTCTTTTCTTTTCAATCTTTCTCTGCTCTGTGCCTCTCTCTCTTTCTTTCTACCTCTTTCCCTTTCTCCAAATCCCTAAATCCATCTACCTACCTCTTTCTCTGTCTTTCTCTTCCTTTTTCACTCTTCCACCCCCTCTCTTTTAATCTCCCTATCTCATTTCTTTCTTCCGACTCAAGCACAATTCTTCCTGTCACAAACAATCAAATGCCCAGAGATCCAAACTACTCTTCAAGCACCTACTCCGAAATTTTATCAAAATTCATCGCGCTCGCCAAACGCTCAGGACAGATCCTATCAAAACACCTCAAAGTCCGCTCAGCAAAAGCCAGAAGTCAATGCTCTATCTGGAGTGCACTTCTCACCCCCGTGCCCAACCTCAAGCGTGTACAGATAGCGGCATCATGAGACACTGAGGGGAGAACTAAATAAATAAAAAATGAAATTGTAGTACTCCATTCTCACCCGCAAAATGTCAACAATTTTTAAAAAATGTGTGAGTAGGATTTCAATGGGCATATTCCATAAACTATCTTGATAACCTATCAAACAAAACCAGTAGTATTTACTCTAGTGGAGAGAGTGTAATGCTCTGAGGTGCCACCTGAAGGCAAATATGATAAAAGATCTCAGTCTACACAATCTTACTTTCTTGTTTACATAAAAACCCACACGAGTATTGAATATTTGTATTTTAAAGGAGACCTCTGGGCATTACCAAACCAATGCTTTGTTGTTTTGGTACTAGAATTGAATATCAATCATCTTGTTGTGAGGTCTCAAATGTTTCTGTAATTAGAGAAAAATGCACTAAACTAATACATCGCATGGAACATTACAGACGTGTGGAACATCGGCTATCTCGATGTTCCACACGTCTATTTGTTTTGCACGTACGCTAGATCAATGCGCATACGTTATAGTGATCTATCGCTGGTGGAAATGATCGCGCTCACTCCCTCAAACTTTCATGCTATAATGTGTACACATGCTACTAGCGTGAAACGTAGGGCTTTGCTAGCTGCGATCAATTAGAGTATCGTGAGGTGGTATCGCTATCGGACAGAACTATTAAAATGTGATATTAAAATGATTTCCTAGCAATGTAGAAATAAATTTAGGATCTGAAACTTGTTTTATGTGTTCATTCGAGATGCACTGCGAAACAATTTTTCTGTTGAAACGATGTTTCTGATAAAGTGTTTTGAAACACTGCTCATACGAAGTGACAATATGCACAGAATATGCACAAAAGGACAAGTTGCACAGAACAGGCTGTGTCACAGCACACTCGGTGAAACTGTGTTTCTGGTGAAAACAAGAATTTTATAAATCACCCTTTAGAAACATGAACAGGGATTCTGGGAATGCACAATCGTATAAGGGCAGCCTTAGTATCACGGTTGCATTGCATCGTATATAGGAAATTGGCAATCATAGAATTAATCCAGCTTGGCTCTTAATTTCAAATGTCACCCCATTCTTATCGCCCCCATTAACTAACCAACCATACTCAGCTTGCAATATCTATTATCCCTCCTTCCACTTAATTGCATTGTAACCTTGGAGATGAATTTAGGGATAAAAAAGAAATTATGAGAAATAAAGAGAGAGGATGACCCTCTATAGTCTTTGTGCCAACGCATGCTACATCTCTTCCCTTGCGGATGATTGATTCAAAGCTTGCTGGTAGGAGGGCTTCCACTCTGAGTTCAACTTAACCCTTTCACTCCACTTTAACATACAATTCCCATAGACAAGCATTTTGCCTGGGACAGAAAGAGTTAACACTTTGTGCAGTACTGTTACATTTCAGTAATACACACAAACTCTATTGAGCAGCATTCTGTCTGGCACAGCAGGAGAAAGAGAAAGAGAAGAGAGAGAGAGAGAGAGAGAGAGAGAGAGAGAGAGAGAGAGAGAAAGAGAGAGATAGAGAGGAGGGAGGGAGAGAGATAGAGAGCAATATATATATAAAGAGAGAGAGAGAGAGAGAGAGAGAGAGAGAGAGAGAGAGAGAGTGAGAGGGGAGGGGAGGGAGGGAGAGAGAGAGAGAAAGAGAGAGAGAGAGAGAGAGATAGAGAGAGAGGGGGGAGAGAGAGAGAGAGAGAGAGGGTGGAGAGAGAGAGAGAGAGGGGGGGGGGGGGAGAGAGGGGGGGGGAGCTGACTGACCTTGCATGCAGCTGAATAAAAGGGTAAAGTCTTAAGAAAGAGAATGAGAGAGACAAAGAGAGAGAGACAGAAGGAGAAACACAGAGAGAGTGACAGAAAGAAATACAGATAGAGAGGGGGGCAAATTAGTTTTCCAGTAAACGACCGCGCAGCTGACTACGTGGGTTCCAGTTCGATGCTCTGGTCCACCATCCATAAAAGAGGATGGTTCAGGTTCCACACTTAGGTGCAATATTGCCCAAAACACCCATAAAACACAGCAAAAGTACTCAACTCAAGAACATGGCAATGTTCTAGAGCTATGCAAGAATGCACTACCAGTAAACATCTTATGGAGTGTTTGTATTACGTCTTCCTTCACCATGTAAACATGTGTTTGTTGTATGGGATTTGTGCACAAGACTGGTGAACCAATCCATACATTGTCATGAGTTAACTTTGTTACTTAGCCTGTGCATCTACCATTAGATGTTAGGTTGTACAGTTTCAGGTGGAGGATAAATAAAATCAGCATTTACCTCAGAACATATGCACTGGCTTTTAAATTGTCATCATTTGATGTGCATTCGTTTCTTGTGTGTAAAATAGGGGGTTGAATAATTTTGCAACATGGTATTTGGGTGCAAATTGCAATTTCCGATGAACTATGAAGTAAAATTTGATTTTTTTTTCTCAGATATTCTTTAGTAATTAACTGTCTGCAAACTATCTTCATGGTTTAATAGAAATCTCCTGTTGTAATATTATTCATTATGACACAACATCAAAAATGAGAGGGGGGCTGAATAATTTTGCTGCCAACTGTAATGTGTGCCCTACAGATAAACACATTTATTCTATCACTTTTCTTTGTACCATTCCTTATCTTGCTGTGTCTCTCCTTTTGTTTCTCTTTCATCTCACATCTCTTCCTTGTCTCTCCTTCCTAATCTCTTTCTTATTTTTCATGTACCATTCCTTCTATTGCTCTTTTCCCTCCAACCTTCTTATCATATTTCCTTTTTCCACTCTTTCTATCTATCCTCTCGCACCTACTCCGCTTCCTTGGTATGTTCTCTCTCTTCTATTCTAAGTAGTTCTTCCCCCTTGAATTTCCCATCATCAAAAACTTCTCAATCATTGCTAACAAGGAGCGACTGTTTGATGCATTGCATTTGATGCACTGACCTAAATTTAAAAGTCTCTATTTTGATGGATTAGCATCAAGAGAGTATCGGACCATTATACCGGAGAAACTGCTATCACGTCAAGAAAATGAAGATAAAGTGGGGAGAATGCTGCCTGAAGACAGCAAAAAGAGAGTTGTTTTGCTGTACAGCTATGTTCCCATGGCCGATCAGATCAACTTGATTGTCCAGATTGCTCAAAATCTATGAGCAAGCTTGACCAAGCCCAAAATTGTTGACATTTCAAAATTTTGTTGCAAGTTAGCAGGAGTAATGAGCAAGGAAAAGCACCCCAACCATTCCTGTGAGCAGGCCAGACCAGTTCTCAGTCGCTTGATCAGGCTTGATCAAGTTGATCTGATTGGCGGTGGGAAAATAGCTTTAGTTGCATAATGTGAGACAGTTCACTAGTGCTTTCATGTACCATCAAATCCATGTGCTGTGCCCTATATGGATTTGATGGTTCGAAAAAAACGCTGAGTGGTGGAACGTGCCACTACAGCATAGTCCATTCTTAACCCTGACAATACCAGGCCTTGGAAAACCTTAATGGCTTACTACACATCTTCATATCAATGGTAATGAGAGATTTAACCCTTACAATACCAGTCCTTGGAATGCCCCTATGTCTTACTACACATCCTCATGCCAATAGGGACAGGGAGAGCCCTAACATTACCAGGTCTTGGAATGCCACTTTGTCTTACTAGAAATCCTCACGCCAATGGGACTGAGAGAGTTAACCCTTACATTACCAGGGGGGTGTTTCACCAAGCTTTTCGTAAGTTACGAACAACTTTACAAACGACTGGTGATCCCTTCTTGAGCTTAATCAGATTCTCAGTGAACAAAGTGTGGTAGCGCATTTAGCAAAAGAAGGGATCAACAGTTGTTTGTAAAGTCTTATGTAACTTACGAACAGCTTGGTGAAACACCGTCCCGGTCTTTAAAACCCCATTGGCTTACTAAACATCTTTATGTCAATGGTAATGAGAGAGTTAACCCATTCCAAGCCAAACAACATGGTGTTCTCATAAGATCTGTGCACAAATGTAACATATGTAGCACTTTCATCATTTTGAGATGACTCCTACCTGATATTCTGAAACAAATCTTAAACACAACCCATGGTCATAGCAGAATTTAGAGGTAAGGACATTTTGCATGTAAGACCTCAAAAATGTCGCTAATGATGTATAGAAACGCTGCTTCTAGCTCAGAAAACTGGATCAAAACACGTTCTATTTAAAAGAATACTGAAAAGGATTTGCTAAGGATGACCTAGAATGAAATGATACTTAAAACAAAGATAATTAGTTGCTCTGGTTTCCATGGCAAGAATGTTTGGGTAATAAGATAATAAATTAACTTTTGGTAATGTGCCACTTATGAGGTGAAGAAGGAAAAGAAACAACAGAGAAAAGGAAAAATGACTTTATAGTTGACCTAAGATCGTGTTTTACTTTTCAGTATTTACTTTTCAGTATTCAAACTGAAAATACGAGATGAAATGGAAGATAAATGGAAAGAATAGGTGGTGATGGAAAATTTTGTGATGTGGTCACCAAAACAGTTATCAGAAGAAAACAAATGACAGATAGGGAAAAGGCGTGCTGACTGCTACGAATAGTAAGTTTTGCAACAAACCATCATAAGAGCTTGGACTAACAACATAAAAGGTAGAGAAAAATGATAGCCGTGCTCATGTCCAAATCTGATATAATGAGACAAATCATGAAAAGATGGATATGATTTGTCTGGCAAAAAGGTTAAAATATGTATTTAACCCTTAAACTACCATACCTAAAAAGTCACATTGGCTTACCATGAAGCTACCAGTCAACGGTAACAAGAGAGTAAACGCAAGAACAGCTCATACTCGCACCTTATCATACAATCAGATTGACCTCAACTCTTTCTGTACTCAAAAGATGTATTATGAAGACTTCAGTCTACCAGTAGAGAGAAAATATATTGATACAAACTAATTATGCATTGCTTTTAGATTCTGCAATACATCTAAACAGCTTTTGTAAAGATCTAACAGCCCCACCCACATATAGAAACACAAACATAAACACACACCACCCAAAACAATCATGATACTGTTTTCAGATATCCTCATAAAACATTAATTAAGTACATACATGTAACCATCTCCTAATAAAGAAACTCTAATGGCAGCATGACAGGCCTGTATCAACATTATCTTCCGCTTTTCATTAATACAAGCATATGACTGGCATACAAAGAGAAGAAGTCAGACGAAGACTGATTGATAAAAATCTAATTAGGTGATCAGGGAAAGACGCTTGATGACATTACAATCAGCTAATATCGACCTGTCCTGGAGTGCACGTTTAAGAAAGATGCATTTAACCCTCCCAATACCACACAAGGAGTAGTCCATTGACTTATTTCACATTTTATGCGCATATAGTACTGATGGGGTTAAAGCAATATATGTATGGAGATGGGACTTGAAGGCAAGCATTTACTTTCAAGTATTTTCTGGAATAATCATTTTAGTTTTTATCCTGTGTGTTGTCATACTGTATACTACTGAACAAAAGATTTAGATGTAAATTGAATTTGCAATCTGAATCAAATGCAATAAAGAATAGTTCTCCCTTATATTGGTAAACTGCATTTACACTATTTTGTGCATAACTTTATAATGTGTTTGAAGATACTGGTAGATTTAACATAATAGACCCATTTTGTTATGTATGCAAATTGTATGCAAATCATTCAAGCAATACATTTCTAAGGGTGACACCAAAACTACTAGATTCAAAGTACATTCCACCAACTGAAACTGAATCACTACATACAGGCGATTGTCAAAACACATTACTGCACATTTAGGGATAAAGTTGTGAATTCATTATGAAAATGGCTTTTTACACTCTTTTTAAACATAAATAGCAGTGTAGTATAGCATAGGTTGAGCAATAATGTACTTTCAATTTCTTCGAGTGTCACAATCAAGTCTCGACCTGCGAGCTCGTGTGAAGCAACAAACAATGTCCATTGACACAAGACTAGTAACTTCTAGCCCCTTTTAGAGGTATTCAAGCCAATCTTGGGTAGGCATGATTGGAGATTAAGCAGCTCACAATGTCCGATTGATGTTTGTTCAGTGGGCAAAGGTAGAGCTTGGATGAAGGTATCATTTTACTGACCCAACGCAAGTCTGGACACCGATAGCCAACCGCGTTCATACAAGGGCGATTTGCATTGCACCATAGCTGTAAAGTGGCATGCGACTTCTCCATACTATGATGTATATAAGGTATAGTTATCCCAGAATGCATCAGCAGCGTCCACCGGGGGTTTTGTGCAGTCAAACCCACTGCCGATCTCATAAACTGAAACATTAGCTCAGAAGTGGGTATACCTTCAAAATGATTCTGGATGTTGCTGAGCGTTGCATTATGAGACAAATTAATATGCAGAAAAATCATCTCTAAGCTCCTGGCATATTAGCACGATAATAAAACTAGTTCATGCTTATTTGCAAATATAGTCAAACCTGGCTATGCGGCCACCTGGATTCAACAGCCACCTGCCTATAGCAGCCATCTTCGACTCCTCAGCAGAGACATTCAGTGTTGAAAACCATTGATATAGCGGCCACCTGGCTAAGGCGGCCAGCGGCCACCTATTTTGTCTTCCTCGGCCAAAATTTTACCGTGTATAGCGGCCACCAATTCTGAAATCACCCGTCCCTATCGGCGTGGAAAGTTGGTTTTTGCGCTATCCCCGCTGAAGGCGCAACCCCAGTGGTACATCCGCCAATAACATTGTACTGGGGGTGGAGATTATGCCTACGTACGTACATGAGTAAACCCGTAAGTCCAGGCAATGGACAATGCTTTACCTTTGGGACTGTCAGTGCTCGGTACTGAGGGGGTTGAAGCAGGCATCTTGCGCGCTACACGTTTTGTGTGCGCGAGTGCGAACAGGACTTCTGCTTGATTAGCTCCTCTGGAAGGTAAGACCACCTCGGTAAACAACCCCTAGACAGCAAAACAAGTTTGCCCTCTCCCACCTTCCAACCGAAACGGCGGCCGTAAGAGAGTGACTCAGGAATCGCACTTTGTTACCCCCAGTCAATGAAGTGAGGCAACCTCAATTCACCAAGGATTGTAGCTATTAACTCTCCATGTGCTGACATTGCACTTTTTCACCAGTTATACACACAAATCATATTAATCAGTATTTCGTCTAACACAGGAGATAAACCTAGTCTGCATTTCATGGGCAGATTTTCACAAGAACATACCCTCAATGGAAATATCAAATATTTGTTCGTAACTCCTCTTCTGCCAGTCACTAAAATGCTTTTAGGGAGTGGTGTGTTTAACAAATGGCATTTCAGGAGTTAACTCCTTCTCTGCCAGACTCCACACTGCCCTATGGGAATGGTGTGGTTAACCAGTGCAAAAATGCCTCAATGGTGCACAAAGAGTTAACTCCTTCTCTGCCAGACTCCACATTACCCTATGGGAATGGTGTGGTTTACCAATGCAGAAATGGCTCAGTTGTGCACAAAGATTTAATCCTGTCAGCATTATATACCCATCCAGTGATTGGGAAAGACAATACATGCAGCTCAGGCCAATTAATCCCCTGCAATAGCAAAAGAGGGCCCCTTTTAGATGTAAGGAGAGCCCCTGCAAAAATAAATATTGCTCACATATATTTTCTCGTTTCCTGACTAAACGCTTGAGCCAAAGCCTGTCTTCTCAACTGATACATGTATCTTGCCACAAGATCATAAAAACGGTAATTTCAAAAATGTAAAAATTTTCTATTCTGCCTCAATTAGGACAAAGTCATTTAAAACCATGTGAAGTATTCGTAATATTCATGATAGCGTGGCAGGCTTAAGCGACTGATCATCAATAGAGGGTATGTGAAATATTAATCAAATTACTGCAACAAACATTGAAAGTAAAGTAATGTAACTACAAATTATCCAAACGAAGTTATTGTGTGATGAGTCCACATCTTCATTGGATCTATGGAGTATATGGACACAAAGACATAACACTGCTCTCAAAACTATTAAAGTCTGCACACTACATGTACACTAAGAATCTTTTCATTTAAACTCTCTCCTCCCAATCAGAGAAGAAAGTATTAGTCTAAACATGCAGACCTCAAGTTTAATTGCAGCAGTGCATCAAACGGACATAGTTTGGACAACTCTGAAGCTAGGCTACCTCTGAATAGTCAGTGCTGACAATTTCAGTGAAATCCTCAGTTTTGATTGGCTGAGAGGCACTTGCCTCTGCTGTTACTATGGTAACTGTCGGAGAAAGACAACTTGTCAGTGCTGACAATTTTCATGAAATCCAACCCTACCCCCAGGTCACTCCACATAGATTCTAATTCAGCTGTGTATTCAGTTTAATCATTTCTTGTTCATTCATGACAATTCCCAGAGCTGCCAAGTAGTACTGATTTTTAGCACATCATACTGAAATTTGAGAAGAATACTGAAGGTTTCATACAAAATACTGATTTCATAAGTTCTACATGTAGTTCATGGGTTGTTATATTGTCTTTATTTAAAAATATTGATTTTTTTTTCATAAAAACACTGATTTTATGCCTTCAGAATACTGAAATGTTTTGATTCAGGCTGGCAGCCCTGAATTCCCTTTATTCACCAAAATCAAACATGTCCTTCATTACATATATAATGAAAAATGCTACATACATATGTGAATAAAGAACAGCCCCCCCCCCCCACAAAAAAAAAATCAATAACATAAAATAATATGTACCATAGTGCTATATTGATCATTCATGGATAAGGAACATATTGTATCTATAACATAGAGTAAAATCTGCTTAAGGGACTGCTGGCGAGGAAGACTTGAACAAAGTTTCCCCAAAAAAGTATTAAAGGTAACATGCAAATACAGACCACTTTTCACAATTCGTTCTCCCTTGAGCAGTGTGTATATATACAGATTGCACTGTATTTGTCAACGTAGCACTTCTTTTCGGTATAATTATTTACTTTTCTCCTTTATTCCTTTTGAGTTAATTAGGACATTCTTTATGTTAAATCTATTTAAAATTATTTTAGTCTTAAGCATGTGCAGGACAAGCAATGTTCTGAAGTCACTGTCCCTGCACAACACTGTTTATGTGTCCTTCCTAGAAATCTTAACCACAACTAAATATTCTGTAGAGTTAACAAATTCATTATCTTTCTAATCTGTTAGTCAACAATACATGAAGCTAGATCCCCTTTCCCTATTAAAATCAGCCAATTAAATACCTATGGTGAAAAAAACACATATTTTTAAACTATTTTTAAACTAGGAGGAAAGGAAGCTATTCATGTAATTAAGAAGAGCAAGTTATTTCAACTTTGCTGTACTCAATGACGTTTCTATGCCAAATATAATTAAGGAACAGAGTTAAAAAGGATTCGAACCTGATGAAGATTGTCTTTTTTAATTACATCAAACCTACAACTCTAATAGTAATCTATTAGAGCGGCTTCCCCTCAGTATAGCTTGTGTAATTATCCCTTAGTCCCAAAGAGTAGAATCAGGGTAGGGGATTACGATGTAAGCTTGTTATCAAGGAGAGGAATCTATCTGGGCGTCGTGAAATTAATACAGAACGCCACCAAGGCATAAAATCCCTCGTCCTTCCTTTCCCTCCTTTTATTTCCATTGGGAGACGAACAGAAAATCGTTGTGAGAAAGGTGATGCCGCCGACTCGTTTTCACTTTATCAAAATGCAATTAAGTTGAGATGAGGCACGCTGATCTCGGCGCGCGATGCCCGCGAAGCTGACGCTGATTGATACCGACATTGGCCGAGTCACGTTAAGAGTCAAGATGCACTCTTGGTATTGGTGCGATGAACTCGAGGCAGGCCAGATAGGAACAGGGCTGATTGTCTCTGGTGATGGGCCCTTTGTGATCTTTTCAAACTTAATATGCAAGGAGGATAAACAAAAACCTTCTTAACTGTTCATCTGTGCCACTCGTCCACTAGTATACAAACTTTCTTTTTCCTGGAAGAAAAGCTCTTTTGTGCTAAGAAAGAAAAAAAAATGATATCATCCGACTAAATTGGCAAGCAGCCAGTACAATATTTATTCTTCAAAACTTTCTTGCAGACAAACTCTTTTGTCCTAAGAAGAAAAAAAGGTCAAAGTAATAACTAAGGGGTAGAAACAAAAACTGTCTAAACTGATTATCCATATTTTTTGGCAAGCAGCCAAGACAAACGTTTTCTTTCAACCTTCCCTGAAGACAAGCAATTTTGTGCTATGAAAGAAAAGAGGTTTTAGTAACAACCAAGGATAAGAAACAAAATCCTTCAAGATTGTTCATCCGCATTTTGGGGCAAGCAGCCGGTACAAACTTTCTTCTACTAAACTTTCTTGAAGACAACCTCTCTTAAGTTAAGAAAGAAAATTGATGTTAATCAAACCAAGGAGAAGAAAAGAAACACTTCAAAACTGTTCATGTACATCATTTGGCAAAGCACCTGTAGAAACTTTCTTCTTCTAAACTTCCTTTCAAACAAGCTTTCTTGTGGTATGAAAGAAAAATTATGTTACTAAAAATCAAGAAGAAACAAAAACCTTCCAGATTGTTTATCTGCATCATTCAGTGAGCCTATAAAAATGGTCTTCTTCTTAACGTCCTTGCAGACAAGCTCTCTTGTGGTAAAAAGAAAAGAGATGCTAGCAAAACCAAGGAGGAGAAACAAACCCGTCCAAACTGTTCATTTGTGTCACTCAGCGAGCAACCTGAACAAACTTTCTTTTTTCAAACATCCTTGAAGACAACTTCTCTTGTCGTAAGAAAGAAAATTGATGTTAGTAAAACTAAGAAGAAACAGAAACCTTTCAAACTATTCATTTCCATTACTCAATGGGCCTATGCAAACTTTTCCATTCCAAATCTTGTTTACATGCCAGTAGTGTAAACAATATCTTTTGTTGTAACAAAGACATCTAACGTTAGTAATAACCAAGAATAAGAAACAAAAAACCTTCCAAACTGTTAATCCATTTTACTCTATGTGCCTGGACAAGCTTTCATGTTCCAAACTTCAATTTCCAATCCACTAACTGTAATTGAGAACAAGCCTTTATAGAAAGAACATCAATAGACATGAGTAATTCTCTATTGAGATGGCATTTAGAACTGAACTAAAAATGAAATAAATGAGAATATATTATAAATGTTCCAAACCTCATCTCACCTAGATATACACTAATGCACATTTGACCCAATTCTATTGATCTAAGCCATAATATATAAAATCGTATCCTTCTATCAGAGGGTTGTTTGGAAGCTAAACATTATCAATTGAAGTCACACCCTCGTCCTGCTCCTCCTGTGCCCTCCTGAGAACCATAAAGACTCTTCAAATAATCCATCCAGCAGGAGTTACCCTGGTAAGAATACATGGGTGAGACAGGGGAGAGGGGAGAGGGAAGGGGTATTCTGCTCTACTCTACCAAAAAGGAAGCAACTAACAAAAGAGACCTTTCTTGTAATTGAGCAAAATGTGTCTTTCACTTGCACTGGCGTCAGTGCAAAACCACATCATGTTAGATTAAATATCACACAGCAAGAAGAATATTTCTTGTCGAGATTTTGGCCGTATGTAGGGAATGCTGAGTACAATTTAAGAATACCAATAACCCAGATTTGAGTGATTTGTCACTTGCTTCCTTTTGTCAGAGAAGGGCATCAAAACACAAGATGGACCGCCAAGGGACCTTCAAGACAGCCACTTTATGTGTAGATTCTCCCAGGGACGTTCTCCAAGGTATGTCTTCCCAGGTAAGCTCCTTCAAAAAGCCAGGTCACTGCCCACATAATGTTGCTCTTACAGGGTAACATCCCCCCCCCCCAGACATCTGAGCAAGCAGTGGGGAAAGTGGTTACCTGGGTGTTGACCAGGGCAGACCTGACCTGGGTTGGTCTAGGTTTGAACTTTAAGGGATAGATCATCCAGAAATTATTTTTATTTCAATAAAAGCAGACACATGAAAGAAACATGTTAGTGAAGGTGTGATGAAAATCTCGCAAAGGATAAGCAAGTTACAATCTTTTAAAGTTTTGATTTTTTTTTTCTAAAAACAAATGCATTTTCTAAAAAAAACAATTATGCATACCTGTGCATTTAAACATCATCAGAAAAACATTTTTAAACACATACCAGTATGAGAAAATATCATTCCGTTGTCAAAAACAAAAAAAAGCAATTTATGTATTCATTTTGTATACAACATATGGGAGAGCACCTTGCACATGATGTCATGAAATTGAAATGTCAAAATCTAAGACAAAAGAAAAGTTAAGTTGCTACTTTGCCACTTTGAATGAATGGAAACACAACAAAAGATTGTTGTTTTTTGCAACTTTGAGCTGATGAAAACACAAAAAGGATGCTATTTTGTAAATTTGACCGAATGAAAACACAAGAAAAGGTGCTAATTTGTTACTATGAACTAATGAAAATGCAGGAAAGATGCATTTTTTCAACTTTGCGTTAATGAAAACACAAACAAGTGCTACTTTGTATTATTGAGCTGATAAAAACACAAGGAAAGGTGCTATTTTGCAACTTTAAGCTTAATGAAAATGCAATTTTTTTTCTTCTTCCAGCTGACGAAGAAGATCTTCTACAGCGCTCATAAGACCTGACTGACAAAATCAATGGCGGTGCGATACTAAGGGAGATCAATCCGCCAACTCGACACTCTCTCCCGTCGACAGAGCGGAGATGGGGTTACCTCGCCGCGCCATCTGGAGGCAAGGTTCGGACGGCAGGATTTCCTAGCCCGTCTAGAGGTTTGTGAACGTCCGTCATGTCCTCGGGGTGGATATGCAACTCCACCGAGACTCTAGACCAAGTAAAAATCAATGGCCAGGTGATTGAATCCTTGCAAACTCAATCTCTTCTTCTCTCTCTAATTGAAAAGTGATTTGTTCTATTATATATATATATATATATATATTCAGTTCTTACATATCATAGTTTCAAATATGGAATTAATGCCTTGCTCTGCCTTAGTAGATGACTCTTGAAAGACCAAGTAAAAATCATTGGCCAGGGTGACTAAATCCATGCCGACTCAAAGTCTTCTGCATTCACTATCTCATCATTAACTTGTTCTCAACAGTTCTATTATACATGTATTAGTTCTAACACATCATAGTTTCTGCTGAGAAAGCTCATTGCATCTGATGTATTTCAGTGATTATTAACATCTTAACCATATATCTTGCGTAAATCCATTTCCAACAGATCAGGACGGCCCTGTATCCCAAAGTGCTAGTTCCAATAGATAGGAAATCCACAAATTAATGTTAAATTTGCCATCTATAACGAGCATCTGTTTCACAAAACGCCACTGATACATGCTTCAACTGCCAAGTCCGAAACCTTCATTTCTGTATTTTGCCATCTAAAACTCAGTGTTAATATTCTGTCATGAAAATCAGGTTTCCCCATTAAATGAAACAGATCCAGGCATCATCTTGGTTGTAAAAGATTATCCTGTTTGCTTGAAGCTCCACTTTCAGCTCAATTTTCAGTACAAAATACTGAAAATCCATTCTACATGTACTTGGCAGCCCGGAAAGAGTATTTAAAAGCATATCTGGAAGTGAGACTTGCAAACTAGTGTTTGTAACATGTATCTTTATCTTTCCCCATTTTACAATCGGCCGCCATCTAAAACACAGTATTCTGCCAATAAAAATCAGGTTCCCCAATAAATGAAACAGATATATGCATCATCTTCCTTGTAAAAACTTCAGATTCAGCTAAATTTTCAACAAAAAATAATGAAATCGCATACCAGTTGACAAGTCTGAGAAAGAGCTGTCAAAAGCATGTCTGGAAGTAAGACTTGCAAACTAGTGCTTATAACATGTATCGTTTACCTATTTCCCCGTTGTGCAATTGGCCCCCCGCCGCCAAAGAGCTTTCTACCCTTCTCTCTCTCTCTCTCTGAGAAGTGAAGTGGGTTCTTCAACATGTGCAGGGTGTGATTCGTCGATCACGGAAACCCTGTTCACATATGCCAAAATAGGCGCAACATTTGCAGCAATTTTGCTGATGCATTAACAGTAGCTGCTTACATTCAATTTATAGCGCAACACTTATACTGCTTAGTGGTACATGTCACCATTTTGTGTTTGTTCTAGCTAGGGGCAAGGGGAGAGTTGACAAAAATACTGCAATCTAATGGGGTTTTCAGTGTATATGACCAATGAGGCTTTCTGGAAGCTTTCTTACTGACGTGTATCAGTAAAAGAGATGATCTATCATGATTATGATATGAACAGGGCTTAGTGCCTTCATTCCATATCTTATCTTTAGTCTGCAGTCACATGCTAAATTGTGACAATCACACACACAAAATGTGAAAAATTTGACTTAGAAATTGATGTTTTAACCTCGATCAGAATATGCATTTTGTGACTGCAGTTCAAATTGCACCATTAGTGTGATTTTGGTTAAAGGGCATATACTGTACTGGGAAGGCAAAAAAGCCTTCGAAATGTAATTGTTAGCAATCTTCTTGCCAATGGTCTTAAATTCATGTATTGTCTATTTTAGTAGCTTGCTGAAAGTTATTTGCCCTCAAATGATCCATATTTGGAGTAATTAATGATTATTAGTGAAATCCTCAAAATGTTCAGCCCGTACAGTTTGCGGATTTGTGATTTAATCACTAATTTCTCCAAGTATGGATCATTTGAGGGCAAAGTGAGTGAGGTTTTCCAACTTGTGTGTGAATGCTCACAAGAATTAGTGAGGCTATAGTGAGGTTCTTACTAATTCTTGTGTGTGAATGCAACACACTTCTTGGGAAAACCTGTACAAACCTACAGGAGCAAATACAAATTTCTGAATAAGACTCTGCCATTTCAACCAGCATTTGTAAAGAAATGCCCTGGAAAGATTAGATGTAAACACACCTTAAAGGTAGCCCATCCCTTTTGCAGACCCAATTCTGAAAGTTCCTTGACTTTGTCATCATTTGAGAGTGAGTGGATCTATAATCTGGAATCCCTGGAATCGTGAAAGGGTAATATTCAGTTTTGAGGAAATAATCTTCGATAATTGATCGAGCTTTCTTTTTTTTGCTGCCACAAAAAAGTCAAATCTAAGTGAAAACTAGTTAGATTTTCATTTCTTCTATTGGAGTTATAGTAACTCTGAACTTAAAATTTCACAGTTAGTATCCCAAAAATATGTGCTAAATATTTGCAAAGTTTGCAGATGTTTGTAAAAAGGACATCTTTAAAGGAGAAATCAACTGGGATTCTATGGAGAATGGAATCACCTGCTTGCCTTCAGGTTAGTGTGCAGCACCACAGTGGTTAAGAGCCAGCAAAATTTATTGTACCAACCCGGCAAAACAAAAGCTGGACAATGTGTGTGCCTGTGAATTGCTGCCAGTGGCCGACTAGGCTCTAGCACTACCGTTAACTCTTAGATTTAGAAACAGGTAATACACATACATTTTAGAGAGCTTCATTTTGTCTGGCAAATAACAGGGTTCATAGCACATAATTCAAGCTGCTATCCCTAGCTCATTCATTGACATCCAAGTGATTAGACTCCAAAATCTCCAGAAGAAACTTCATAATTCAACAGAAAGTTTCATTAACGTAAGGGGCTCACCACAATTAGGTCATTCTAATAAAAAGACTGCAATATGATTATAGGTAAAGATCAAAGTAAAAAAAAAAAAATGTTGACTGTACGATCAGTTTGCAGCATGACAGCAGCATTGCATTGGGTGAGTTGTTCTTTATCAGATGCGTTTACACATGACTCTCAGAACATGCCTTGTGAGCTTTACTTCCTCCTTCCCCTATTCTTGCTCCCTAGCTTTCTGTCATGAGGTCTATCCCACAACGTGGTCCATCAGCGAGCCATGCCCCGATCCCCAGGAAAGCCCGTGCGCTTGCCCCTTTAACTCGTATTCCACGGCCGCGACAAGCTTTTGACGACGAAGACGAAGCTCAAACACGGACTGGAATCGTGTTTATACATAAGCAGCCGCAATTGGACAAATGCTTTACCAAATGAAAATTCATCACAAGTTGATCTCCTTGTCTATCCAACTCCCATCAAGGCAGGAGTATATGCCGCAGACAGTCTTGATGGCCAATTGAGGTTGGTATCACAGCCAAGTAAGTTGATGGATGCGGAGTGCGGTTAGACGGATGAGATGGATCGGATTTGATTTAAGTTGTTTACGGAGCGGAGCGAGATTGTTTTAAAGCATTCGTCACTGACTGCGAGAAGAGGCAATTTGAGGCAATATCTAAATATCTAGATGTGAAATGGCCAGTTTGTTCGAAGGCATTCATCACTGACTGTGAGAAAAGGCAAGTTGAGACAATATCTAAATATCTAAGTCTGAGATGGCCATTCTGTTTAAAGGTATTCATCACTGACTGTGAGAAAAGGCAATTTGAGACAATATCTAAATATCTATATGTACATGTGAGATGGCCATTCTGTTTAAAGGCATTCATCACTGACTACTAGGACAGGAAATTTAAGGCAATACCTAACATTTAGATATCTAAAAATGAGATGGCCATTTCATGTGGTGATGAAAGTGGAGGGGAAAAAGAATGGATAGAAAAGGGGGTGGCAGGATTTAAGAGGGAGATTATTTAAGGAGGAAGAGAGGGGGGAAGGAAGGATTGCTCGAGGAAAGTGAGTGTGTGTGTGTGTGTGTGTGTGTGTGTGTGTGTGTGTGTGTGTGTGTGTGTGTGTGTGTGTGGGCGGGGGTATATTGAAAGAAGAGGGAACCATATCGGAGTGTAAGATACAGTTTTAATAAAGGAGGTTAGAGTGGAGATTCAATATCACAGAACTGGAAAAGGGGGAACGATGACTGGTGAAATGGGAAAGGGGGGGGGGGGGGGAGGGGTGTACGAGAAACCAGAGGTTTAAGAGGAAAGGGTGGGAGTATGAGAGTCAGACACTTTTTTCACTGGCTTCTCCCCACATTTTGTAAAAAAAAATCTATAATGCAAATATGTAAGTACTCTGTGTAATTTGGTATTTGCTATATGCATTATTGAGTACACTCCTCTTGATCATTTCTGTCCCTGTTCATTTATGTATGCAAACTTATCATTTTCATCTTCTTGTATATTTTATGTAAAAACAAAATATGTCGAAAACAAAAACATTCAATTTAATTCAATTCAATGTAACATTTGGAAGTTGTAATAGTGGAAACTGGAAAGGATTAAAACGGTGAAAAAGAGAGGTGTTGAGAAGTTAGAAAACCAATAAACAAGGAAGTAACAACTCACTGTGCTTTCTTTCGCATAGTAAAGATTCCTCCCTTTGATCTTGAAGTACCTCCTTCTCCATCTCTGTAAAAAGACAAAATCATGGACGAAAGTGCGCATTAATGTCACAAAAATAACAGGAAAGACAAAAAACGCCACTCCAAAGAACAAAATATGCACCAATTTATGAGCAAAATTAATTTTGTTTTGAGAAGAGACACCAATGTCAACAATTGGGGAAAAAAGTGGAAATACTGGAAAGAGCTGGGGAGACTTAATAACAATTCTTGCAGTAAAATTGTACATCAATGATGCCAAGTACATATTCTTTAAAGTCTAAAAACTGCATTTTTAAGAGTAAAGAAAAAAAAATCCTTCATCGTCATATTTATTTCTTACAACAAGCTTCAGTATGACATGGTACCTCAAAAGTAGATCACCAAATTCTGCCAACAGTGAACACTCATCAGCATAGCGTAGGGATTGGCACTAGTCTGACACAAGATGGCGCTCTAACATTTTCAAGCACAATGCAACTTTGAGTCCATAATGCAAATGCCAGGGTTTTTTTTCTTTCACTTTTCTTGAGCTGAAATTTGAAAATTTTATCAAAGGAGTTTCATTATTTGACAATAAGATAAAATCTTCCTCTTCTTGTTTTTGTTCTTTTCAACAAAAGAAGACAAGAGTGCCTGTGAATGCCATACAAAAAGACGCTTATTGTAAAACTGGCACTGAACCAGTTATATGGAATCTGAATGTTGTCAATGTAGGCATGACAACCCATTGGTCATACCCCCTCTATAGTCCATTCCAAGTGCAGTATCACACACTCGAATCATCGGAAGCCAGTGGGCACGAGTGTAATCTAAACTCCCAAAGTCTCTTCTGGTTTAAAAGCACTTTTACATTGCATATCATGAAAATACGAACTTCTGTTTATCCCTATTTTCCTAACCCAAAATATATGTGAGTGAAAACGACCATAAGCCTCGCAAAATCTCTTCCCTATCTTTGTATTGCCTTTCTTTTTGCTGATACAGGGGGGTGTTTCACCAAGCTGTTTGTAAGTTATGAACGACTTTACGTATGACTGGTGATCCCTTCTTGTGCTAAATGCCATACCACACTTTGTTCATTGAGAATCTGATTTTGCACAAGAAGGGATCACCAGTCATTCGTAAAGTCGTTCGTAACTTACAAACAGCTTGGTGAAACACCCCCCAGGTATGATTTATATTTTCATAACTTGCAAGGTAGCAATACCTTTCCTCGATCTTCCCTTTGTGTTAGAAGGAGTCTGTGGGGTTAAAAAAAACTTTTTCCAGTTTTATGTTTCTTTATTACCCTCAGTGTGTCACTTGTTGATTATTTCATGATTAACCCATGTACTATGCAAATCTTAGACCAGCACTCACAGCCAGAAACCGGATTAATCTTGCCTACCAAGCCACTGTACCTGTGCACCTTGCATGTGCACATACTGATAAACAAAGGGTTAATATTCATTGTAACGAGTTGCTCGCGAGCATTGTCATTGTGTCAACTGGATATTTTGCATTATTACTAAAAACATGCTGCTAGTGCATGCAATGTATACTGTAGTGTAAAGACTTCCTTTAGGGATGGATATAAAATGTTCAGTAAAAAACCTTCTTAAGCAACTTTTCTCCAAAGAAATTCCACAAATATGACATAGAACTACTTCTGACACATATCAAGAGCTTTTATATAATAATAATAATGATGATACATAGAATTTATATAGCGCACTTTCCATCTTAATCAGATGCGCAAGGCGCTTCAGAGCAAATTAAAGAGGGAGAGACAAAATACAATACAGGTATGAACTTGTATGTCAAAAAGCACCATTATACCATTATACCATATCTAATGAATGTACTTAAAACAAGCAGAGACCGGTACATTCTTACATACCTGGTTCGCATAGGAAATGGGTAAATACACACAATCCCATAGAGCAGCATTTGGTCTAGCACTCAAAGGGTTGATTTGCAGGAGAGTATTGCTTGTAGCTTGTGTGGAACTATTGGAAGTATAACATTCATTGCAAAAATACACATTCACCAAGACATGCAATAGCAGTAATCGTTTGTTATGGATAGTTGTTTCAATAGATTGGTATTACACCAGGAATACAATGAGAAGGAAATTAAAAATATGAACCCAATTCCGCAGTTAGTGATTTTTCAGTCTTTAATTGTTATGACACATACAGTACATAATTTACATATACACAGACGAATTACAACCATGTTTAGATATGTTTTTCTAACTCATTGTTTATTGTTTATATGTATCTCTAGTATCGCTATATATTGTTGTGTTATTGTGCTGGTGGAAAGCAAATTTCCATGATTTTGGACTGAATAAAATATCTTGTATCTTGTATCTTGTATTGTGCAAGTGATCATTCTGGTACAATCTATTGCAAAAAATCCCCCTGTTTTTCGTTACATTGTTAGACAATGCTCTGTAGTTAACTCTCAACGTGCCACCATTGAATGTAATACACTCACAGCATATAGAGTATCATTTCTTGTGGCACAGAATGACGTCTCATTCTATGTACCACTGTTAGTAATACACTAAAATCCTACAAAGTATCATGTAATCTGGAACAGGAGTTAATTCTTTATGTGAACTATTACACATTTTTCCAATTTACAAACTCGAACTCTTCAGAGCAGCATTAAGTTTGGCACAGATAGAGTCATCTCTTTACATGCTCCTATCAAAATAAGAAAGCTTTTAATCTCTCTCAGTCCCATTAGTAATAAACTATGTAGTGAGTGGCATGGGAATTTGAGTGACTGGGACTGAGAGGGTAAACTTGTTTTCACCACTCATTGCTGCATGCTCTGCCTCAATAATACATTCAAATTCTACAGAGAATGATGTGGTCTGGCATAGAAGGGGGATTAATCAGTGCTTAAGGTTCCATGAGGAGGGCACTCTTCAAATACACAACATATGAATTGACGCAGATGTACGACATTTACTCGTCGATGTGAACAGGCCCAGGTTGTACTTCTCAAGTGTTCAATCCCCCGCTCGTCTCTTCGAAGGGACTTCCCCTCTTCCTTAATCATCCATATTCATTTCCTATTGACTCTGTTGCCGGCGCTCAGATCGAGTTTATTTTCCCAGCGCAACATAATCTTGGGCAGGAATGACACCTCATTGTTAAACATGAAATTCAGGATGGGGGGAAAGACGCGCAAAAGAATGTCAGGCGCGTGTCAGCGTGTGGAAGAATATTAATGCCTTAATTTGGAACGATGCCAAAAAACAGGTCATGAATATTAATTGGTGTCCATGAAGTTGGCAATGTGCCAAATTGGTTGTGCCGGTTGTAAGTCTTTGATGATAAAGTTTCAGTCAAACTTGAGTTTTGTTCCTCACGTGACATCCTACTCTGATGTAAATAATTGCTGCCTCATGTACTTCATAAGATATTACGCAACCTCAGAACCTTGCTTCTCACCCCCCTCTCTCTCTCTCTCTGTTTATCTCTATTTCTCCTTCTCTTCTTTCTCTCCTAACTTTCTCACATATGGTATAATTTGCCATTCATATACATTCCATATTATCTTTCTACATTTCTTCAATCTCTTTTTTCTACTTCCACACTCCCCCCCCCCATCCCTTTAGCTCCTTCATCTTTCCTTTCTTTCATTATGTAATACTGTCATCTATCTCTCGCCACTCTTCTTTCCATCTTCATCCTTTCCTCTCTCCCTCTCTTCTCCCTCTCTCCCTCTTTTCCAATCCCTCCCTCTCCCTCCCCCTCCCTCCCTATATCTCTGTTTAACTATGTTTTCTTTCTCTCCTTTATCTCCAATCACTTTCATTTGCCATTCCCTTCCTTATCTCTATTTTATCCATTCTCTCTGTTTTTCCTTCCACGATACTGCAGCTATCTCTCACCTCTCTTCTTTCCATCCCCTTCCTTTCCTCCCTAACTCCCTCTCTTTCTTCCTTCCATCCTTCCTCCCTCCCTTTCCACCCCCCACCCTCTCTCTCTCTCTCTCTCTCTCTCTCTCTTACACTCTCCCCAACTGTTTCTCCTTACCATCTTCAAGTTTCACTCATAAATGATGCAAATCCAATAGCATTTTCTCCTGCTTTCCCTCTAACAATAAGAAGAGCTCCATAAATCATTGGAAACTACGCAGTTACCAATTTGATTACGTCCCTAGCTTCCCCACTACATCCTCCCTCTTGATTTTCCTCTCGACCGAGGAAAGTCAGAAACACCCTTTTTTTAATCAATATCCAAAGCACCGAGTCTATAACTCATTTAACACAAGTCCAAACATTAAAAACAAAATAACCTAAACTGGTAAGATTTAGCATAGGAAGCCATATCAAATATGAAGAGTAAAAAAAAAAGAAAAACGCTTTCCAAAAAGAAGAAAGAAACTGGTGGATAAAAGCACAAGGTGTGTTTGAGAAAGATTCCCAATCTGCAAATAATCACTCATAAGTGTGTACATACTAGCCTGACTACCAGGCTTTTGGTAATAACTATTTCAAACTCTACAGGCCTGGCAGCAGATAGCCTTAGAATCATTCTCTAATTCGGGAGAAGAGGAGAAATAAGGCTGTCAGTACAACATGTTAATGCATACGTGTGCTCAGCTAGCTTTTCAATTTCAATTTCAATTTGAAAAGGATTTCTTTTTTCTCTTTTTCACATTTACACGCATGATGGATCATACTATCCATACTATTGGGTGTATGGCAAATATATATTTTCAAATACTTGTGATTGTTTGCATTAGAAATGTCAAATGGCCTGGAACATAGGCTATGGGCAAACATCTGATGGGGGTGGGGGTTGAGAGTAATAGTTATGAGAAATCAGGGTAATGGCTGATTCTTGTCTCTGGAGGGGACTGGATAATGGGCAAACATCAAAATGATCACATCCTCTATCTACTCAAGACGGATCCAGTATCAAGTGCCCAATTCACAACCAAATCATGAAACGTCTTTCTCAACTGGAATCGTACCTAACCATTTACACTGAAACATCAAAATGATTAGACCCTCTCTACTCAACCAGTATCAAATGCCCCATTCATGACTAAATCATAAAATGTCTTTCTGAACACTGCAAAACTAAAATAATGAGATCTTTTCTAGTTAAAAATAAACCAATTGTCCATTTCACACTTGAATCCCAAACCATCTTTCTAAATGAATTTGTAATATAAAATTGGAATAATTACATCCTCTTCTTCAGACAATCCTGACACTTAATTCCCAATTCACACACATAGTATAAAACACTGTTGGAAATAGGAATTGTGCCAATGGATTTGTACAGTAAGAGTAATTTTAGTGGTCTACACTACATTTTTACCGTTTCTTTGGCCAGTGGAATCAACCCATTATCTTTTGGTGGAAAGAAGTAACATGATAGAAGGGGAATTTATAGTTTCATACACACAAATTAGTGAGATCTTGACCAAGATTGCTTTCTCACTAATTCCTGTGTGCATTCACACACAAGTTGGACAAACCACACCAGCCAGCATGCACAGCGTACTGAATTCACACACTACCACAAACATACATTCAGTGAAGTCTCCACTAACCAGGATGCGCCAGGATCATTATTCACATATTGTGCATGCCTTGGCTGAAAAATTGCAAATTTTCACCAAAAATTACACTTTTAGTGAGATTTCTACCTTGCACAGGATCTTAATAAGTAGTGAGAAGTTTGCGTTCATACACACAAAAAATAAGATTTTGAACGAGGTCAAAACATGAGTGTGAATGCCCTCAATACGTCCTCCTTCTGTCAACAACATTAAAAACATTGAGAGTGGTCAATGAGAGAGAGGGAGAGAGAGGGAGAGAGAGAGAGAGAGAGAGAGAGAGAGAGAGAGAGATAGGGTAAACATGATTGACAGGAGAGAGAAGAGTTAATGTAATCATCTCATGGGTGTGTCTTCACGGGGCTTGCCACAATTAAAGACAGGTCCTTTTGGAGGTCAAAAAAAATAAAATGGTGTAAAAACCATGGATAATGGAAGAAGATACTGTCTCAGAACTTTCCTCCAAATAATAGAACTGGAAACTGACTTTAAGCAAAACTAAAGCGATTGCTAGACTTTGAGGAGGTTTTGGGCAGGTTGGCTGAAACCTAAAACCTAGAGCCCAGAGACTGCCATGCCCTATAATCTGCACCGGTCCATTCCAAAATATGCTAACTTTCAATAGGAGCAATTCCCGCAAAGTGTGCTGAAATTGACAATATGATTATGAATGTAGACTATGATCACTGAGGTTCAAATGTAAACAAGGACAAGTTTTCACTTTTTCTGAAAATTTATTTTTTCCTTACGCGCTTAGAGATATTCTTTGTGATAAGCGCGTTATAAATGCTGTAAATTATTATTATTAATTATGTTTATGAAGCCTTGACTGTGAGATATCATACACAATATTGTTAGGGTAAACTGCTGATTCCTGCCGAGTTTCATGACTTTTACAAGTGGAACACCCTGTCTTTAACTATTTGTGTGCCATTGATGCGTTTTTCCACAAGGAATACACAGAAACCCCAAAGAGCAGCATTATATTGCTGATGATTTTTTTTTTTTCATTCATCAATGTAGTTACGTATATTAAATTGGTTTATAAACAATCAATAATATTTGTTAACAAGGGGGTTCGCGAACCACGAGTCTCGCCTGATTTCGCAATCGATAAACAGTGCTAAGTTTTTTTTTTCAAATATATTTTTCAAACCTTTTGACCCCTAGATGACCTCTGACCCCATCATCCTTGTAGAGACATATGTAGTATTACCAAAGGATCATTTGTACCAAGTGTGATCACAATTGATACAGAAATAAAGAAATGAGAGCAAGTTAAAGAAAAACTTTAAATTTTTTGTAACAGACCAACAGAACAACAGACCAACAAACTAACAGACTAACAGACTAACAGGAAAAGTGATTACTAGGTCTCTACCGAACTTCGTTCAGGCGAGACAAAAGTGTTCTTTGTTCAAAGGGGTCCAGCTGACAAGCTCTGCTTTTTTGGACTCCTCCACAGACCCAGCATTATCTTTATCATTACCATTTGTGCACCATTTCATACATTTATTTGACGCTTGTTTAGCATTTTATATTTGTATTATTGTATCTACTAGTTGTGGAAATATAATGAACTACAAATTACAAATATACTGTTACATCTTTTCAGAGATATCAACAGGGAGCACTCAATCAGTGTAATAATTTTCTGGGTCGTGAAAATCTGCCATCGATGAGATGTTTTCATAAGACAGAGAAAACATTAAAGACAGACTGTCCCTTTTTCAGATCATCACAAAACCATCGAAACATTGACAAAACATAAAGAGAAATGTTAGCAAGCTGTATATTCATAATTTGAAACTGATACGTAGTGTAAAATTCAAATAATGCACGTAAACAACGTCTGATTAATAGTCTTTACCTCAGGCTCTTAGCAGTTTGTGTTGAAATATCTGCTTTAGTGATTAATCTGTTTATTAAATTATAAAACACATTATGAAAAAAAAAATTGTTGTATAGAAGGAATCATCTTCAAAGCTTGGTAATTACTCATAAAATTAGGATTTCACACATGCATAATAACCACATAGATACTGTAACAAAGACTAATACTTTTTTCGTAGTACGAAAAAAGTCGGTTTGAAATTTAACGGCTGAAATTTTTACATATACAGAAAGCTTCAACATGCTATATTCTTAGAAATTGTCTTGAATCATACTCTCTTCAATTTACGATTGTGATAGACGATTTCAAATCTTAAGCTTGCAAAAGGGATGGACAATCTTTAAACCCTCTATGCAAATCAAACCACTCTATAATCAAGCTCTTATCTTTACAAACCACCTTCTTATCAATGCCTATTAATGCTACAGGATTAATCAGCACTACCCCAATTTTTCTGAAAGGAATCTAATTGTCTTTGTGCTTGATTGCTATGCATGGTTCTATGTTGAGGTTCCATTAATTTGTTTTATGATAGGTGCAAAAACAACAAATTCAGTAATAATAAAACGAAACAGGGGGAGTGGTGGACAGGAATAATCTTCACCTGATGACGCCTAATATCCCTACTTTTAGCTCACCGATTTTAAACTAATGTGATAGTATGAGATGTAGACCAGGGGCCACATTCATGAAAGCTTACTAAGCCGAGTTAGTTACTAACAATATAAGCAACCAGCTGCACTGTAGGACATACATGTAACAAGGCTTTAGTAGAGGTTTCATGAATATGGACCGAGCCTGTTCCACCCTGTCAAAAACAGCAGTGCATCCATTTTAAAGGGTTAAAATTAGAAAAATAAGTTCCCTCCAATCTATGTAAAATTATCAACTAAAAACGAATTTCACCGTTTGCTGCAATAAAGTCTCATTTTGACAAAAATTTGAAGAAAAAAAACGCATGCCTTCAGTGATGTATGAGAAGTCAAAATGTCAACGACGTAAATAAAATGTTTTATTCACGCCATTCAAACAATACGTTACCAATGGGAACCCCAAAGCTTGTCCGAGGTTTGTCTGAGTAGCAACAACCAATAGATTCAAAGTGCATTCCATCCATTGAATCTGAATGGCAAGATACACGTGAATGCAATAACCCGTTACTACACAGTTAGGAGGAAAGTTGTAAATACATTACGAAAATGGTCTATTGTTGACTTCCGTACAATCATACAATCATACAATCATACGTCACTGGAGGCGTGAGTTTTTTGAAATTTTTGTCAAAATGAGACTTTATTGCGGCAAACGAATGTGAAATTCATTTTTAGTCGATAATTTTACATAGATTAGTGGGAACTGATTTTTCTAATTTAGTAACCCTTTAAACATTATTCAGATGGCTGCTATGTACAATAATGCTACAGGTCAAGTAGTACCAATACAAATTCTGCCACTGAAGCATTTTTGTTAAGTGATAGGAATGAAACCAAATAAATTTGTGGATTTCTTATTTCACTTGGCCTGATTCCATCTAATATCCCTACTTGTAGATCACCCACCTAACATAAATATGATAATATGGGGCTGTGGAGCCAAGGGGTAATAAGCATGAAAGCTTACTAGCCTAGTTAGAGTCCAACAGCACACTTTAGCATCTAACTAGTTTTCAGTAAGGCTTTATGCACAGTGCTGCAGTCTCCTGCACCATGTCATTAACAGCAGCGCATCCATTTTCTGCGGCTAATCACGCTCATTTCCCTACATGAATGGCTCGTGAAGACAGGGCCTGCAGCAGATTTTCTGTGGCTAATCACGCTCATTTCCCTACGTGAATGGCTCGTGAAGACAGGGCCTGCAGCAGATCAAGGCAGGAGATAAAGTGCGTTTGGGGACGGGGTAATCAGGCTAATGCAAGACTGATGTTTGCTTTCTACCCCAACAGTCGTCATCGTCATAACTACTCCTACTTCACTGTACCTTCTCCCCGCCCCTGGGACTCCATTCCTAGCCTGCTTTCCAGGCTGAAGGACATTTCTAATCCAAACTCTACTTCGGGCATAACTGGCTAGCAGCAATTTTTCCATACTTCCCGACAATTACGCGAGTAGTTAAATTCACGATCGTAGAGTACACGACAAATCAGTATCATTAACTTACTTTAGAAGGCAAAATTGGCAATCCTGCATTAAAACAAATACTATAAATGAAGTGTTGAGAACTGCGTTGTCAGGAAGTGCGCGCATCCATCCACGCACAGTAGGCGTGCCATCATGCATTACACACCTTGTTCAGTACTGTCTACTGCGTACTATGAACTAGTAGTACATGTGCGCATGCATGTCGTATTCGTATCGGGATCAAAGTTAATACGTCAATGTACTTACTCAGAGCCCCTTGAACTCCACACTAGTCTAGTTTCCAGGCTAATCCACACTTTATTATACTTCATCTGACATGCGTACTATTGAGTGTGTGCGCGCATACTGAAAATCCATTGAAACCCAAGTTGTAACCGAGAGTTGTGGTGCGCGATCAAAAGAAAAGAAGCTTTTTTAACTAACCCTAACCCTACTCTCCTCCGGATCCTAACCCTAACCTAATTTTGTTGAGTTTAAGCAGTTAATTCACAAAAAAAAACATTAAAATGGATCAAAATTAGGAAAATCGCTGTCCGATTAAGTATAAATACCCTAACTTCTCCCATAGTCTGGATGCAAATCTCCTTACTGTATAAAGACAAGTTGATCCATGATGCACAACACTACAGTCCCATTCCGATTTTTTTTGCAATCATGTCCACTCCTGAGCCCCGTCTCATAAAAGAGATGCCATGAAATTGAATTGATCGTAAGTCGAAACTCCAATCTCTAGAGCACAAAGTTACGATATCAATCACAAGTCTAGTTGCGTTCAATTGCAATTCTTTATACGACAGGACCCAGGTCTAGTGTACTGTCTACGCCATATATTTCACGAATCTGGACTATTCGCGAATTTAACAACACAAGAAATTATCAATAAGACATGCTCGAGCACATGTGCTACTAGTACTAGTACTCCACAATCAAGAATTTAACAACTCGCGAAATTGTTGTGAAGTCCTGATTCGCAAAAAATTTGACTCACGAAATATATGGCGTATACAGTATATAAACAAATTAAAGTGGACATGACTAGAAAAAAATCAGGATGTCGCTGCGTGGTGCATTATGGGAAGAATTTCCCATATATATGTGGTATGAAGAATTAGACTAATCACTCTCTCTAGTATACAAATATTTCATGACCATGAGGGATCTTGTGGAATCTATTTGCACCGAGGTTAAGTGGAGGGGACCAATAGATTCCACAAAGTTCCCGAATAAAGATCATGAAATATTTGTTTTATATCCTTCATTATTATATTCTTAATTGAATCCTTACCATGGACCTTGTAGTGCCCAGCATGCTCTAAGCTCCGACTGCAGGAGCCTGATTCAGATGTTTTGTTCTTTTCTGCGGCTTGAGCAAATCAACGGAAATTCAAGTTGCACCTCGGCCGCAACACCGCGGGAGTTCCAGCAGTGCGCCCAATGATTATCCGCTACAACGCTAAAAAGCTGCTGGAAAGAAGTGTATCACGCGGATTTTGCGTGTTGCGCATTTACCTGGGATGAATCAATGAAAATTGTATCGATCACTAATAGCCCGGATATCGATAGTCCAGAGGGAAAAAAGATACTATTTTTGACATGACGTCACGAAATAGTACTTTTTTCCCTCTGACGTCACAAAATAGTACTTTTCTTCCCTCTGAGCTCTCTTCCTCCAAATAGTTCATCTATTTGTGGTCATGTGACACCCTTTCAACCAATCAACGAACTGGAATATATTAATGAGGGATATAATTCAGAATTGGGAGAGGAGAATGGAAGGGATGTTAGTCTTGTGAATACTAGACACTACTGTATCATTTTGATTTAAAAAATGTCATACAGCCCGGGAGTTAGGCTAACATGATAGCTCTAAAGGGAAACCTCATGAAAAGCCTCAGAAATCCGACCCTCTTCACTCTCAATAAATCCCCTACTGCACCTTGTATTTATCAAGTGTACCCCCACCCCCACCCCCTACTTAACCCACACACCCACTCACACTACAATCCCTTTCCTTTCTGCTATGATTTGTATCATTTTTGCATCTCCTGAGCTTCTGTTTATGTCTATAATCCACTTTCTGCACTCGCATCACAGTTTCTTCCTTCTCTGCGATCAGTTATTCCACTTGTTTCACATTTGCGGGCAGGGTCTCTGTTTACGTCCATATTCCATTTTCATTACGGAGGTGAGCTCTATGTATAAACACAAGTCGGTTGCAATCTGCTGATACATTGATCATGCGAGAGAGGATACAACGGTTTAAAAGTGCCTGTTTTTTTCTGCCCCAACTATATCTGAAACATCGCACATCAAATATTTAGCAAAATGCACTTACCTGAAATGAACTTGTTTGTTTCATCAAGTGCCCTTCTTTGATGCATGCCTGAAGGAAAGAGAAATAAAGAAAATTTACATTTATATTAAAAAAAAACAATTAATGCAAAAGTACATAGATATATCTTTTGTGAAATAACATCAGAACTATTCTTATACAGCTGACAATGCCTCAGCAATGGTCTATTTGCAGCTCACTATTTCTGTTTTTCTGACTTTCTGGTGATACCTTAAATTAAGTGTTAATGGAAATCGTTATTTCCCCCATTGATAATCCTTCTTTTATGGGTAGGGGTAGGGAGTAGCAAATAAGAATGACATACCCAGGGGATGCAGGGCAATTGAGTTCCCTCAAAAATGAAATAACAAACTCTCACAGACTACAAAATGCTCCTGTGACAATGTAATTAATTTCTTAAGATTGACCTTGATCAGGGCCCAGTATCACAAAGGGTGAGCTGCCATCTGTAGCAACTTTGCAATCGATTGTAAAGTTGTTATCTATTACAACTCACCATATCACAATTCATCACTGTTATCTACTGCAAGTCCAAGTCTCTGCATGATTTTGCAAATCAATCGTATAGTTATGGTCCATCCACACAAGCTACGATCAATATCAATTGCAAGTTACGATAGATATCGATCATAGGTTCTTTGTGATGCAGATTTACGATCGATATCAATCGTACGGTCAATAGATCAGTTGTATGATTCATGTATTGATCTATTGATCTATTGATCGTATGATCAATCGTAACTCTTTGTGATACGGGCCCCTGAACCATTAACCTTCGATCAATAACCATGTCCATCATAATATAGCATCATTACCGGTAGTACCAAGCTTAATAAGATTATATATTTCTTGAGTTATTGCATAAACCATATGATTACAATAAAGGTGTGTCTTTATCAATCTTTTTTTCCAGAATCTGCTATTTTTGTCTGTAGAAAGTCAACTGACATAATTTTGATTCATGCAACAGAAATCAAACAAATTTAATCAAAGGATAATCGAGTTAAGAGTATTCTAATTCTTAATTTTGAGACATCACTTGCGAGCTACTTTGCTCGAAGTTGTGAACTAATTTTTTGGAAGATTTATGTTTTGTCAATAAGATATGGACTATTTTACCTGCACATTTTTATATATCATGAGTCACATGTTCTCACAAACACATCAATGAAAAAATGTATTCCTTCATTAAAAAAACAGGAAAGAGGCAATTTATGGAATAATTAGATTATTATAATAATAATAATAATTAGATACACGTGGGAGAGCATCTCACAAGTGACGTCACAATATCAAGACTTTAAAAGAGTCATAGCTCTCTTATCCTTTGAAGTATTTTGGTCAAACCTTCACTAATATGTTGCATTAATTTTTTTCTGTTAGGATTAAAAGCAATTAAAATTCAGGGTGAACTTTTCCATCAATGAACGCATTCCTCGTCATAGCTTCCTAATGACATCAATGCATTCAAATGAGAGCTCTCATTAGATGGCTTTGTGATTTGCGCAATAATTGCGACATATCCATTTTTTATAAATGTAATTGCAGCTGAATTAAGTACTTTGTAAAAGTCACAATAATGAGTTAGTCAGAAAATCTAACTTTAGA
>OZ022590.1:6321887-6329387 GCA_963669155.1 Arbacia lixula | reverse complement strand
GGCATTCACACGCATCAATCCATCTCGTATTACATGTTGTTGTTTCCAGATTTTTTTTTATCTCTCTCCTTGATTTTGTGCTGGCCCACCACAATCTGTGCACTCTTATAGCATACACAACAACTAACTCAAGATGCTGTTTTCAACTTTATATTCTTCTCTTTCACTCTATCCCTCCCTCCCATCCATTACTTCTCCCTCATTGTCTCATTCTCTCTACGCGTCTTCCTCGCTCTGTCTGTCCCTTTAATACTCTCTCTCTCATTCTGTCTTCCTCTCTGTCTTTCAGCTTTGTATTCACTCTCCCCCCTCCCACCTCTGCCTTTCTCAGTATATCTCTATTTCTCTCTCTTCTTCTGCTTCTTTACTCCCCTGTCTCCGTCCCAGTTAACCTGTCTCTTTTCTTCTGTCTTCATCTTATCCTTCACCTTCTCCTTCCCTCCACCCACTCTTTCTTTCTCTCTCTCTTCTCTCTATCTCTCTCTCTTAAGCTGCCTCAACTTCAAAACTTTCTCAGTTTATCTCTATTTCTCTCTCTTCTTCTCCTTCTTTACTCCCCTCTCTCTGTCCTACTCAACCCGTCTCTTCACTTCTTACCATCGTCCACATCAAATTCTCTCTTTCGTGCATACATGCATCCCAGAAAAGTTGCTAACACTGCCACTTTGACATTCAGCGCTGATCATTTTCACACCAAATCCCCACGCAAAAAACCCTGAATATCTTAACTCTTCTCATACCACCCTTACATTTCTACACTGCTAATACACACTAATCCTACAGAGAGGCATAGAACTTTTTACCCGTCCTAGAAAAGATTACCACGCGCACTAAGCAATCAGTCACGAAGATGATCATACCGCTACACCGACACGTTTGAACCCCCGTGTGTGAGGTTCTGACGAGGGGAGCGTTACTACGAGCCGGCCTGTTCGGTCATCATCTCGCCGGCTCCCACGCTTCGACCCGGCTCCCGACGTGTTAAAATGCAAGATGCCTTGATGGAGCACCTGCCACTCGGCCTGTACAAACCCCATTAATCACGCACGGCGCACAGCCCCCTCTATAGTTCACCCAGCAGTCACATGAGAGGCATAGTGCTTCTCCACAACAGGACTATGTGTTCATTTGTGACTGAAATACTGGTAACTGTGTATGTGTGTATGTGTGTGTGTATGTGTGTGTGTGCTTGTGTGTGTGTGCTTGTGTGTGTGTGTGTGTGTGTGTGTGCATGTGTGTGTGCAATATATTCTGAATCATGTATTATGCAGAACCTAATCTTTCATAATTTTGACAGTTGAGTAACTCATTCCTTTTATAATTTCAACTTTCTATACTATTGTGCTTCATCAAATAATGCAGGACAAATTTTTTGCATATATACAGTGAAAGCTTGCTTCTAAAGTTTTATGGTTGAACAACTCCTTCCATTTTTTACTCAATCTTGCCATTGCCATCAAATAAAATCTATCCTAAACATGTTCCACTCATTATTCATGATGTCCTTGAGCTTGCTAGACAAACAGCAATTACTTCACATGCGCATCGTACCACGGACATCAAACACGAGAGCCACAAACTGATAACGGCCGCAATCATGCATGGGAATCCAACAAGTTCTGACAAACAACCTTGAAATCCCAAAGTAGAATGACCCGGACATTTTCAAATTAATATCTTTCGGTCTTCAGTGAGCACTTTAGACGGTCGTCCGCGCTATTGACCTTCCCGATTGGGTTTCAGACACTGCCCCCTCCTCTGACGAGCGCGTGCTCGAGGAGCAATGAAAACACTTGTTGCCGATTCATAATATTCTAGCCCTCGGTGCAGTAGAAGCGGAGGGCGTGATGGCAATGGGAGAAGAGAGCAGAAACTCTCAAGAGGGAGTCTTTTAGGGAAATGACAAGAAGAGATATTCATGAAAAATAGGCAATAATTCAATGCATGGGTGAAAGTGGGTAAGGGGATGTACATGATTATATTTTTGTCTTCTCTTGCTTCAAGCACAAGGAAGAGAAGGGGACAGGAAAGAAGCAAGGATGTATGGAAGGTAAAGAGAAAGAGGGAGTAAGAGAGAAGAAACTTGAACACAGGCAGAGAGCAGTACAGAGAAACATAGAGAGAGGGGGAAGGGAGAGAGAGAGAGAGAGAGAGAGAGAGAGAGAGAGAGAGAGAGAAGGGGAAGAGAGAGAGAGAGAGGACAATGGAAGATAGACAGAGTACAGTAGAGAGAAACATGGAAATAGGAAGGAAAAAGATAGAGGAAGGGGGAGGAAGAGGACAACACGAGGATAAAAGAAAGAAGGAAAGATATAGAATAGAGACAGGAGGGAGGGAGGGACGGAGAGATGGGATCAAAGACGATGAGAGGGAAGGAAATAGAGAAACAAGGGAAGGAGAGACTGACACAAAGATAAAGAGAGATGTGGAGAGACAAAGAGAGGGTCATAAAAGAGTGTGAGAGAGAAAGAGAGAGAGAAGAGAGAAAGATAGAAAGATGAGAGAGACGGGGAGAGAGAGAGAGAGAGGAAGTGATGGAGAGGATGGGAATTGTTATGAGAAAGTGATGGAAGAAGAGACAGAATAAAAAGTTAAAAGATGAGAAAGAGAGACAATAATGAGGGAAGATAGTGATTGGAGGACAGCTGAAGAGAGGTTAGGAGAAATAAAGAAATTACAAAAAATGGGAAAGGGAGATGGAGAAGAAGGACAAAATAATGATAAAATATTAAAAAAAACTTGAAGGGGATTACGAGTCCTAGTAAAAAAAAATATGAGTGAGAAATGCTATCATGAATTATTCAAGACAAAAGCTGGTGAAAAACTGCATGTATGAATATCAAACAGAGCAAACGCAATGCTAGAAAAACAATTATCTGGAAAGAATAATAGCAGGAAGATATAATTTCTAACAGAAATCAGGCCAAAACGGAACTCAATTAATCTATAAGAAAAGTCAAGGACTACGAGGTGTTGCTTTGCAAAATAATGTTGGTTTGTGTGTGTGGGTGTGGCACGAAGGATCAAAAGAAAGTTGAGAAAAGGCAACAGTGAGAATAGGCACTTCAAAGTCCTCAAAATGCACCTCAAATACGGTCATGAAAACTCAAACTAGAAATAAAAACTCAGCGATTCTGGTGACAAGCAATGGCGCGTAAAAAAAACTTGGAAACTTGGAAAAAAGCCACAGATTGCCAACAAAGGGAGATAGAGGCAGAAAGGAGAGAAGTGAAAGAGAGATGCAAAGAGCAGATAAAGAGAGGCAGAGAGTAGATAGAGGGAAGAGGGAGAGGAGAGAGAGGAGAGAGTGAGGACAGAGATAGAGAAGAGAGAAAAAAGAATACAGGGAGAAGAGAGAGGAGAGAGAATGAAGAAAGAGGGGAGAGTGGAAAGAGAGAGGAGAGAATGGAGATAGAGGAAGGGGAAGGGGGAGAGAGAGAGAGAGAGAGAGAGAGAGAGAGGAGGGGGGGGAGTGAGAGGAGAGAGAGAGAAGAGAAAGAGAAGAGAGATAGAGAGAAGAGAAAGAGAAGAGAGGGGAGAGAGAGAGAGAGAAGAGAAAGAGAGGAGAGAAGAGAAAGAGAAGACAGAGGGGAGAAAGAGAAGAGGAGAGGGAACAGAAAGAAAGAGAGAGAGAGAGGAGACAGAGGGCAGAAAGAGAAAGGAGCAAGAGAGAGAAAAGGAAGGAGGGGAGAGAGAAAAGGAAGAACTAGAGAGAAGATAGAGTGGAGAGAGAAAGAGCAAGCGAGAGGCAGCAGACGGGAGAGTGTGGGAAATCGGTGAGGTTTCCCGCACACCGGGGGGACTTCACCAACTAGTGGTGTGGTGAATAATATTTGGGTCAGATTCCCGATAATGGGCAATCGCGCCGTGGAGAGCAGGCATGCGCAGCGGCCGCTGTGCTCCATCAAAGGTAATGGCCGCATACAGAGAAGACAGAGAGGGGGGGGGGGGGCAGGGGTTGAAAGTGGTGTCCAGACACACAACAGTTTGTGGCGGACGCATAAACACGTGAGGCACTCTGGTTTACGAAGGCCACAGGAAGAAGCCTAAGTGTGGACTTCTGGGACAGCCAGCTCCGTCATGCTTTGAAGACACTTTGACGACATGAGGTGTCATGGTTTATGCTCCACTCCTTCTTCTTCTTCCTCAGAATAAGGCATCCGTAGAATATATGACGTAATGGCAACCTCATTACAATTTGCAATGTAGGGATGGTCTAGTGGTTTGTCAAAGCCCAAGAACCACATTCTAACTGTTTATGAATTATTACACATAAATCAAGAGCAATATGACGGTTTCACAAAATTGAATAAATCCTCTCCTGCTGTTGACAATACATCTAGGCTGAAAATTTTACAATTTGCTCCAATAGAATCATCCGCACAATTTTCATTTTGTACTTACCAAATACATGATTGTCTCAGTATTCATTTGTTTTAAAACAGTCATTTTTTGTACTTTGAATGTGGAAACAAATGAAATAAAATAATAAACTCTATATAAAGATACAATACCCACATGCATAAGTGGCACATGTGAATGATGACCTAATATAGAGAGTCCACAGTCCACACTGTCTTGATTAATCTCGTAACCAATTCTCTGCGGTGCGCAACCTCATGTCCACATTAAACTCTGGCTGAACTTGCCACGAGGAGGCCTGCTTTTGTTCCGACAGATATGCTCATCTATAACATCACGTTCCCACTGCAATCTCCCATCACTCACACAGAATGCACACATCCTCTGTGCACAACCCCTCATCATGATCTGTATGCAGATGCACGAAGCAGCGATGGTATTGATGGCCATGTGAACAATGCTGGAAAAAAAAAGTGCATGACCTGCTTGTGTGGATAGGCAACAAAGAATAAACTTTGTCTGAACTCTGCGACAAATAAAGATGACACCTTGGGTTTCTATATCTGTCTATTTCCACTCTCTCTCTCTCTCTCTCTCTCAGAAAAGACTCTCTCTATCTTTCTCTGTCATATCACACTTTCCAACGCTGCCTGTCTTTTACTCCTCTTACCCCATTCCTCCTCCTCACCTCAACCTCCCATTTTTTCTCTCTGCTCCTCCCTAATCCCGCCCCTCCCTAATCCCGCCCCCCTTCTCTAGCCCCATTCACGTACCATAACCATGATAATTCCGCTATTATTACCGATGTATGTCAGTAAGCAAGTTTCCAGTGAACTGCCAAAGGCACGAATCATATACATCCTAAAAGGCGTAATATTGCGGTGTTTTGGACAGCTGGACTCTCTCCGAAGTGATGGTGACATGTTCCGTTCAGCCATACGAGCGGTGCGATTAGCGACCCAAATGCCAGAGTGGGATGCACAAGACGCAACGTTTACAGTTATTTTGCGGACATAGTTTATAAGATTCGCTTACCACAATATTGCGGTATTATTATTACTAGGTCTCGATCCGCAAAATAGCCGCAAAATAAGCGGACAAAAGGAGGAAGCAAATACTGCATTATTTGAGTGATTCCCATTTATATACGCAGCTAACAGTAATGCATTGGAAAAATTGCCGCAAATGTTGTACCTTTTTTGCCGATAGGCGGGCACGGGGTTTCTCTTTCTACCTCTCTCTATCTTCCAGTTTTTCCATCCCTCCTTATATCGCACTCTTACACTCAAAATTTATCATCGGCCATATTCAGTACCCCATACTTCCCGTACCTCCTTCCCATTGCAACACCCGCACTTTCCTTTCAATACCGCCTCAGAGTTTATTATTTGAAAATAAATGTCAGCTTGCTCGCAATTATAACGATCGCATGCTTGATCTTATAAGAGAATGGGGAAAATAGTATGTTCTAGGCTTATGTTTTCCTCCATGCACTTCAAAGGCCTGAGAATGAATACCGGTACCAAGAAGTCTACATTCAAGGCATTTGGGTTTTGGACACACTGTATGCATGGAAACATAGACTAACGGTCTCCTATCAAAACTAAGTCTGAGTACACAGACTAGCTATCCTTGCTTTCATGAGGGAATCTAGAGAGAAAGTACAGTGGTATCTGTACAGAAAGACCACCTACGGGAGACAAGAAATATGATCTGTATGAAAAGTGGTCTTTATAAACAGGTTACTTTAGTACAGAAACATTGTTCAAGGCAAACAAACACATGTGGTTCTTTATGTACAGGTGGTCGTCAAAACAGGTTCCGCTGTATCACTAGTTGTCCAGACATGTGATGTGTTGCATATAGGTTTTCAATTACTGTAACATACCATCAATGGTAACTACTATGGCAACAGACCCGAGAGCTAACTGACTTTTGTCATGGTAGTGACCATTGACGGTAAGTTCCAATAAGTTCAAACCTATATGCAGCATGGCCACGGTTTTGGTCGCGGCAATGCATCAGGAAGAAATACCCTGCACAGACTGGGTGCAAGGCTAACGATGATGAACGTACCACACGATCCCCAATAATTGGCAGCCTGGATGTGACAAGTGACTGAATACTCTTTGACACATTGCGGCCAAACATTAATACCAGGCAACCACAGACCGTAACGATATACCGCAGAATATAATCAACATATACCACAGGAAACAAAGATATGCCATATGATGCAAAGATATACCACAATACGCTGCACACTGTAATAAACAAGGTGGTTCGCGAACCACAAGTCTTGCCTGATTACACAATCGATAAACAGTGCTAAGTTTGTTTTTCAAATACTTAAAATGGTACCGAGATGACCTTTGACCTCATCATCCTCATCAACACACATGGTATTACCCAAGGATCATTTGTACTAAGTGTGATCACAATTGATGCAGAAATAAAGAAATGAGAGCACATCAAATGAAAACTTTGAGAAAAATGATGCACACGGCCTCATATCATTTGACCTTTTGACCCCTAGATAACCTTTGACCCATCATCCTCATGACAGCATATGTGGTATTACCCAAGGATCATTTGTACCAAGTGTGATCACGATTGTACTTTCAAATATAATCCCCAACACATCTTTTACATCATCTTAAGAGGTAAAGAGAAAAATAGAAGAGAGGAAACAAGAGAGGGAGAAGGGAGAAAGAGAGGGAAAAGAGAGATAGAGAGAGAGTAAGAGAGAGAGAGAGAAAGAGAGAGGGAGGGAGAGAAAGAGAGAAAGACAGACAGACAGAGAAAGACAAAGGGAGAGTGTCACATATGACCTTCGATTACTTTCATCATATAACATAGTGAAAGTTTCCTTTTCACCCACTCTCACAACCATAACTGACAGTGTCGCATCGGTTAGTCTGCTGCCAATAAATTCAATTGTCTTTACGCACGCAACAAAAACATCACACTTTACCATCAGGAATAAATCCCCACTTGACATGACTTCTCTGATCTCTAAACAATGCTACTTTTATTTCCTACCTCAAGAGCACTCTATAATGCATGTAATATCTACCCCAATACTTCAAATGCAATTTCCTGTTGGGTAGAATGCATAAAAACAAATCCTGCTTTGAT
>OZ022590.1:6296887-6319387 GCA_963669155.1 Arbacia lixula | reverse complement strand
CTGCAGGCTGGATTACGATTCAGTTATGCAAACTTTTAGGATTTTATCTTCTTCGGGGGAGGCGGACATGCATACAAAACCTGGAAATGGAAAGGTCACCGTTTTTATCCAAGGCAAAACAGTCTAATCAAAATCCCCACTTCTTGACCACCCCCCCCCCTTGCCCCTTACCATTACCAGCTCTGATAATGTGGATTTCTGCATGTGTTCCTCAAAGTCAAGTTTTATCTTTCCAAACGAACTCATACAGGAAAGGTAAAACATGGAAAGAGAAAACAATCAATTTTAAGCAGTACTTTCACATAAGCTTAAGGTATTTTTTTTAATGTTTCTGTTTAAGTTTACATGACTCTGTATAGGATTATAACTCTTGCTTGATTATCTTTTGAATGTGTATATTCTTGCAGGAAAGTTGTCATGGATATGATTATACAATTATAGTTTTCCCACTTCTTAAATCCGCACTGCTCACTGTTTTTGACACAATCCTTTAACAACATTTTTAACCTATATATGTAATCCTGCTAGAAAATTCCATGTATATAATTGTAGAATAATTTATTTTTCCTCTTCCTACGCTCGCAGCACTTGCAATCTACAGTAAGCTGGCCATCTTTATCTACCTTCATAACAATATTTGAAATGTATATATTCCTGCTGGTAAAGTCCGTTATCCCTTGCCCATCTTCACCCCATCCCCACCCCATCCCCCACGGCGCTAGCTCAACAGACTGATGTTATTTTTGTGCAGAGTCTGTCAGGCCAAAGCTATTTCCAGACAGAGAATGTAACAGATACCCCCCTCCACCCCCCCCCCCCCCCCCATCCCCAACCTCCCTTTCCCTCCATCTTCCATTGAGCCTGTTTGGATTACCTCCCTCCACTACACCCAAATTAATTGCGATGACAGATGAAGACAGAGGATCAAAGTCTCCCGTTGCAAAGCCTTCCTCCTCCTCCTCTCCCGTCCTCTTCCTCCCTCCCTCCCTTCATCCCTCCATTCCTGCTCCTCTTGGTTACACAATCGCAAACGGAGATGGGAGGATGGGAAATGCCCGCCAATGACAGACAGACGGACGGAAGGACAGACGGACCAACAGGGGGGAAAAATCTATCTGTGGCAACCCAAATAGAGCTGGAGTATCACTGGTCTGTCGCCGGGAGGGCACCAACACAGGAAGCTTGCTTAACCCCTTGAACGTTGCACTTGAGTTTGGAATACTCAACAGACAAATACATACTAGACTCCTACATATATCTGGGCCATGTTGCATCTACATTTATATGCAGCTTCACAATTATTGTTACTTACCATCAATGGTAACTACCATGGCAACAGCCAATGAGCTCTCTCATTATTGCACCTCTTGTTGTGGTAGTTACTATTGATGGTAAGTTACAATAATTGAAAACCTATATGCAACATGGCCAAGATGAGATATGAGCCTTTATTGTCTCGTGGCCCCATTGCATAAAATTACCATGAATGGTAACTTTGCCGTTAATGGTAATTACCATGGTGACATCCCTTGACAGCCAATCAAATTCAAGGTTTCTATAGAGGTTGCTATTGGTAGCAAAGTTACCATCAATGGTAAGTTTCTGCAACCCTAGGGCCCAGGACAGTTAACTCTTTGCCCGCCACGCACACTATCTCCCCTGCGCCACATTAATTTCAGGGTGCCACATTCAGAGGGGCTTTGCAATTGCACTGTCTTACTCAACTTGCAATAACTTTTTATTGGCTTGTCGTGATGAAAAAAAATGTGTAGCAAAGTCTAAGAGAAATTAATACTCTTGCCAATGGTATCATTTTTTTTCATGTACATGTATAATATCATAGATTCTGAGAATTATAACTTTATATTCTGTCTCCAAATTATCGTTTTGGAGGCTAACTTATACCTCTTATGTTCAATATTTCCTAATGAAGGTTATTCTCTTAAGTTAGTTCATAGAAAATATGTGTTCTTTAGCTTTCGTTACATACCAAACCCATGTCTTTATGGGAATAATGCCAAGCAATTTAGATTTAGATTTAAATGGGGCATTCAAAAAGAATAAGCTAACAATCAACTAAACTCCTCTATTGAAATTGACCCTGGGTACTTCTCAATAGACTTCCTGTCCTGGGAGACTTCCTGCCTATTGATACTCTGATCCTCTTATTGTTATATAGGGAGGTAGCAGTTTGTCGCTATTGTATGTGTGTGCGCACAATACAATTAAATGCGTTCCGTATGCATTGTGCGCGAAATGTGACTTGAGTCGAACTTGGCAGCCCGCTGTATGTGCCGCAAGTCGAACGGAGCGAGCTAAGAGTTAACATCCCCAGACTCCGGGAGATTAAGCGTCCAAAATTTAAAATATAAATGTAGTCATATGTAATACACATCATGGATCAAGGGGGCCATTTTAGTATTACAATGTGTGTGAATGTGTGTATGTGTATGTGTGTGTGTGAATGTGTGTATGTGTGTGTGTGTGTGTGTGTGTGTGTGTGTGTGTGCGTTAGTGTCTGTGCGTGTTTGTATGTGTGTATACAGTATATCTATGTAGGTAAATATGTAGGTGTGTGTATATTAAACATTTGAGTCTATGTGTGCTTATGTGTCTGTGTGTATGTGTTAGTGTGCATGTATGTGTGTACTGTATATGTGTGTGAAGGTGTATGTATATGTGTATGTGCATATGAGTGTGTGTGTGTGTGTGTGTGTGTGTGTGTGTGTTTGGATTGTGTGATTGTCTATGCTCATGCTTTGCTATACTGTGCTCACTGGACTTTGCCACCAATTGCAATACCTGTGCTTTATTCATATCTACTGCAGACAGGAACTCACAAAGAAAAAATGTCTTCATGGTAACTTAAGTCACACCAAAATAGCACAATACACATAATCATATAGCCTAGCCAAAACAGACAGATATATTTAATATATACATGTTTCCATACATGCAAGAAAATTATATCCATAAACAAGAAATTTTTATCGGTAAAAGACAGAAACTCCCAGCATTTGCCTTCCACTGTAACAAATAATGTATGCAAAAAAACATGAACCAGATGCAGATAAATATTAAAATTTTTGAATATAGCACAAATCCTGCAATCGTATATTAAAGAAACATTCACCATTTTACCAAGAAACGGTAGTAGTATTTAACCTGCATCATGAAATTTAATACACATTGATTTGCTTCTGCAGAACATATATGTCCCAATTTGGTAAAAAGAAATTTCCAATTGCCAGCACGTTTGGCTACGGGGCAAACATGGCTGCAGTTTGCCATCATTCCCAAACACATACAATGACTTCCACCCACAATCTGTGACAGACTTGGATGGATGGACATACAGATAGACAGCACACTCTGTTGTGGGCAAACATCGCCGCAGTTTGCCACCATGGCCAATCACGCACAGTGATTTCCGCCCACAATTTGTGACAGACGAGAGGGATGGACAGACAGACAGGCGGATGAACGAAACAGACAAACAAATGACGGAACAGGACAGTGGAATCTAATAATGAAGAGACAGAGCTGACCGTGGAATTTGCACAACTCTCTGCTTGCTCAGGCTGATCAAACAGACACACATTCTTTGCTCTCTCTCCCTCTCTGTCTTTCTGTCTCTGTCTCCCTCTCCGTCTCTCTCTCTCCCCCTCTCTCTCTCTCTCTCCCCCCTCTCTCTCTCTCTCTCTCTCTCCCTCTCTCTGTCTCTCTCTGCCTCTGTCTCTCTCTCTCTTCCCCTCTCTTTCTCTCTCTCTCTCTCTCTCTCTCCCTCTCTCTCTCTCTCTCCCCCCCTCTCTCTCTCCCTCTCACTGTCTCTGTCTCTGCCTCTGTCTCTCTCTGTCTCTTCCCCCTCTCTCTTTCTCTCTCTCTCTCTCTCTCTCTCCCTTTTTGCTCCATTTATAGCTTTCTTTCTCCCTCTCTTTCCCTTCTTTCTATCTCTTTCCTTTTCTTTTCTTGCTCACTTTATCTATTTCTCTCTTTCTCTATCCTTTTTCCTCTCCCCCTTTCTCTCTTCTTTTCTCTTCCTACATCTATTTCTCTCCCCCCCTCTCTCTCTCTCTCTCTCTCTCTCTACTTTAAGTAATCATACTTTGGCATCATAACCCAATCTAAATCTGACTCACTGTTTTATATCCTTCTGTGACATTTAAAAAACATTCTGGAGATTGGAGAATTCTTTATAAAAACAATACATGGGAGGTCGTTATTGCCAAGTCCCATCTTAAAAAGAATTGCAATTTCAATCACAACTGTGTACATTAGAGATTGGGGATTGACTATCCAATAAGATTGGGCCAGCTAGAGTTGAATTCATGCTATTTTTTCAGGTAGAGAGTGATATTTTTTTAAGCTTTTAAGAGGTTGCCACACCAAATCTTTTGCCAAAGTAAAATGCCTTTATGATATCAAGAACAAATAGATATTAGGGAGGACATGGATATCCTATCTGGTTAAATGATGACGGACACTTGAGGCATGTCATATTATTAACATCACTTTGGATGGTTAAGAGAGAGAGAGTTTATTGCCAGGCAAAGCGTGAATTTGATGTATGTTTATCTAACAAGGAACAAATATCACACCAAAGTAAAAGGACAAAAAGTATATCAAGAATTATGTCTCGAACTGACAATTTGTTTGGCTAAACTCTACACTCCTTTCACTCCATCTCCCGCAGACTTTCCCAGAAATGTCTTGCCCTCTCGCCACCTTTGATTCCCTAAGATGATACCTGACCGTATACAACCATCCTACACCCCTCGAGGTGTTCCGCTTCTCTTGTAACATTTCATTTCCCTCTTTCCTACTTGTAACTCCCACTATGATATCTGCAATTGAACTTTCATTTTGCTTTGTGGGTATGCTGGTGTGGTAAGGCGCAATATTGTCAATTTTCTTGGTTTTCTTACTCCCTTTTCTCTCTTTCTCTCTCCTCTTCCATCTCTCTGTCTTCTCTCCCACTTCTCTCTCTGCTTCTCCTTTTCTTCCCCCCTCTCTCTATATCTCTCTCTTCTTTCTTCTTCTCTTTTCTGGCCTTTCTCTCTCCCAAAATCTATTTCTGTCCCTCCCTCTCTAACCATGTGCTTCTACCTCTTGATCTTCATTCTTCATTCATACACCCTTCTTCCTCTTGTTATCTTCATCTTTCCTTCCTCCAGGCGCTTCTTTCTGTCCCTATCCCTCCCCCCCCCCTTTCTCTCTCCCTTTTTACTATCTCTCTCTTCTCTATGTTTCTTTCTACATCCTTTCCCTCCTCATTTCTTCTCTCTCTCTTTCTTTCCTTCCCTCCCCTTCTCTCTCTCTCTCTCTTTCTTTCCTCCCCCCCCCCCCCTCTCTCTCTCTCCCAACCCACTGTGTCCAAAAGGTCACTTTTGTTACTCGCATCTCTCAGTTTCATATTTTTCTAAAATTCCACATTGACCTTTCGCATGTTCTCAAATTACTCTTTCGGTCTCCATTCGCTCCAAATTTTTCCTGATAATCCTCACGTCCTGCCGCAACCCATACTTTCTCATGAAAAGCAGTCTCCCTCGTTATTCGTCACAATTACCGCTACATTATTAAAGAAATGCTGCGACCAATTACTCTCACCCTTGCTATTCCGTATCATAATTAATACCAAGAGTATTATACCTGGGTAATACCCTAATATACTACAACCTTTTTTTCAGTTTCCTCTCAGCTTAAAGATGAAATGAAACAAGGTGGTTTGCGAACCACGAGTCTCGCCTAATTTCACAATCGACAGTTTTTTTGGTGCCGAGATGACCTTTGACCTCATCGTCCTCATCAACAGACATGATTTTACCCAAGGATCATTTGTACCAAGTATGAACACAATTGATGCAGAAATAACAAAAAATGAGAGAAGTTAAAGCAAAACTTTAAGAACAAGCCCCTTCACATCTGTGCCAATTTTGATCCAACCTGAAATAAAGAACCGTCCTTTAGTTAAGAAAAAAAATGTAAAAAATGGCCTTTGACCAAATCCTCATGAAGACACATGTGGTATTACCCAAGGATCATTTGTACCAAGTGTGATCACAATTGATGCAGAAATAAAAAAAAAAATGAAAGCAAGTCAAACGAAAACTTTGAGAAAAATGATGCGCATAGTCTCATATTATTTTACCTTTTGACCCCTAGATGACCTTTGACCCAATCATCCTCATATAGACACATGTGGTATTACCCAAGGATCATTTGTACCAAGTGTGATCACAACTGATGCGGAAATAAAGAAATTAGAGCAAGTCAAACAAAAACTTTGAGAAAAATAATGCACTCGGTCTCATATCATTTGACCTTTTGACCCCTAATTGACCTTTGACCCCATCATCCTCACGAGGACACATGTGACCAAGTTTGATCACAATTGATGCAGAAATAAAGAAATTAGAGCAAGTTAAACAAAAACTCCCTGATGATGACCACTACAATGATGATGATAACGATCATCACTAAAATGATGATAATGATAATGATGGTAAAGATGATGTTGATGATGAAAGTGGTGATGATGATGATGATGACACTGATAAAGATAACATGATGTTGATGATGATGGTGATGAAAATGATGGGGACAAAATAGTTTCATGATGACAATGATGATCAACAAATCTCCTCGACACCACTGTCACTCATGAAGCACTTTACTCACTAACACTCTGACACACTTTGATAAGGTGCCAAGTAACATGAATCTACACCACTCCGCAAACCAAACAAAGGGAGGCATAATTGTGTAGTCCCACACTATGTAAAGAGTGTTATCAGAAGCTCCAATAATCACAAACCGTCTCTGTATAAGTCTGTTGATTCAGGCGGATTCCTGGTAGGATTCTTAATCCCAGTCCATGCCAATCATACAGCTGATCTTCAGCATTTGCCTTCTATTTCTGGTCCAAATGAAATAATGATACAAATGAGTTCTGATTTCAAATGCAGAAGTTCTGTGACACAGATTGAATTAACACAGTTTGGGTCAATCATAATGCTGATGTTTAAAATGTGGGTGTATTACTGCTTTGAAATGAGGCAGTGACACAAAAAAGAATTCCAGTGCAAAACGAAACAATGACAAATAAAGAGTTAACTCATGCTGTGTCAATCATAAGCTGGTCTATAATAATAATAATGATAATAATAACAATAGATTCTGCTTATATAGCGCATTGTATGTAAAGTGACATCTCTATGCGCTTTACATGTGAATACATCATCAAATATATTACTACAAGAAAAATTATGCACTACAGGAAGTATTATTAAGCATGGTATACATAGAACATATTACTAGGGACTGATATTACGAATACAACTAAGGACCAGTCCAACATAACTATATTACTTAAATACAATCAAAATAGTTATTTCACAAGTTATTTTAAGGCGGTTCTTTAATGAGTCAATTGTAGGTGCGGTTCAAAGAGAAACGAGGAGCTGATTAATATGTTTGTGAATTACTGCTGCCATAGCAATAGTAAGGCTTATGCCTTCCGGTGACCAATCTTTCGGAAGTACAGTCGAAGCATTTTGTAAGGCATAGGAAGGAGTAACACTACACATGTTATTTCCATTCAAGAAAGGTTATGGAGAATGACTGTAAAACATAAACATCCTTTCTAAAATACCCATATTTCATTCAGCAACCCGCATTTCTTTGCCTTAAGCCGGAAGCAGCCGTAAGACCTGAGGCAGCCTTAAGACCAAGGTATGACAAGGCCACAGTCACGCATTTCCCTCGCTCATTAACAACTCCATTTCCGCACGCAAGGACAACTGCTACTATACATCAATAGATGGAAAGAAAATGCTCTTCCGAGTTCCACAATATGCCTTAATGACTTCCTACCTTTCCCTCATTAACATGCCACAAGGACACCCCCACTCACATCAACTGTTTCAAGACTCTGACGTCGGCTCATTAACGCATTTTTTCGTACTTAACTTTAATCAGGAATGTCTCAAACACACCTTCAAGCAAAGAAAACAAATCTGTTTCTCATTGAGGGAGGAATCAACTCTTTCAACACCAAACAAAATGCTTCCTCATTAGATTTGTATGTATTACTGCGCAGTAAGCACAAGAATGGCGTGGGAAGAGCTTGGCAAACACTGGACCTCCTTCAGCACCAGACAATGCGTTATATTAATGAGTTTAATAGGGATGCTTCTTGACGAGCGAGAACTGAACTTGAAGGGGACCGTTCCCACGCACTTCCGCTTATTGCTCTCATTAAGGACGTGACTTCCCGAAATAGTGAGGGGTGTGTTTGCTGTGGCGAGGCCCATACCAGGAGAAACACATAAGCCGCGTGATTACTGGAAGAGGATCGACTGACGGATCTTTGATACTTCCTGCATACCTTTGCAACCACTTGTTTGAGCAAGTGTATTGTCATCTTCCATCCTGTACCTTTCTTTCTTTCTCTCTCTCTCTGTCTCCCACCTGATCTCTCCTTAAATTTTCCCTCTATCTCTCCTCGCTTTTCTTTCTTATCTCCCTCTTTCTCCTTTCTCTCCCACTCTCTTTTTGCTCCTTATCTCTCCTTCTCTCTCCTGGTCTCCCCCTCCCCTCTCTCCCTCTCCTTCTCTTTCACTCTCTCTCTCCCTACTTATACCCCTCTCTCTCTGCCTCTGATCTTCTCTGCATCACATTTCTCCCCCTCTCTCCCCCTCTCTCCCCATCTCTCCTTCTCTCGCTTTCCTTGTCCCCCCCTCTCACTCTCCTTCTCTCTTTCACTCTCTCTCCCTATTTATCCCCCTCTACCCCTCTATCTCTTCTCTCTTTCCTATCTTATCTCCCTCTTTCTTCTTTCTCTCCCACTCTCTTTTTGCTCCTTATCTCTCCTTCTCTCTCCTGGTCTCCCCCTCCCCTCTCTCCTTCTCTTTCACTCGCTCTCCCTACTTATACCCCTCTCTCTCTCTCTGCCTCTCATCTTCTCTGCATCACATTTTCTCCCCCTCTCTCCCCAACTCTCCTTCTCTCTCTCTCCTTGTCGCCCCTTCTCACTCTCCTTCTCTCTTGCACTCTCTCTCCCTATTTATCCCCCTCTCTCTCTCCCTCGCTTCTTCTCTCATTTTTTTCTCCTTACCTGCTTCTGACCTTAGTCCTTCCGTACCCCTCCCCCCAAGACTATCTATCTATCTATCCACTCTCATATTCTCTTGTTGCTTCCACCCTTCATCTCTGTCTTTAATACCCTGTCCTCTCCTCATTTCTCTTTTTCCCTTACCTACCTTCCCCCTCTCTCTCTCTTGCAAAATCATATATATATCTTTTCTAGCCTTCCATCCACCCCCCCTCTCTCTCTCTCTCTCTCTCTCTCTCTCTCTCTCTCATTCCATTTCTTGCATAGTTCCTAAGTGCTATTATCCTTTCTGCTTTTTCCTGCCATATTTCTCCAATTCCTCCAGCACTTCTCTTCCTGCTTTTACTTTTACTTTTTGGATCTCAATATCTTCCTGTTTCTTTGCCTACTTTCCTCCTACTCCTCTCTCCTTCACCTCTCCATTAGTTTTCTCTCCTCACTACCCCCACTCCCTCCCTTCTCCCGCACCCCCACTCCCTCCCTCTTTCTCCCCCCCCCCCTCCTATTTCTCCCTCCTTCTCCTTCACCCTAAGGCAGCCCACACTATAATGGTTTGGAAATTTCATTTCCCTTTCAAGCAAGAAGCCGCCTCTAAACTAGGAGGAAGTAAAAACATGCAGGAAAAAATTGGGTCACCATGTCAGAGCGCATCACATCCCCGCGGCAACAAGCGTCACATTTGCATTCTGGCCTTGTTGCTGAGTCGGCTTCATTACGACAGATTTTCTGGCTTCTCGTGAACATGAAAGGGGAATTTGCGACCACGCATTCGTCGCTCCTAGGAAATGATGACGCTACGAAGCGGGAGATGATGTTGCCATGACGAATTACCACATGATTGTTACCGAGTACTGTTTCTAGTTCTCCCTGCTCTACTTCTGTGTAGAAGTCACACAAGTGCGTATATCTGTTTGATGCACTTTTCATAAAGGTATATTAGTTCTGAGATGTAGGGCCTATAAAAACTATTGCATAAGTTACCATAATAATACCATCAAGAAGCATCCTCACTGAAGGTTTCTTTAAACTAGCTTCAGTTCTCACAAAAACACAAATCCTAAATTGTGTCCCTTCCTTAAGGCAAAATGATGTGCTGCGGTTTCAAGGAAACCTCTGTAAAACATTTGGTTCAGCAAGCTTGCATCATTTTCACAGAGGAAAGAGCAAAAAATGCCTGCTCCAAATGATAAGCAAAAGTGCATTGTAAACATACCAGCATGTTGCCAATTTGAAGATTTAGTGACTACTTCATTTTTGTTCTGCTTTGAAAATCATTGCGAAGGTCACACATATCAGTAAGTCATTTTGTGCGGTTCTGCTCTCTGATTATGCTTAAAAGTTAAAGCCCAGAAAAAGAAAATCTGATGGGTTGGTGAAGTCACATGCAACTCTTGTAATACTGCATTAATTACTGACAGGAAATGAGCTATGTTGTCATCATCATCTTTCTATAAAAACTTTGATGATTTGTCAACAAAAAAATGAAGGAAAAATACTAGAGAGACAAGCATTGTGATAGTTCGTGGAAGATATTGTGCAACGGTTGATTGGCAAATATTAAAAGAAAATTGGCCGGAATTGCCATATAAAAATAAGATGTAGAAGCCGTAAGAATTAGAGGACCCGTTATCTAGGCAGTCATTCTGATATGACCGCAAGTTCCTCTCTATTTTGATGTCAAAATTACAGGAAGGAATCACAACAAAATGATCAAATACTGATCTCCGATGACAGCAGAATGTTTCAGCCATGATTATGGATCATATATCCTTTTTTCCGCAACAATTCCTTCCCTTCAAAAAAACAGAAAAGGAATATACGAAAATCCTCCAGCGATTAATTCAACAATCATTCCATCCCCCTTCGTAACATAGCCAATCAACGGCACCGGAATCTCTCTTAATGGATCCCCAAGTGGCAATAAAAAGGAATCTTAATGACGATATTTATTCGGAATTCACCATTTCTGTGTAAGGAATCTGGCCGATGTGGCGGTTTCGTAATGGGTTTCCTTCTCCCTCTCTTCTTCCTAACGACCCGTAACCTCGCCCGTTTATTGCGACTTCTCCTCCACTTGCAGTGGGCGTGCTTCAAGCAGTTGTTTCCTAAAACTTGCATCGTTGGATTAGTCAGAAATAATCGGACATTGACATCCAATTACTCATTCCACTTGAGGGCTGGCGTTTTAGAAGGCAGTTAGACATGACAATTTTCAGAGATATCATAGACAATAAGCAGGTACATATATAATGGACATCAGGAAGTTTTTGTAATCTAAATTCCTGTGCCATCCTAGTTTGGTGGTCTCTTAACATGCATTACATTTTTTTTTAATCTGTTTACAGTAACATGAGGTTATAGAAAATGGATTCTCACTGTGATACCTAAAAGTGATGGATTTGGTTGACAAAATTAGAGTATTCTCTTCCAAAAAGTATTCACACAATCTTTTGTATTTCTGTTTTGCTCCATAATCTTTCCTGCCTTTCTGATCCTTTTCATACATCACTTTCCCTGTCTCTTTGTCTCTCTCTCTCTCTCTCTCTCTCTCTCTCTCTCTCTCTCTCCCAATCTATCTATCTCTCACTCTTCTTTACAATGTGGTCCCAAAAGTTACTTCTCTCAAAACATGTTTCTTTTCGATTCCGTTTACCTTCCATTGCGAGACAAACAATTATCAGTAGCCATTTTTCCGCAATGAGTAACATATTTAGCATAATGTTTCTTATACTTCATAATTAATGTACATTTTCTTTTTTCATCCTCTCTCCCTCTCATTTTTCCCCCACGACCACAATACAGACACACAACTTTATCTATCTCCATTCCCACATGTCATTCTTATACCTACCATTTCACCCATCACTCCCTTCCCCCCTGCAAACAGAGCCACACGCACATACACACACACACTCACATGCACACACCCCTTTCAGCTCACACTCCATGTTCCTCTCCTATCTGCCTTTGCACCCCCCCTCTCCCTCCCCCCCTCCCCGCCCCCCTCGTCAACCCCATCACCATCCATCCCATACCCCCAACACCTCCCCCTCATTCGGCACCCATCTCAAGTCCAAACTCCAAGCTCACACGCAACTCAACGGTAGCCCACTCCCGCCCGCGTGACATTTATTCCTCACTCCGCGAGCCCATACTCTTCCGCTGTGGGGGCGGGATATTTGTTCACCCATCTCGCCAACATTTGCGAAATTGATTACAACCCTGTTTGACAGCTTCAAAACAACAGGTCCCCTCTCTTCCCTCCTCCCCCACTCCGCTATTGCTCCCCTCTCATCGTTCTCATCCCGCTCTTTCCGTTTCGTCACTTCATCCAATCAATCTTACGTGCCTGGGACGAACCCTTCAAATAGACAGTCTCCTTAACTTGGTGTTGTTTTTCGGAGTACTTCAATCTAAGGAAAAGTGCAAGATCTACCGAGGAGTAGCGAGCGATCCACGGCGCATGTGATGGTATTCTTCATTTAATAGACAGCGGCTGATATTTGGTTTGAGGATGGAGGTGAATGTTGTAAGAGTGATTAGTGCATTGAGTTGGCTCAAGTGGTAGAATATTGGTACTATTTTGATGTATCTGATCTGTGATCTTGAAGAGAGAGAACACTATGCATTGTTATTGTATTCTTGCAGGTGCCAACTTGAAATCTACTCCTTCTTTTCTCCACTTCTTTTTCCTTCTTTCTTCCCTCCACTCTCACTCCTTTTTGTTTTTGTTCCTTATTCCCCCCTTCCTTCTTCTTTTTCTTCTCCTCCTCCTTATATTCCTCCTATTCTCTCTTCTTTTACTCACACAGGTCTTTCCTCTTCACACCTCAACAATATCAATCCCAAAATCTTTTTAAAAATATTTTTAGTATGAATTACCCAGGGTAGCCCCTCCAGTGGTTTAACACTGTTCTACTGCAGAAGGCCCAAAATCACACAATTTCCTACCTGTAGCATTTTAAGATGATGAAGTTGATAATGATGATGACGACGATGACGATGATCATGATGAAGTTGACAATGATGAGGATGACGGTGACAGCAGCGATGTCCAAGTCAAGGAAGACAGTGATGGTGATGGTAAGGATGTCGACCACAAGAAAATCAAAAGGAGCCAGGAACCACAAGGATGAAGAGCCCAGGAAGAACCGTGGAAGATAGAAACAGATAAACAAGACATTGTAAGAAACAGACAAGTACAAACGCACTAAATGTCTTCTACAGTTCAAATGAGCATCTCAACTATACCTCTTCTTTAATTTGATTGTTTGCCTCCAAAGTCACATTATTAAAAAACATAAATCAATACTACACAAACGAGTACATTAATGGGCCTGTCTACAGTAATGGGGTACATTTCTGTTACATTTACTGTAACATATGCATAAATATCTTAAATTCCAATTATTTTTTTTTTGTCTCCTAAATAAACCAGCCAATAAAATAATAAAATATCAAATAAATGCATGGATTTGCCCTTTACAACGTTTTGTACGCTTCAGAAATTTGCCCTGTACAAATTTGCCACAGCACGTTGGTAACGGGACAGGCGAGTTTGTAACACTCGTCTGTCCCGTTACCATCGTGAAATGGCAAATTTGTACAGGCTTAGTTAAGAAATATATAATAAATGAACATTCAGAGCAGGACTTTAGCTATTTGTTGGAGGAAATTAATTCAACACTTTGTCATATTTTGCTGGTGCAAGGTGGTCACAATTTCAAATGATTGGGTTGTGCAAAAAAAGATCCCTTTACTGTAGATTGACCCATATAAAGAGCAACACTCAACCCATTCTTTACTGGTTTTCTCTGAGATACTGAGCAGTGTAACTCATGCATAATCTAGTGTACAAACAATAAACAAAAGGCTATGAATAAACTTTGAATTTCTTTTAGGGCACAAATAACCCACACCCACACCCATTTGGTTACTGCAGTTCCATGGCAAATTTTGCTATCCTAACTGGACCAAGGTCCACAAAGCAGGCGATCTAACAATGAGCAATGAGTGTAATGATATCCCACAAAATTCATGTCTGCATTGAACCAAACTGCTCCACCAGCATACTACATGTAGGAGAAACCTGGGAGTGTAATCCTACACAGAAGTGCGGATATTGCAGGAGATAATCTCTTTGTGTTCCTGTTTTTTGCACCTCCTTAATCATCGGGAGACCCTCATCTAATACCCTCCATGAGACCAATCCAGCATTGTCCTAAAAGAATAATCAAATTTCAAGAGGTAAAGAAACGTTTCTGAAGAGACTTCTCTCTATATTGGACACAGAAATAATAATTCTGGCTCGAGTAATTTAGTCTTGTTTTTATTTTTGTTATAAGAGATGAATATCTAGAACATTGCAAATCACTGTAATATCAATTCTGACTCTGGTATATTACTCGGGGTTTTTTGGTTACGAACGATAACTTTCTAGAACATTGCAAATCCACTTGAATTTAGAGCATAACCCCTCAATGCCACGATGTAATGAGTAGAATGCAAGAAGTTGTAGGATTTTCAGATCAGCTGCTGCAACATCGAAAACACAGAGAGACACACACACAGATATATAGAAAAGGAGAGAGAGATAGAGAGAGAGAGAGAGGGGGGGGATAGAGGAAATGATTAAAATGAAAAATACTGAGATAGAACAAATGAAAGGAGGGAAAGGAAGAGAAAAAAAAGAGAAAACAAAATAGAACCACAGTGAGAGAGGGAGAGAGAGAGAAATTCAAAAAGGAGAGAGAAAGAGAGAGAGAGAGTGAGAGCGACATTTAAAAAAGATGAATAAAAGAGACAGAGATAAAATAACAGAGAAAAAGAGGGAGGCAGAGAAAGGGAGGGAGGGATAGAAAGTGAGAGAAAAAGAGAGAGATAACAAAAAAAAAAAAGAACCGGAGTGAGAAAAAGAGGGAGGGAGGGAGACAGAGACAGAGATAGAGAAAAGTAGAAAGAGGGACAGATAAAAAAAAATGAGAGAGACAGAGACAGTGGGGAGTGGGATGCGTTCATCACACTGCATTCATCATGGAGACATAATCCACCATGCATGCTAATGATTATAGAATCTATAAAATCATCCCAAAAGGTTGCAGGGATGTCATACCAAACAGTTTCCCTCAGCCTCAAAAAGAGACAACCTTTCAAACTACATTGTCGTAAGGTCAATTCTCCCTATCGCATATAGCCGATATCAAGCGATATCACCTCGCGATACCGATATCTAATCGATTGCTCTTGGGACATACTTCCGGTAAGAGTTTGTCGTCAGCAGAAAGTGAGCTAGAAATCACTTTTTTTGATGAATTAAGCAGCGATCATTTTGTATAAGGTTATGGTTAGGGTCAGGGTTAAATTTAGAATTAAGTTTAGGGTTAGTGTTAAGGTCAGGGTTAGGTCTAGGGTTAAAATTCATAAAATTAGTTAGATACCCTGGTCCGTTATTGTACGGGATTGCCGAATGTTCGTGGACCGGAAGTTCATATCCCAAGAATTAAAGGTAAAAATATTAGAGCGCCACACACGTTCAGATTCGGAGAGCTATATGCGATAGGGAGAATTGACCGCCCGGTCGGCTGTGTGGTCTCTGTCGTGCATGTTCATGGCCAACCATACATGAGGACTAAGTGTCACATGGGGTCTCGCAAAACTCTTCGTATTCTTCTCACCGTGCAAGTAGCTTCCTTCAAAGAACAAAGCAATACTTGATATGTATTTCTTGGCTCAAACATTCTTATTTTTTTCACATGAAATTGTGTTTTAGATCATTATAACACAATGTAAATAGTGTACATAGTTTGTTTTAGATGTTTTAACACAGATTATTTCCTTTGATGAACCCTGATGATAATGAGCAAAGCTGTTTTGAAATTATTCAAAAATGAAAATATGATTATTAGTAGTAGATATCATTTATATGCATCGCAATGAAGTAATTCTCAGGTTCAGACTTGATTAGCATCCATGCTATTTTCTGGGGGTTTTTTTATCCTTTCCAAAAAAAAAATGAAAATGTATCTATTTTTACTTCCTTGTTATGGATTATGTTATTTATATTTGTATGTTTTCTTAAGTAATGTTTGTCCATTAGTTTAGAAAACATCAAGCTCAAAGTTCAAATGCTCCACAATTTAAAGTTCATATATTGGCAGAGGTGTGACAATCAGGGTGCTTAGTCCCTAGTGTATAAAATGTGCGTCTGGTGCAGAAAGTGATTGTGGGCCTTATGTTACTCTACTGCACCATTCATGAAAACATTATCAGCCTTAATATTCTGATCGGTTCTGCTTTCTTGCCAAAGTTGTCCACTACCACGTCTGACACAGATATCTAATAAAAAGTGACATTCTGCTCTTTTGAGCCATGAATACATGATTTTTCAAGACCACGCTGCTTACAGTCGCAACACAACTCTGGGACTCACAAGACAGTGGGAATGAATATCATTATTGTATTCCATTAGTCTGATAATGACTGTATGTCTGGGACTAATGGATACATAGGCATACAGTATCATATAAAATTTAACACATGAGATGTCATTTGGTGATGTGGATGAGGAGAAAGGTTTTAGAATAAACTTTCAGCATGTTGCGTGGAAATAAATATTTCCCCTTCGTGAAGTACATGATGATTACTTATAGTGCTAGTATGTGTATCATGACATAAACATGTGTGTAGCGGAGACAGACAGACAGACAGACAGACAGACAGACGAATGAAACGAATGAAACATTCACAAACGACATTCACTCCCTCGCTGGCATCGCGATTGATGACCTTCGAGGTGTTTGCCACCACCGTCTTTGTCACCATGCCAGGTTTCTCCTGTAACGATGTCTTCAGTAGCGCCGATATTGGCACTGATTAGGGCCCTAATTTCTGGTTGCCATGGCAGCGCTACATGGGGAGGAATGCGAGAGCTTGGCAGCGAGCTCGTCATAAGCTCATCCTCCTCAAGACCACAGTCGTTGGAGGTATCTGGGCTAAAGAGGCGGGGGAACGTCAACGCACTAAGGACTACTGCAAACAAAGAGGGAGAAATACGGCATCATTAGCCCGTCCCGTGATTTAGGTGCCGAGGTTTGATTTACGTGGATTCCTGCTGCTTCCTACCCCAGATGGAACGGCTCTCCAAGTCTCATTAACCCACTCAAGATTGGAGGGGTGATGACATGAGGCCAATTAAAGGACATACCACATTGCGGAGAGTGCCAAAGTGGTGTCGTCATATCCATTGTTATGCAGGCTTCAGGTTCTATACAACATCACTCCAGTGAGAGTTTCATTGGTATGACAATGTTTAGTGGGTTAGTGTCAGGGACTCTGATTAAGAGATTCTGCTATGATCACCATTGTTTGCTAAACCCATATAGTTTTAAAACAAGTTGCCTTGACTACATGCCCATATGATGTCACACTTCTGTATTATTCATCCTGCAGTAGAGACTTTAAGACAGGGCAGGTCAAAAAAAAAGGAAATTGTAAACACCACAGAAATTGGAAGAAAATACTGTGAGAGATCATCCTTCACAATATTAATGAAGGAAACGGACTTTGAGTGAAAGTATATTGATCGTTAAGAGTTTGAGTAGGTTTCGGATGAGTAGGTTTTGGATGACCAGTTCAAAAACCTTTGTATTTCCTGTAGCCTTGAGATTGAGACTGTCTATCGCAGTTCCCCACTCAAACAGTCTGTACACAAGTCAGAGCTTGTCTGCGGTACTGTAAGCAGTGTGTGCAATGTGAGAACCGCGCCGCTGCTCGTTGCAATACAGTATATGAATAGAGACTGTGGTTGCTGCATTTCAAACATAAACAAGGATGGTTTTTCACTTTTCCTGGAAATTTTTTTGAAGCTATGACTGTGAGATTTCCTACTGTTATTATGAGGGTATACTGCTGATTCCTGCCTTTTATGACTTTTTTTTTCAACGTCTGCTCTGTCTACAATACTGTAGGAGAGCAGGGGAAAAAATAAAGTTCTGCAGCTGCTTCTTTTCAAGTCAGATGACATAACACAAACACATTGTTTATTACACCAGAGGAGGATAATTACTTTTCATCTTGTTGTTCACAAGAACTCCTGATTACATCCCGAAAAAAACAGGTCTGTGTTTATAGACTAACCAACACACGTTGTCATTGACTTCTACAATGCTCATTATGTCTCACTTGTTCAAACAGGTCTGTGTTTATAGACTAACCAACCCATGTTGTCATTGACTACTACAATGCTCATTTTGTCTCACTTGTTCAAACAGGTCTGTGTTTTTAGACTAACCAACACATGTTTTCATTGAACTACTACAATGCTCATTTTGTCTCACTTGTTCAAACAGGTCTGTGTTTATACACTAACTAACGCATGTTGTCCTTGACTACTATAATGCTCATTTTGTCTCACTTGTTCAAACAGGTCTGTGTTTTTAGACTAACCAACACATGTTGTCCTTGACTACTACAATGCTCATTATGTCTCACTTGTTCAAACAGGTCTGTGTTTTTAGACTAACCAAGACATGTCATTGGCTACTACAATGCTTATTTTGCCTCACTTGTTCAAACAGGTCTGTGTTTAAAGACTAACCAATGCATGTTGTCCTTGACTACTACAATGCTCATTTTGTCTCACTTGTTCAAACAGGTCTGTGTTTATACACTAACTAATGCATGTTGTCCTTGACTACTATAATGCTCATTTTGTCTCACTTGTTCAAACAGGTCTGTGTTTTTAGACTAACCAACACATGTTGTCCTTGACTACTACAATGCTCATTATGTCTCACTTGTTCAAACAGGTCTGTGTTTTTAGACTAACCAAGACATGTCATTGGCTACTACAATGCTTATTTTGCCTCACTTGTTCAAACAGGTCTGTGTTTAAAGACTAACCAATGCATGTTGTCCTTGACTACTACAATGCTCATTTTGTCTCACTTGTTCAAACAGGTCTGTGTTTATAGACTAACCAACGCATGTTGTCCTTGACTACTACAATGCTCATTATGTCTGCCGATGGCATGGTGAGAAGCTAGTGACGTGATTATCTCTTTCCCCACCAGGACGCGAGGTGTTGATGCACCTTAATAAGCGTCCGCACCAGTCAGACACGTCGGGATGACCGCGCAACCGGGCGGCCGGTCAGTGGAGGGAAGGTGTAAATTGGCCACAGACCCACAGATGGTCAGACTAATGAATGAGTGGTGTGGTGGTAGCAGTGGTCAGGAGGGAGCTCTTTTTAATGGTCAGTATTGTCTAACCGGTGTCACAGAGGGATGTGAGTGTATTGCGGAGGTATGTGTGGGTGTTGGAGTTTATATAGCGGGAGTAGAAACAAGAGTAATACATGTATTCCATGTAGGACCCAGGGCAATGTAATAGTGAATGAGAGTAAAAGGAACATGTGAAACAGGGGTGGGGAAGCAGGTGAATTAAAACACAACAGTACTAAAAAAAAACAGTCACAAAAGATATATATAGTGGATGAGGTAGTATGAAGTGTACAATCAAGAGAAGTAGTCTTGGTGGAAGTAGCATTAGCTGAACACAGCATTAGCATCACTTAAGTTCTTCCAATGATATATCAGTATCTAATGAAGATATGAACTTACAATCATAATATTGGGTTTATTTACAATCAAACATTTGTTGAATAGGATGAAGAATGTATGGCTAAGCATCAGATAAGGCAATAATTCGTTGATATCGGCTGTCTCTGTCTCTGTCACTCTATCTATCTATTGATATTTTTATTTGTTATGAGTCAATTTTGCTGCTTCGGTGCTTCATCTCTCTCTCTCTCTCCTCACCCTCTATTTCAATGCTAGTTTCCATCCCCTCTCCCCTTCCCATCTCTCTCCCTCCCTCTTTTTTTCCACTCTAGGTTCCCTTCCATCTCCCTCCTCCCCCCCCCCCACTGCCCCCTCTCCACTGTCCTCTCCCTCTCCCCTTCCCCCTCTCCCCTCTATCCCCTCACTCCCTCTTCCCTTCCCCCTCTCCCCTTCCCCTCTCCCTCACTCCCTCTCCCCTTCCCCCTCTTCCCTCTCTCCCCTCACTCCCTCTTACCTTCTCCTTCTCCCTTCTCTCCCCTCACTCCCTCTCCTCTTCCCCCTCTCCCCTCTCTCCCTCACTCCCTCTCCCCTTCCCCCTCTCCCCTTCCCCTCTCCCTCACTCCCTCTCCCTTTCCCCCTCTCCCCTCTCCCCCCTCGCTCCCTCTTCCCTTCCCCATCCCCTTCCCCTCTCCCTCACTCCCTCTCCCCTTCCCCCTCTCCCCTCTCCCCCTCACTCCCTCTCCCCTCCCCCCTCTCTCCTTCCCCCTTCCCCCTTCCCCTCTCCCTCACTACCTCTGCCCCTGTCCCTCACAGCAAAGTAGCCAGTGATGTATGACCTGCATAAATGTCATGACAGACAGAGGGACGTTTGATTAATGTGAAAAGAATTTTGAAGTAGCGATAGCCCAGGGGCATTTCCCGAACTGTCAGTCCACTGTCTCTCTACTCATCAATCATTCTATTGTTTTAAAAGGCCTTTTCCTTCCTCTGTTGTCTTTCACTGAAACAGAATAAAAAACGATCACTAAAGATGGCATCCACCAGGCTTTTGTTACGGAATTCAAAATTCTCTTGATTTTGCTCCCTGGTGAAATACAATTAGTACCAATGTGTCATTGCAGTAGAGTGTGACAAATGATTGTCTTGCTTTAACTCATAATCTATGAGAATTTAGTGGGTCCTGTTTTTAACATATATGATAATGACAACATTCAGGAAACATTGGTGACCTCTTTGAGTGTCATGTGTGCAGTGTGACAAAAACCTGATAACCAGTGGACATGAAATCAAAGCAGTACATCGTAGAAACAGGTTGGCAAAACTTTTTTTAAAAAAATCATATATCTTATAAACAAGTTTTCCATGATTAAAATCTACAATCACATTCTTCTGTTTGTTTTCCTTCTGCATTTATTTGTTTAATTTTCTTGTTTTCTTCTTTCCCTTTTAAACTCTACCAAAATGTCTTCTGCTTCTAGTTGGAACTGTTTCAATCATTTTATCACCTGAACTTGCTTTTTTCTTCATTTTTATATAAAAATTGTTTCATTCTTTGATATACTTTAGCTTTGTTGTCATCCTCCTTTTTTTTTTCTCTCCCCTTTTTCCTTCCCTCAATTTTTCTCACTTCCCATTCCCTTTCTCCAGAATTAAACAAAGCTACTTGTGGATGACGTCACCATTAATGCACACAAAAACCCATTGAGCAGCATGTTGTCTGGAAGACAAAGGGTTAAAAAAAGTGGTAAATAATTCACCATGGCCATGCAGCTCCAGTTAACAAGTAACAAAGAGATAGCAAGAAAGGACGAATTATCTGATGCTCCTAACCTGGTACCCCAGCATATTCTCCCTTCCTTTGAAAAAAGGGTGGCTTATCGAGTCAATTTATCACAGCTCCTAAATTCTCCCTGCGCTCGCAACGGCGCGAGAGATCCCCCCTCAAAATGTACAGAGTACACTTAGAGGTGATCGGCGACGTTGATAAGAAGGGAAGAAGGGAACGTCCCAACTCTTTCTGAACGATGTCTATTCCCCGCCACACCCTCCCATAGGTATTGATTTTAAATGGAGAGTTAAGAATAGCGATACGTTATCTCCTCCAAGTGTGCTAGAAACAACGCTAAGTTGGATCTGAATTTGGAGACTAGCTCCCATATGCTTGTGTATGCTTCTATTGATATCCATCTACTCTTCACGACCTCCTTTTTTTTTCTTTTTCTTTTTTTGGTATTGATTTTAAAAAGAAGGTAAAGACTAGGGATACATAATCTCCTTCTCCTGTCCTAGAAACAATGCTGCTGTATAGAGTTTTAGTGGTGCAAAGTTGGGTTTGAATATGAAGACTAGCTCCCATATCTTTCTTGTGCATGTCTCTATTGAGATACGCATACACGCTAGTCTGGTTGTACAGACATGTTTTAATTCAGTGTCTGAAGACTATGGTCTGACTAGTCACAGATGTTTCAATCAAAAACTTCAGTCGCTAACATGCTATAGATAGGACATATACTTTATATCATTTAAATAAAAAGAGGCTACTTCATGAAACCTTACTAAGCCTAGCCATCAACTCAAGTTAATTCAGCTAGGCTACTAGGAAGGTTTCATGAGTATAGCCCAGTGTAATTTCAGGGGTTATGTTTAAAACCAGAGTTTGTGAAAGAACCACATTAAACAACGATGTTCAGTATGACCAATGAGGAGATCAACTCTCACAAAGGCACCGCTTTTGAGTACCTGGGACTAAACTGAACTGAACCCCATGGTTTTTTAGCTGATTCATTGGCAAGGTTACCAATAAGAAAGGGAAAAAAAAAGCATCACCAC
>OZ022590.1:6274387-6291887 GCA_963669155.1 Arbacia lixula | reverse complement strand
CCTGCTTAAAAGCATGTGACCTCAAAAAAAAAAGAACAACGAACGTGTGTAAGTCGGCCAAACATGCGTCACACGCAAACAAAGGTAATTCAATACTCGCATCCCATTGTTCATTCCCAAAATTGTTAATAACAAAAAGTGCATCAAGTCTGCCTTTAGCAAAGGTGACCTCAGATCAGGGCAGAAACATGTAGGAATTGGTCTGATGTTATCTTCAAGGTAATTTTCTTGGTAAAGATGTGATGAATACAAACGTTGCATTTAAGTAAGTGCATATTTGTGACGTGAAAGCATACTGTTGTTTACTATTAGATTTTCTGGCTTTGTAAACCCCGGTCCAGTTAGGATGTCAAGAATTTTCATGAAACGGCAGTTACCACAGGGATGTGGCTTAATTGTATCCTATAAGGTATTTAAAGTTCATTATTAACCTGTTGTCTATTGTCCAAACAGCAGATTGTATGGGAGGCGTGCTACTTAGTATCTGAGTGGAAAAACAGGTTAAAGATGCGCTACATATGTAAGGGAACGCTGCATAAACATGTGCATATTTGTGACATGAAAGCATACTTGTTAATATAATAATTTCACAAACAAGACACAAGTGATTTGGTTAAATGAAATATCCTGTTTTTGCAATGATCACTGAGCCCCAATGGAAAGTGAAGTTATCAAGTTTGACTCTTTGATGCTATGCGTGCTCTTTTACACACACAGGAGCAGCCGTTTATCTGTTGTACACATGGTAAAGAAATGAACAAAACTGTTATCAAATTCTTCTCTGCACAATAACACCACCCCATTCAAATGGCACAATATGGAAGCGCAGACTACACATAGCGAAACAGCCTGACATTTACATTATAGGTAATCAAAAGTGATCCCGGTAACCAAAGCGTCCTTCCCGACTGACCATGTAACTTAATTGATGAGCAAGTTATTGGGAGCAGATTACATTATCATTTAGCTCTGAAAGAGATATCAATAGGTGCGTTTCCACTGGATCGGAGCTGACAAGAGAGCGTGCTGTTTCCTGAAAAGTTTTATAGTGTAGTGCAGTATCTGTTGCAGTCAGACATACATCAAGTTTTTTTTTAAATCTTAGGAGGTTCATTGCTTTGAGCTGGTATTACTTTCACTGGTAAAAGATGTACTTCTACATTTTAGCTACTGTCCACAGGCAGACATTACTACTAATGGTGACATTGTACTACACATGATCACACACATGAAACTGTTCCCATAATACTACAAACAGATGAATGTAGATCGATATTGTATATCCCCATTATAAGAAAATGTCTTCGATATGTACATTTATATTCCACATACTAAGAATGTTGCTATGATTGGTCAAGAGTTGATCACGTGATAAACCGTAGTTTTGCCCATCTGATCACCTGAGAAGAAAAGTTTGTTACACTCTAGGTGATAGTACTTTTTGGTTTCGCTGATCTCACTCCTCACAGTCCTAACGCGCGCAAAATAAAAGTGCGTTACACTCGGACTATCAATTGATCAGTAGCTCCTAATAATGCGTCTTAACGCGTGTTCCCCATGGCAGCGGCTCGGGTTAGGTAGAGAAGTAAACATTACTTTTGTACGTCAAATTGTCATTTTTGGTATAGATAGTTGGTTTCAGATGTGGAATATAAAGCAAATAATCAACTTTTGGTTTCAGGCAATGAGACAAACTATCACTTTCTCGGCGATCTGAATGCATACGCTATCTTTTCATATTCATATCATATTCATATTAATGTACAAATACTTATAAATGTTCTTTTATGTTAACAAAGCCATCATATCATATTCTATCAATACACTCTACAAATACATGCATTGCTCTCTTCTCTTTGTCCGCCAAACCAACCAATGCTTTATGGGCTTTGTATGCATTCATGCTGATTATTAAACATTCAAGCCAATTTTTCGAAACAATAAAACCCTGTATTAATTATCTTTCCACAGATTTGCTTGCTGGCATGCAATATTGTTAGCATATTAGCTGTCCTATGTGTTTTATGTAATACCAGTATCAATGAGGAACACGAGTGCATTATTGTTACAATGTTCAACTCTCGCCATGACAATTGTGCATAGGTTTGATTGCGCGCGCACATTTTTTAACATGCGCGAGGGAGATTTGATACAGGTGAGTAAATCCCTGTTTCTCTTTTTCTTTTTTATGTTCAAACCCATTGCTGTTGTCGTAGAAAGTGGTTTGTATGTATAATAATAATAATAATGGATTTCTTTCGTGGTATATCAGATATAACACTCAATTGCATCCAATATTATATAAATAAATTCCACACATGGCACACAGAGAATTCTTTTCAACTTGGTGCTAAATACATATCTATCTAAAATGATGAATATTTCCATCACAGGAATGCGTAATGCAATACCGCTATAATAATGAAAACCCATTACATCCACATAGGACACACGAAGAGGAACTCAAAGGGGAAAACCCCATAGCATAAAATACTATCTACCAACCCCGCGCAGCGCTCATTTGCTTTAATGAGTTCCGCACTCTAGCCTGATGAGCGCGTGTGTGTTATTTACGACTGTTGGCATACCTTCAATACCCTGCTAATATGCAGACATTTGAATCATTATTACTTTCTTTTATGGTGTAGAGTCAGCTCTCATAGCAACACACACACACACTAAATTATACAATGTGTGTTTCAATCATAACCCTGCTCATGGGATAAAACAACATATAATACACACACATATGTGCACCATCTCCATTCCCTGGTATCTGTTTCTATTCTCTGCTGCCTCATATATATACATAGACATTTGAATCATAATTGATTTCCTTCATGATGTAGAGTCTTCCCCTGTCACCACTGAAGTCCACACACTGAATAAGTTACAATCATAGGCCTGTTCATAGAAAAACATAACATAAAATTGACATGAATGTGCACCATCTTCACACCCTGGAGAGTAATCCTTGCCCCCCCCCGCATGGTACTGGCGCTGGGAGAATTTCATTCACATCAGCTTTCACCTCATTCCAGGTAAAAATGTAGCCTCCTGGGTGGTGAGCAGCAATGTGGATTGAGTGTCTTGCGGATGGTTGGTTTTGGACCCGGACCCTACAGATCCCCTGTCCCAGTTCTCAACCACTATCCCAACCACGATGGTAATTTGCCATTTGGTCCAATCCCAATTGGTCCACTCACCATTTCGTCTACCATCACATGCTGATATGTATGGGATAGGGTTAGGGTAGAGGGTCTGGATTATGGTTAACGGTTGAGGTTATGGTGTAGATTAGAGTTGTTCATAAGTTAACCAAGTATTTTAATCTAAAACGGTATTGTAAGGGGTTCCTTGTAGACGAAATGGTGAGTAGACAAACTGGCAATGGACGAAATGGCAATAAACCACCACGACACCCCTCCACATTCATTATAATCTTATGTTTCAACTGAAGTACATTGGTCATTCAATGCTATTTTGTTGATTAAAGTATCAAAATGACTATATTTCTTTCTATTAACCTATTATTTGCTGAGCCCTCATACACTACAGCTCAAAGGAATTGGCAAAGGTAAAGGGAAAGGGAAAGGGAAGAAAGGGAAGGAGCCGCAGGTTTAAACCGAGGTATATTTTGTCCAGTTCAGCATGAAACGCGATGCGTTAGCCTAAAAAGCATTGTGTTTCATGCTGAACTGGACAAAATATACTGTGGTTTAAAACTGAGGCTCCTTCCCTTTCTTCCCTTTCCCTTTACCTATGCCAATTCCTTTGAGCTGCAGTGTATATGTGGGCTGGCTTTTTTTTCCACTCAGATACTAAGTTAAAAAGTAACATGACTCCCATACAATCTGCTGATGGGACTGTAGATGACAGGCTATGAATAAACTTCAAATTCCTTACAGGACATATATAGGACGTATATCACACCCATTTGCTTATTGCAATTCCATGGCAAATTTTGACATCCTAACTGGAACAGGGTTCACAAAGCCAGAAGATCTAACCATGATCAATGGGTGGAAAAACAGATCTTAGATTTGTTATCATCTTCTATCAAAATGGACTTAAATGTAATTTGTATTTAGCCATTTCCTATGCAATATCTTGAGGCGCGACGAGTTACCTGAAATACTTCCCGCTGATACCTCTGCTACTTAGATGTGCAACTCAATCCTGAATAATCAAAACGCTATACGCCTCGTCAACGCCAATCCAATCAACAATTCAGATACTAATTGAATTTACTCCAGAGAGAGGCTTTTAACTAAAATCTAGCCAACTGTCGCTATGGCCTTCTTCTGAATACTAATGAGTTGGAATGAATAAGACTCTCACGTTTCTTTTTTGACAACCTTTCCATTCCATCAACCGAGAATGGTCTGATAGTTGCCGTCTGGAAAGAAGTATAAACAAGCTCCAATCCTTGTGCTTCCATTGCTCATGGTTAGATTTTCGAGGGTCAAAAACTTTTGTCATGTTAGGGTGTCAACATTTGCCATAGAACATGACTTAAAGAGAATATACTGTACTGGGGAGACAAAAAAGCCTTCAAAAGGTGATCGTGAGCAATCTTCTTGCCAATGGTATTAAATTCATGTATTGTCCATTTTAGAAACTCACTGAAAGTTATTTCCCCTTAAATGATCAACATTTGGAGTAATTAGTGATTAAATCATAAATACTCAAAATGTTCGGGCCGAACATTTTGAGGATTTCACAAATTTTGACTAATTACTTCAAATGTGAATAATTTAAGGGCAAATAACTTTCAGCAAGTTTCTAAAATGGACAATACATGAATTTAAGACTATTGGCAAGAAGATTGCTCACGATCACCTTTTGAAGGCTTTTTTGTCTCCCCAGTTCAGTATATTCCCTTTAAAGTGGTATGGGTGGATTGTACCCGATGAGGTTTATTAACTTAATTCATAGCCTGATGACATCTAGTGTCCATACGGGAGATTACGCAGGAGTTGCGCTGATCAGTAAAGAACCGGTTAAAAAGATGAAGCATGTCTCCTTAATATTTAGCACATGAGATTGTTCTGTATTCATCCCCATTCTAGGAGCATACCACTGCCATCTTTCTTTTGATGTGGCACTTACTCACAAATGTTGCGTTTAATCATGAATAATGCAACGGCCCCATTGGAGCACCTATATGATGTATCAGGTATGATACTTCAGTGGTGGTGGTGAGTTAAAAAAAAATATGTGATTGATTTCAATTCTCGATGGTACTTGGCCAAGATATTGCAACTATTGTCAACTCAATCCAATTCTCAATGCCCAACTTAATGTCAACGATGGGTGCATCATGAATTATAGCTAAAACAATAAATTGCTGTCATGGAATTGTGCAATTAAATGTGACATGATCATTGTTTCTTGTGATTCACACACATTTGTAAAATATGTCATAGATATTATGACCCCCCTCCCCCCTCCCACCCCCACCCCCTGCCCAATCCCTCTCAAACATGCACATGTATAAATGAGCGCTTCACACGTATGTATGTAAAAAATGCAATCAATTAGGCCGAATCGGCCAGTCCACAGGGGGAGACTCTGGCAATAGAATCTGCGGAGTCACCCCGCCCCACATCCTGGCAGACAGGGAGCGAACCAGGGCAGGTCTTCCCATTCTGTCCCATCAGGGGTTTACGCTCCGATAAAATTGATGGACGCGGGGACGGCGCAAAAAGACAGGCGGGGGGGGGGGAGAAAAAATTAGTGCTAGATTATGACAGTGAGGTGGTGTGAGTCTTGCCAAGTGGGTAGGTGGATGATAGGGGGGGGGGGGTGGTGATGAATATGTCTGGAAATATGATGACATGAAATGGGGTGATGTTCATGAGAGAGAGTTTCTTGACAAATATCAACATTGCATTACCTCATATCAACATTTTGAAGTATGTCTATTCCTGTCTACAAAAGCTTAGCAATATTTGTTCGCAATTTGTTAATATTTAGTCGCCAACTACTGTAAACCCAAGACTCACATTGAGATTTTTTGGAGAAGCTTAATTGCCCCATAGAAGGAATTTGAGGTATATTCCAAGCCTGCCCTCTATTCTGCCCTTCTCTGAGAAAAGGAAGCAAGTGACAAATCACTCGAATCTGGATTATTGGAATTCTAAATTTGTACCCAGCATTCCCTACATACGGCCAAAATCTGGACAAGAAATATTCATCTTGCTGCAAGATATTCAATCTGACATGATGTGGTGTTGCACTGATGCCAATGCAAGTGACAGACACAGACACAAAGTCTCTTAGTGGCTTCCTTTTGTCAGAGTAGGGCAGTATTGTCCATATGGCATATTACATAGTCTCTGAGTTGAGAGAAACCAGCCCACAAATATGCGGGCTCAGTAAAAAATAGGTTAATGGCCAAGATATATTACATATATTGTATAAAATAAATGGTTAATAGCTGGTATTGAGCTTTTACAATCAATCAGTAAAAGAGGGACTCTAAAACCCCGTTCATATACCATTTTCATAATAACACAATTATATCACCGATGCATATCGGTAAGAAACCACAAGCAAGCCTCTGAATATGCCTTTCATTAACAAAAAGCCGTAAATATTGTGGTATTTTGGATATGGTGGACACTACCCCACACCCGTATAGCATGAACAAATACATGATGGTTACATGTTATGCTTAGCAAAACAAGCGATAGGATTAGCGAATCATGTACCAGAGCGCGATGCACAAGCCGCGACATTTACAGCTACAGTCAAACCTGTCTTAGCGGCCACCTGTCTAAAGCAGACAACCTCTCTATAGTAGCCACTAAAATAATTCCCCATGAGAGAGATCATGTGTTAAAGAGCCTGCCTATAGCAGCCACCTGTCTATAAAGGCCATAATTTGTGTTTCCCTTGGATGGCCACTATAGACAGGTTTCATTGTATTTTGCTGATGCAGTTTATATGACTCTCTAACTGCAATATTGCGGTATTGCTCCGAAGTGTTGATCTCTTACTATTGCATTGATGAATGCCAGCAGTTCTTTTCAAGTGAGACATTGCTTTCTGCAGATGGTTGTATAGGAAAGGGGAAAGAAGCGGGAAGGAATTTCCGCTCCTCTTTAAATTGTTACAATGGGCCTAGAGAGAAGCTTCGACGTAAACATACAACAGCATGCGGGCAATAACAGTCAACTTGTATTACTCACAGTCTTGACAGGTTTCAGCTAGAGCCTAAAAGAGCCATAGTTCCCTTTACCCATTAGTTAGAAACCCAGAATGCTTTGAATTGAACACCACATCATAACATGTATAGCTGTGCCACAATCTAGCGCCATCTATTGGTCAAATTTTGAAATACTCCCTGATCTTTCGTGACGAGCAAAATGATAATCGTTGATTCAAGAGAGGAGGCGTGGCACTTCCATGGAGACATCCTCAAGCCATTTGTTGTAGATGTATGTACATAGCCTCCATTTTGAACTTCCAGGTTAGCATAAAAAGACCCTTTGAAACACCTGTTTGCGTCCCTACACAAACATAAACCGGTGTCCATAGGTTATAATGCAAATCCCTTGCCCCACTTTCATGTCATTGTGCCAGATCTGTATTACCCGGAGCGTGAAAATTAGGGCCGCGGAATTTGAAAAAAACTGGAGCAAATTTCATCTCCGAGTCGGTGATGAGACATCATGGGAAACTCTCTGGGGAAATAAGTATTTCTTAATCTAGAAGAATGGACACCACTGTATATATCTCTCCAGACGCAAGCCCCTTTCAGACCTCACTCCTGGGGGGACGAAATACAGATTCATTCCAGGAAGGGCTACTTCTCAAATCTGATAACATGAAATGAACATTTTCATCTATGTTTTGAGTTATACCCTATTAGGATGGGGTTTTTTTTCTTCAGGAGGGCTCTTTCGTTAACTGTGGGGGCTCTTTTTTTTTTAATCGCTAGGGCTTAATTGTGCCAAGCATATGTGTAATTTTTTTTTTCCACTCCTCTCACAAAAATCCAGGAATATGCACTTGTTACAAAACCTCTCTCACGCACATATTACTAGTAATAATGTCTTGGTATAAATGGATACATGTATATAATAAATCTGTATTACAGGGTCCTGTCCTCAGAGTTGCTATTAATATCAATCATAACTTTACACATTACAGATAGGGAATTGGACTTGCAATCAATGAATGGTATATTACGATGTAAAACAAAGGCAGAATACCAACTTAAGGTGTTCAAACTGGATAACTCCTTGATTAGAGAGGCGAGCACTATATATGTCCTCCTCCACCACTACAGCACTGCTTATACACAAAAAGGCCCGAAATCATGTGCAAATACCTGTATTGAGGCTTGTGCTTGAAAACTTGCAAACAGACATCCTTTTTTAAAATGAATCTAATGAACCTCTCCAATTTGTGTGAAGAGTGCATTCATATAGAAGCATATTAGAAATTAGATTAGATTCGATGAAATGTCTAACAGCCTAAGATCTAGGCTACTCTCTCTGACAAATAGCAGAGCTCAAAAGAAATGCCTAAATCAGTGTAAATGCACCTCTCCGTGTAACACGTAAAACACCTGAGCAGACCAGTAAAGACGTACAAAATTGAAATAATCAAATTTTTGGTCATAAATGGTGTAATCGTGCGTACTTCTTCCCCTGCGTGCGTCTTTCAGGCATTAATTCCGGGGGAAGGACACAGCTATATTGAGTAATCACGTTACCCACTTCACAAATTCGCAGTGACATCCCACTCTCCTCCTTTCTGCCAAGTTCTACGTGTGCATGTGAGAGAGCGTGGACGATCTAGGTTTGTCACAAAGGACGTTTACATGCTGGGGTCCCAATGACAACGATATGTCAGAGCTGGGAGTGATTCATCTCTATAAAAAAATTATATAGAAATTAAAAAGACATTAACAGATTGTTCACAAGGATATCCCAACCTCTTTTCTTCCACACACAAACAAAATCAAACTGAATTGACTGAACATTAGTGAGAAAATTGTGAGAAATCTGACAATATATAATGCGCCTAGAAATCTGAAAGATTACAGCATGGTTTTATCATATGTTGCGATTGATCTGAATCGATTGCAGTTCCGATTGATTCTCGTTTCTCCAATATACAGAGTTACAATTGGTATCAATCACAAGTCAAGTTGAGATCAATCTCAATTCGTTATGAGACAGGGGCCCACTTATGATATTGCCTTAATTACATGCATCTACCTCAGATGATACCTACAACAAGACAAGTGAATTCACCCATTACTCACTGTTACATTTTCATGCGTTGTGATCCCTTGTCCAATTAGGATGTCAACGTTTGCTCAAAATCAGTTTCCAGTTCTATTATTGGGATGAAAGTTCATACAGTACCTTCTTCCATTTTCCATGGTTTAACCAAAATTCATATATTTTTGAACCACAAAAGGGATACCCTGTCTTTAATTGCACCCTATTAGGAATTTTAACTTTATTCATAGCCTGTGGTCTATTGTCCGTGCAGCAGATTATGCGCAAGTCGTGCTGCTCAGTATCTGAGTGGAGAAAAGCGTTGCTCTTCAGGATTTACATACTTGTACGTGAATTATCAATTTTATTGATACTCTACTTTCAAATCTCCACTTTCTCGCCTTTCCATTTCACCTTCAATTCTATCCACGTTTTCTCATCTCAGTCCTCCCAGGACCAGGGCTCGAATTACCCGCCGGCAAACGGCAATTTGCCGCGATGCCCCCTCTACTTGCCGCGTCGCCCCTCTCAAAATTATGATACTTACGGCAACTTGTAGCCGTCCCCTTTTTCAGTTTGCCGTAATGCCCTTTTCCCCTAAACGTACGGAAACAATATTTTTTTCGCACCAAACTAATAACAACTTCGATTCACAAGCGCATCAGAGCAGTGTCGGCCTCGGTTCAGTTGCAGCCGACTCGACTCGTGCATGCTCGCACCGCAGTGAATGGGACTTTTTTTTGTAAACACGCTGCCATTCTATTAAGCGAACTCACTCCCTCGTACCTTCGTCCGAATAGCCTATGTACGATACGTACCCGAGTACAACTTCAGGGGGGTAAATGCGATGGGAGAGTTTTCGTAAACAAATGCAATGGACATTCCATTTATTGAACTCAATCCCTCGTATTATTGTGCCCTTCGTGTCAACGTATGTACATCGAATAAAGTTTACAGCGGGGGGAAAGTTTTATACAGGCTGTTACTTTACACGCAATGTGCTATTTTCATTATGCGATGTTTCGGCTCGTTGATCTAGATTGTGAATGAATACGAGCGAATGATTTTGTTTCGAGTTAATCGATTTGCGTTTGGAGAAAAATAAATTGTCTGGCTTTATTCGAGGAAGCGAAAACATATTTGAAACATGACAAAAAGGGCATTAGGCCATATGGTCTTTTCCCGTTTCAGCAGGTGAAAATGGACATTCCGTTTCACCATAGACTTTGTGTAGTGGTACATGAAAAAGTTTACACAGAAAGTCAATACGCATTGAGTAGCGATGTTAAAATTTGTATCAGCCACTGTACCAACAACTCATTACAATCCACTTCAATCGGATCAATCGGCGCACAAAAAAGATTTTGACAAACACATTTAATAGTAATACATCCTCACCTTTCACATTAATAGCATTTTGTCACGATTGAATGGAATGTTGATGGGTAATTTGGGGGGGTTTTGACATCGTTCTGATCAGTCAACGATTTTTGCCTATCCGCCATTTCTGGATATCGCGATATCTTCAACGTAGAGGGCAGCAACACACGTCTGTGTTCAGAGCCGTATATACATACGCTGTGAGCATGTTTTCCATGCGCCCGACCCCGGCCCGCGCGAGGCCAGGGTGAGGGGTACAATCGAGTGCGCTGGAGTCGAGTGCAGTCTGATATCATGATTGTAGTGAAGTGAGATCGTGTTTTGTGGCCATCTAATCTTTGAATTTTGTTGAGATTCTGGAGTAATTTCTGTTGCTGTTCCATGTATTTTGATAAAAAACAAGGTTTCCAATGAAAGTGTTTACATAAATGTTAAAACATTAATTACAAAATCAAGACAAAAAATACAATATATTATTAACAAAATGTAATTTCATATTTAAAATAAAGGCAACATTTAATATTTAAAAATAGACAAAAAGAAACCTGTTGAAAAAATTGATATTTTAGGGGCAAATCATACACACTACAGCAACGTTGGTTGATGTGCATCGTATTATATTTTACATGCGGCAGCCATCTTGGGAAAACTATCAAATATCAAATAACATGGTACACCCTCCTCCTCTTTTTAAAAAAATCTGAACGATCAACATGTAATCAATTTTTCCTGGCCTTACGGCCAAATGAAAAAACAAACAAAACAAAAAATTTTAATGTTTCCGCCGCCAATGGGAGTATGGGTTTGGGAGCCCTTTCATATTTTGGGGATTTGCCTTGGTGCCCCTCTGACCTAACTTGCTGCCCTAGAAAAAAGTGAAAAAAGTGCCCCCCCAAAACTAAAAGTTGCCTGCCCCTAAAACAGGTGACTTTCGAGGCCTGCAGGACTTTACACATGGTGTACCGTAAACCTCTCTCATGATTAATCAATTTTATGTTTTCTTCAGGGTGAACTATTGGAAGCACTGTAGACATCCGAGTGGGGAAAACCCAGCTTAATAAAGAACAGTGAAACCCTCTCAGTACCAAGCTTTGACATCCTCTCCTGTCTTATTCCACATCTTCATACCAATGGTAACGAGAGGGTTAAAGAAGGGACATGGATCCAGGTCTTGAATATTACGGGGCAAGTCTGTCTCGATATGAACACCTCTGTTACAACTACAGGGAGGGGGACACTACTAGACAAGGGTTGGGGAGCCAGGAGGGAAGAGGGGGAAAAAAGGCCAAAGTCTTGAACCAACTCTAGATCAATGAGTGCGATCAATATGTCGCACTGGTCTGATTTTTCCGCCTCATCATTGATTTCTACTCCTCTTAAAGGTCCAACGTAGAGTTCTGGACAATTCTACATGGCAAACATGCTTTCCATTAACTTTTCTCGCAAGCAAATACCTTGGGCCTTGTTCGTGTTTTTTTTTCTCGCCCTTGTCAGGTTGTGTCACGGCTTTGCACGTCATGCTGTATGACCCTACATTGCACTTCTTGGCAGTCCGACCTCCGATGCGGCGTGTCAGTCAAGGATTCATAAAAATAATTGAAACATTGCAACACTATCTCCTCTGAAATACACATCTTTTGAAAGTTGCTTTCGACGATCCACTTAAAGAAAAACACTTTGAAAAAGAATGACGTAGCAGTCCTTTTTATCAAGGTCTATGATATAAACATCGTGCTAGGCTACACAGACTATCGTACCACACTCATTCGTTGTATAATGGAAATTCTGTGCAATATCACCACATACATGTATTAAAGAGATAGTTCATCCTAAAGAAAAGTTGGTTTCAATATAGGTAGAAACATGAAAGAAACATACCAGTGAATGTTTGACAAAAATCTGTCAAAGGTTAAGAAAGTTACGATCTTTTGAAATTTCAATTTTGTGTCACGTGCGAGGTACTCTCCCATATGCTGTGAACAGTATAATTCCATAAATTGCTCTTTTTCTGTGTTTGACAACCGAATGATTTTTTTTTTTCATACAGGTAAGTGTGTACAAAAGTTTTTCTAATGATGTATCAAATGCACAGGTAAAAGGATGCAAATCTTTTAGGGAAAATTCACATTTTTGAAAAAAAATTGTACACAACATATAGTATGCGAGTTCACTTCTCAAGTGACGTCACAAAATCAGAACTTTAAAAGATCTTTATTTAACTTCCTTATCCTTTGACAGATTTTCATAAAATCTTCAGTAAGATGTTTCTTTCATGGATCTCCTTTTATTGAAACCAACTTAATTTCAGGGTGAACTATCCCTTTAAAATATAAAGGACACCAAGGAAAAAGTGAAAGTCATTTTTATACTATGTAAATGTAATCTTATCATCAAATTGTCATGATTGTTTATATCACGTTTGCTGTTTGATACTTTGCTCACTGATGGGGCTACCCTGGTAAAAGAAGGTGGAATGAAATAAAAAAAAAAAAAAAATAATAATAAACAAGGACCACTATAGGGGAAAACATATGGCACACAAAGAGTTATAAACAAGTGCAATTCCATGCCAATTGCTCTGAAGGGAAGAATATTGTGAGTGGTAGTAAGTATAGTAAGAAATTTGGCCTTTGTAGACATGTTTAAATAAGTTATATAAGCAATTTCTGTTAAGTATGGTATAGACACAATGACCCTCTGCAACACATCAACCTGATTGAATCACTTTAATTGTGGTGATAACATTTGTAAATCCAGATTCGTTTTTGTCAACTACAGCACTGAACTGTAATAAAGTATCATCTTTTAATCAAATTTCAATTCTAGTAGTCAACATAAACCCACTGTAACTTAATTTTCAGGACATTTTGTAAATGTTATTTCCCACTGGGCATGTACAACAACTACATGTTCAGAAATACGGGATCATAAGAAATCATAAAATTGACAGTTATAATCCAAAATTGTCCACTGCAAGGTCATCAACAACTCCCCTCAAAAGAGGTTCGTGGAAAAAACACCTAGATACAAGTTGGTTGTTATTATAGATCCAACCCCCGCATTAGCTGGTAAAACATACTGGTTAAGCGCTGGAAGGAGTGCAGGGAAGATCTAAAGAAATCTTTGTCCACGCGGCAAAGTATAAAATTCCTGGAAGCAGAAATCATTGTATTACTATTAGATGCTTCCGCCATTGTGAACATGGTAGTTCCTCAGATATGCAGAAAGTGGGTTAGCAAAGACGAATAATTGAGGGGAGATTGATTGTAGACATTTAGACAAATAAATAGAAGAGGGGAGAGAGAGCCTGTACTTGTAGATGCAGCTTGACATTCTGAGAGACATTTTCAGTTAAACAGAGCATGACGTTTATTTTGCAGCGAATGTACTGACCTTTCCTAGGAGCACTGTTGTCTTTTCTCGCAACTTCTCTAAACCGTTTCTCTCTCGTTCCCGCTCGAACTCTCTTTCTTTCTGTCTCTGCAACCACCAATTCTCTCTCTCTCTTTCTATATCTTCCTTTCTCTTTCTCTGGCTATCTTTCTCACAACTCTCTCTACCCATTAATCTGTGTGTGTGTTTGTGAGTGTTTTTCTCTTTCCCATGCGTGTCTTTGCATCATCTTTCTCTTTACATCCCTCTTCCCTTCTCTATCTTTCTCTTTTTCATTATCTTTAATTTCTTACCGTTTTCCGCTCTCCCATTCTCTTCATTCTCCTTCTCATTTCTCAGTCTCTCTCTCTTTCTCTCTCTCTCTCTCTCTCTCTCTCTCTCTCTCTCTCTCTCTCTCTCTCTCTATATATATATATATACATATATATATATATGTATATTTGGTTTACCTAGTTTTTACCTAGTTTTTACCTAGTTTTTTAATTTGGTTTACCTAGTTTTACGCCTATCTTGTACTACGTAACAATATGTAATAAGCGCCCCTAGTTTCAGTTTAAAATACGCTCGTTGTACGCAATCATGTTTTTGTGTAAATTGTTCAGTCATTCATTCTTGATAAAGGTCTATGACCGAAAATTCGAATAATTTTTCTTCTCCGGCGTTTCATTTAATTTGTTTGTCTTTACATATATATATATATATACACATATATACATCACTCTCTCTCCCTCTCTCAATACATGTGTCTCTCTTATTTCTTGGTTTTTCTCTCTCTAGTGTGTGTGTGTGTGTGTGTGTGTGTGTGTGTGTGTGTGTGTGTGTGTGTGTGTGTGTGTGTGTGTGTGTGTGTGTGTGTGTGTGTGTGTGTGTGTGTGTGTGTGTGTGTGTGTGTGTGTGTGTGTGTGTGTGTGTGTGTGTCTCTCTCTCTCTCTCTCTCTCTCTACCTCCCCCTCTCTCTTTCTGTATCTGTCTCACATTCAGCCTTCCCAGTTCCGAGCTTAATTCTATAATGCGGACAATTTTCATTACCCTGGGAATGAGTGGGCGGACAGAAGGGAGGGGGCGGGAGAGATCAACATAGCCACAAGAGCACAACATGCCATACTTGATGAAGAATTCAACCCTCTTAATACCACATGATAGCCCCAATGTTATTCCCAACACAGATTGCTGCCTGTGGGACTGATGGGGTTAAAGCCAAACTGTCTGAATACTAGGGGGATGTGAAGAGTGGGCTTACAGCGAAGATGCTACAAGTGCAGAAGAAAGAGAGAAAGGTTGGATCTGAATAAGGTAAAGAGAGCAGGGAAATACATTGTATGGGGATGTAAAGGGTTTGCTGACAGCAAAGATGCTACAAATGATGAATAAAGAGAGAAAGGAAATGAGAGGAAATGAAGAAGGTAAAGAGATCAGGGATGTGGCTACACAGATATAATGTGAGTTGATGTCAAGAGCAGGCTATCGGCAAAGATGCTACGAATGAAGAATGAAGAGAAAGAGGAAATAAATAAGATAAATAGGGAGAGGATGTGGGTACAGAGGTAATAAACATAAACAGAATTATTCTCTTGGGGATCTTTCTGTGCACGCATATAATGTGCTCATTTGATCCCAACAGCAAAACAGTACAACATTAGTACTTCTTGTAACATGAAGCTCAGATTCTGCTCCTTCACATGGCCACCCACTTGACAATTTAATATTTAATTATGAACATTCACATGTTTGGGTCTTGTAATCTCTAATTCCACAGATGAATTACAACTATGTTTAGATATGTTTTTTCCAACTCATTGATTATATGTGTCTATAGTATTTTGCTATATATCTATTCATTGTCATGTTATTTTCCATGATTTTGGACTGAATAAAATATCTTATATCTTGTATCTTGCACTGATGTATGACACATCCACCTTAAAATAAACTTTTTTCACCTCATTTCACCTCATCACTCCATAGTGTCTCCCAATTATCAGGGTTTTTTTTCAAAAGTATTCTTATTTCACGCTCTCTGCTTTTCACAGATTAATTTTAGAGAAAGGGGAATGCAGAGAGGGGGGGAGAGGCAGAGAGAGAGAGAGAGAGAGGGGAGAGGAAGACAGGAGAAAGAGAGAGAGAGAGAGAGAGAGAGAGAGCGAGAGAGAGAGAGAGAGAGGGGAGGGAGAATGAAAGACATACAGGCAGGGAGAGAGGAAGAGATAGGGAGAGAGGGAAAGGTGGAAAGAGGGAGAAAGAAAGGAAGAAGAGAGAGAGCAAGCGAGAGATGGGGGGGGGGGGGAGGAGATGTGAGAGTGGATGTGATGAAGAGAGAGGGAGTATGAGAGGTAGAAAAGCTGGCAAAAACATGAAAAGAAAAAAAAAAGAAGAGTGAGAGAGCGAGACAGACAGGTCTGAGTGGGAGTGGAGAGAACGAGGAAGAGAAAGAGATAGAAAACGGAAGAGCAGAACCATCGGGAGCACCACACCCACGCAATAGGCACTCCTCACTCCTTGTACTCCCAAGTCAGAACAAGCGGCATTTTAACCTTTAATGAACTAGCAAGATAAATTACCACACTGGGGAAAAACTAACCCCATGAATTAATTATAATCTCTCAGTGTTTGAGACCTGCAAATCAGCGACAGTTCAAGATAAGTAGTATGAAGGTCGTCTAAAGGATATCTGCGTAGTTTCGCAGTTACATAAAGTGCATTCTGGGGTTAAATATATTTGATTCCAAACCAGCGCTTCACTGACAAGTAAATTGATGCAATGTATCTTTACTAATCATAATTTATAACAGCTTTGTTGACTAAACCAAACTTATAAATACATACCATGCAGGAAAGGAAAAAATTTGTCCTTGCATAATTTATGTATCATGTAAAGTACACTTTAGGGAATAAACTATAGGTCTTTCTACACACATTTGGTCTGTACTGTGTGCTTATGGGAGTATAGGTTTCTGTGATATAATACATTTCTAATAACATATTTTGTTCTTAACCCATTACATTTAGGGCTATCAAGTACATGTAGCTATATACTTTGATGCCGTACAAGTTAAACATCTCAGTACCATGCCAGAAAAAAAAACAATGACTTATGGCATATTTCATGCACCAATGGTAGTAAGAAGGTTAATGCATATAGCAGAAGTAGTTATATGGTAGTTACACATATGCACAATTCAAAGCATACATGTAGCTCTTCACAGGTTCAATATGCGTCTGAAGGTTACACCTTCATTTAGCATGGCAGGCACACACATTGCATTTTGTGGATAAAATGCACGTCTGAAGTGGCATGTGTACTGCATGCATGTTGAGTTGCTGCTGAACCACAAAAAACGTTCAGACCCTACGGTCAAATGGGTATCTCAAGTAATAAGTAGGCACCTTCATTCAGCATGCCAAGCACACACACATTACACTTTAGGTGTGTTGTACTTTGTGGGTTAAGTACGCGTCTGAAGTGGACTTTTATGCAGCATGAGAAA
>OZ022590.1:6241887-6271887 GCA_963669155.1 Arbacia lixula | reverse complement strand
TAATTTCAAAGGCAGTCAGGCGCTAAGATAGATTTCAAAGCTTAACCCCTCTCATAGTCTAATTACCTTTGGCTCACAAGTGTGTACGAACTATTCTCACTTAGTGGCCGACAATCATCATCATCATCCTCATCATCATCATCAGCAGCAGCAGCAGCAGCATCACCACCATCATCATCAGCAGCATCAGCATCCTCCTCCTCCTCCTCATTATCATCATTTTCATCATCATCATCATCATCATCATCATCATCATCATCATCATCATCATCATCATCATCATCATCATCTTCCAACATTATCATAGTACTCACAGCTTTGCCTCAATTGCTATTCCCTCTTACACCAGCATCTTATCTCCATCAAAGCTTCTCTTACCTGGACAGGAGGAAGAAAATATGTGAAAAACAAAGAACATTATGAGCATTATACAACATCATATTAAAAGTCATACAAGTTTCAAAATGTACCATGGTTTGTATGCTATGCAATGGTCAATTTAAGGAGAATTGAAAATCAAAACTATAAGGTATAACTTGAAATGAACATAAAAATGAGCATAAAATTAAACATATCACCTTAAAACGTATTTAAAGAAGTTGCATTTATTTAAAATCATGATAATTAGGATAAGATTTTGAACATTAACATTTTAGGGCAATTCCATAGGTGCAAATTGATGCACTACATGTTGTTGTTATTGTTCTGGGCCATGTTGCATAAAACGTACCAATGAGGGTAACTTTGCTACCAACAGCAACTTCTATGGAAACCTTGAATTTGAATGGCTGTCGAGCAATGTTACCATGGTAGTTACCAATGATGGCAGATTTACCATGTGTAAATGAGACAATTCCTAGAGTATCATTTGTCTTCTGCTTTCAATTTAGAGAGCAAGATTTCAGGGCTAGTGATGAAGATGTTTAAAACATAAATACATTACTTACTCTGCCTTCAATTTAGAGAGCAAGATTTCAGGGCTAGTGATGAAGATGTTTAAAACATAAATACATTACTTACTCTGCCTTCAATTTAGAGAGCAAGATTTCAGGGCTAGTGATGAAGATGTTTAAAACGTAAATACTTTACTTACAACATGTCTGATTTTTCTAAAACCTTTGTCAATCTCCACTTTTTTTCTGCTGTTATTCAATTCAACATATCAGGGCGGTAACATGTAGCGAAATAGATACTAATTCTAATATATCAAAGACAGATATAGTAGTATTGATGATAACATATGCAATTCAAATAGTATCATAAATCACATGTTAAGAAAGCATGGCAAACTATCACAAAACATGTTTTGACTTCGCTTCTTCCTACCGTCAATAATAGTCTATAGATCTGTAAATATGCTGGTATTTTTAGCCTGTAGTACACATTAAAAAGAGTTTTGTATTCAATTACATCAAATTTACGTCATACATATAGGAGATGGAAAAAATGAAAAAAATGTATTTTGAAATTCCAAAGAAATGGAAATTTGTAAAGGTCAATCTTCTTGATGTTTTCAATCATTTCATAGGGGCAACATATTTCTAAAGCACTTTTAGGATAATACCAATTTCCTTAAGTGAAACATATCTTTCTAAGCAAACTGAACTTGTTAAACTGCAGTAAGATTTGACTAAAACTTGCAACCTGGGAAGGAAAGTCATCTAGTAGTGGTGATGACCAATAGAGAACAATTTTCCTCAAAGAGAAAAAAAAAATGAGACATTCATATGTAGCCCAAAAGGGCATAAATTTTACTAATTAGGGATGAAATACAATTAACCAATCCTGTTCTAGAGAAAATGCCATGCATGTATCGTTCATGTAAGAAAATAACAGCAGCAATTACAAATTTAAAGGGATAGTCAGCAATGAAGTTAACTTGGTTGTAATGAAAGCAGAAATATGACAAACATATAAATGAAGGTTTGATGAAAATCCATCAAAGGATAAAAAGTTATTATTTGTTTATGTTTTGATTTTGTGATGTCACAAGATCTTTTTTTTAAATGTCAATTTTCTCAAAAGGATATGGATCATTTAACCTGTGTTTTGATTTATCACTAGATATATGTTTTTACACACACCTCTATGAAAAAAAAATCATTCCTTCATCAAACACAGAACAGCACACAACATATGGGAGAGCACCTTGCATGTGATGAAACAAAATCAAAATTTTTAAAGATCATAACTTTCTTATCCTTTCATTGATTTTTGTCAAACTTTCACTAATATGTTTCTTCTATTGCAACCAATTCAACTTCAGGGTGGACTTTCCCTTTAAGGGAAGATACAGATGCGCAGCTGGGGACTTTTGAGGAGCAGTCTTGAAGCCATCAATATCTCTACCACCACTGAGAAACCATTGATGCTTGCAACACCCACTCAGCCACCACCATAGGGGTTTATGTTATGGAATGCCCCCGCACTCGTATATCACAATTAATCATGACCATAAATATCGCAGCGCGCAATCATGATATTGCCATGACAACAGGTATCACTTTTCCCTCCATCTGGTTCCATCATCCATGAGCCCCGGCATGAAAAGGTCTCCTAATTCTTCCCGACACGGGTGATATTTCCAACCAATGGGCGATATTGCATACTCCACGCACCCCCCCCCCCCCATACCCCCCTCCTTCGTCAGCCATCACAGCTAAGCCAATTATGGGTCGGTGCGGGGGCGCATTATCCTGCTCGCCCCCGCACCCCACAGCTCATCATAGGGATCCTCATTGCCCTGACTTGGCCTGGCTTCAAGACTGTAAAGCACTTCTAAACCGAACTATTCAATCAAAGGGGTCTGGCAACGGTAGACTAATCAATATCAATTTCTTCTTCAGCTCTCCCAACACTGAGAAAAGAGGAGCATGATACAATGACTAGTCTTAGCATATCAAACTCTTCTTTTCAGTTTGGATCAAAAATATGTGACAGCCTGGAAATTAGCCTACTCCGAACTCTCACCCCCATGTATCTATCCACTGAGTAATGGGCCATCTCCACTGCACAGACAGCATCCCATCTATGTATGCGTGCATCCATGTACTTCAATACAGCTCCATTAGAGCCAATTTAAATGAATGCTTCTCTTAATAGCCAACATAATGGCTAATTTCCTTGCTCAAGAGAAAACGTATTGATTTTTTCCGTGGGTGACGGTTTATACACGGACTTCACGTTTCCCAATTACACTGCTAAACAACATAGAATATAATTACATTTGGGTTAGGAAATGGAGGGGAAAATTGCCACGTTCAAGATGAAAGCATTATTTTTCATTGAGATATTTTCTTTGTCAATTGCGACAAGCAATTGTGTTTTGCAGTATATACTGACAAAAGTTAGCCATGATCTTGGTGCTTACAAATTACAGCACACATGGGCATGGATCATTCACTAAATTCATATCAATTAAAACACCACAAAATACACAAAGTGTACAATACTGTATTCATATACCGGCGGGAGTCTCATAAATGTTTAAAATTTCAAGTTATTAATTGTATTAGCATACTTTTGCAAACATACTTTAGGCTCAAAGTTTACTAAAAAATGATTTTTAGAAAAAGCTAAATCATTGTATTTAAATGTTACTATCAACTTTTTCATATTTCATTTCCATTTAACCCAATTTTCATCCAGACCAGACATTCTCTCATACCAGCAGGTAGTTATGATATGAGGCTAACAGGCAAAAGCGACAACAAACAACTCTGAAAGCCAGGAACCGAGGCTTTTTTATATCAATCAACGACCTCCATCTTGGCTCTTTTATCTTCATAGCTTATCGATCACTTTTACTTAAGCACTAAACACTATCAATTTCCATAGGACTAACCTAGATTTCTTTATCTCTTCTAGGACAAATGGATTTAAACCATCCTTCCTCCGTGAGTTTAACAGCCCTCCTACCTGAATGCAACTGCACAGTTGCATACACATACCTTCATTGTCATCATATTCCTCTCCCTCACCTCCACTTCATTATCCTGTTGCCCATATAAACTTCATCCCGTTGCCATGGTAACAAATTGTTTAACCAACATTGGGCTTGCCGAGGTCCAATTTCCAAACAGCGCCATAATCCTGTGAGCTGAATTCTTATTAGATGCCAAGTTTAGCTTTATTACCTTGTCCGACATTCATGTGGCTTTTTCAGTAGTTTGTTCCACCTCCTGCAACTCACTTCCTCTTCATCATTTTTTCAGAGTAAATTGCTCTTCTATGTTCACAGACCCCCCCCCCCCTCCCCTCTCTCTTTCTCTCTCTCTATCTTTCTCTCTCTCTCTCACCCTTCCTCTCTCTATTACCCCTGTCCCTCTTCCTCTTTCTCCATCCCTTTCAGAGGTACCCTCTCTCTCTCTCTCACCCTTCCTCTCTCTATTACCCCTGTCCCTCTTCCTCTTTCTCCATCCCTTTCAGAGTTACTCCCCTCTCTCTATCTTTCTCTCTCTCTCTCTCTGTTGTCCCTCCCCTCTCTACCCCACCCTTCCCTTTTTTCTCCTGCCCTCCCCCCTCCCGCAACTCTTGGCACTCTCTTGCTCACACTATCTCCACCCTAAAGTTACCAAGATTGTGTGCACATGAAGTAGAGATGTAAAGGCCCCCCCCCCCCCTCCTTCAACCCCACCCCTACCATACCTCACTTGCGATCAACCCCAACGCCCCCACCCCCATCTCCTCACAATGCAAGAGCTCAATGATACCCACATATGCCTCTGCCCCCCTGTCTATCACATTCTTCCACCGATCCTCCGCCCAAACAAAATTGTCAGTCAACGTTCAGCGCTAATCTTCCATTTCCCTGTCAGTCGATACGAGGCAGATATGTGAAGAGAAAAACACTTACAGTCAGTCGGCAATTCAGCCATGCATGCGGTGCACGCAATTACATTGTTGATAAGGATGCGCTATGAACCACGTCCATGACAGTGCATTTTGAAATTCTCTTCATTTTGCTGGTCTCCATTGGGTTCTTTCAGTGAAACCTGTACAGACAGTCCACTCAAGTGAGACATGCAATGTGGCCTTTATGAGCACGTACAACTAACTGTATGAAAGGTTTTGATGGAAAACCTTGTGAACTGGAAACAAAAAGTGTGGTCTTTCTGTAGAGTTGGTTGCTAAAGCAGGTTGTTGTACAGCTTTATTTTACTGCTCCTCACGGGCTCATTTTATTTCTATAGCAACTTTCGTTGGCTGCCAAGCAATGTTAGCATAGTAGTTACCATTGATGGCAGTTACCACTGATGGTAAGTTTTATGCAATGACGCCCTAATCTCGGATCAATGATAGAGTTCAGTGCTCATTGAGCGATTCTGTACACTGCTTCATTTAATATCCTAGTCTTTTGTTGTAAACTTCTACAAATTTGTTCCCAGCTAATAGGGCGATAAACCTAAGCATGATTTTTTGTTAACAAAGTGGTAAAATAAAGCTGCTCTTTTACCCTACTCTGACAGCTGAATCACTGTACGCCATAGTTACAATGCCAAACAAGCAAGAGAAGCAAATCCGCCCATCCAAATCAAAGAGTGTTTTCTTTATTTATTTCAAAAACAAAGCACAAGACTTGTCAGATTAATTCCCAGAGCCTATTAACTTGTTATTTCCAACTTCTTTAGCGAAATATTGTGCTATTTTCTGATTGGGCTAATTTCCTGGATCAGGCATGGGGCGCTACTCTGCGACTTTGGTGTGACGTAAAGGAGGTGGCCCTAGAGAGAGAGATGTGCAGAGAAATCAATCTTCACGTGGAGTCTATCTTCCAGGATGCGATTGCGGATATTATGGTGATGAAGGCAGAATTTGGGGGAGATGAAATGAAATCATCACGGGTATCCGCGAAGTGCAGTGAACTCGCGGGACAAGTTCACAAAGAAAATGGAAGAAGGCCCCATTCGTCTCTGCGATTTCTAATACCTGCTACTACCACATGCTCATGAATATCTCTTCCTCTTTGCGAGGTGGTTACGAGGATGCTTGGAATATTTCCATGAAAAATGGCCATTGTTTGGAAAGATATCGATTATCTCTCACTTTATTTCTGTCCTGCATCTGATTGGTTTTATGTTCTAATTCACTCATGTTTTTCTATCGTCTCCATCTTCCCGTCTCAGCCTGTTCACCTTCCTCTTTCTGCTATTGCTTTCACATAGATTCCTCATCATTTCCTTCTCTTTTATTCTTTCTCCCTCCCCCCCCCCCCAATCTGTCTCCCTCCTTCCGTCCCCACCCCATCTCTCACTCTCTCTCCCTCTCCCCCTGTCTCTAACCCCCATTCTCTATCTCCTTCTCCATCTCAAACTCCTCAACCACAACTTTTTCCCCATCTCTCTCTTCTTTACCTTCCTCCTTTGACCTCCCTTCCTCTCCTACCATCATCACTCCTTCCTAGTGAAATATCTTCCTCTTCCTTACTTCCCCCCCCCTCTCTCTCTCTCTCTCTCTCTCTCTCTCTTTCTTTCTCCCTCTACAATGATGTAATTGTATTAGTAAAATGATAAAACATACATTTAGAGACGTTGTTGATCCTAATAAGAGATAATATTATTTTTTTTTTGGTTAAAAATTTAACAACAATTTGGTAGCAATTGTCCAAATTTGTAAGCTGGTCTAAACTTGCCATCTGCGGTATCTGTTTCTCATCCCCCCCCCCTAACTCTCTCTCTCTCTCTCTCTCCACCTCTCTCTCTCTCCCTATCTCCATGTCTTCCTCCTACCCTTTCCCTTCCTCCACTTTCATCATCACCCCATCCACCTCCCTCCCCCCTCCCCCCCCCCTCACTCCAAGAAGACAACATCCTACCACACCATGACACCTGAGCACCCTCATCTCTGTGCCATCTCCTCGGCCGATTGTTCAAACAAGTCGGCCCCAAACCCGACACCCGCTCCGTGCCCCTCTCCATTCATGAGTCCGGGCTGCGTTTAATTGACAGGTCCTTGGCGGGCGGGCGGGAGCGAGATAGAGTTTGTTGTACGCAGGCACGCGTGCTCAGGATTCGCAAGACATTTTGGCTGGACAAGACGAGCATGCAACCGCTTTAATCACTGCCTGGCTGATCACATCCTGCGTGGTCTGCAATGAAGAAACCCTCGTTGAGTCAACTCCTCAGCTTTCATGATGAATTATTCTTTGGTTGTTTTGTATTTCATTCAATCTAAAATATGAGAGCTCTAACAAATGCACAAACAAGCCCCCAAAAACTTATAATGAGCCAAGTTCTGCTTATAATAGACATAGCACACTAACTCTACATATATGTGTCTCAGGTTCCAGATAAACATCTATGCTATATTCCTTATATCATTATATCCTGTCAAAACTTGGTAAAATGCATATCGTTTTATTTTTCTTGTAATTGATTGTATTATTTAACTTTGTATGTTTTCTTATTTTGTTTATTCATTGGATAATAAAACATCAACGTTCAAAGTTTAAGTTCAAGTGTGTGCCAGGTGTTGCCAATAATACTCACAAGTCCCATTGAGCAATATTTGATCTGACACAGAATAGGTTAAGGGACAGGTGAAAGGTTTATGACAGATAGTGTAATGGGGCATCAGGCCTTTTCCACTGCAGACCATAAGATTTTAAATTGAAAGGGATGTCAATCAAAGCCCTGGCCACAGGATACAGGCGCACATCACATGCACAACATGTGCACCATATCCACTCTCCGGTGAGTATTCCTTTTCCTTGATTCTGTGCAAAAATAGCCACCCAATGATCTCTGAAATTCACAGACTTTGCAGCTAGCACCGCGCCTTTCCAAACTCTATATGTAACAGAAAATTAGCATATATATCACATTGCATACATTCACATCTCAGTTTTTGTATACACATGACAAAGTATGATTGTCAAGGACTGTGCAGTTGGAAACTACATGCATCATTTCATCACTCGGTTGCATTTGTTAGCTAGCTACAAGCTTCCAGAATTTCTAGTACATGTAAGTCAGAGTGAACGCTGGTCCGCAATTATCCCAATGACGATTCAAATCATTCAATCAAGCTGGAATCGGAGAGGGAAATCAATTAAGACTGGGGGGCAAGATCCTGTGCAATTGATCCTGTGCAAATTTGAGCTAATGTCAGCGGAAGACTCTGTAAGCAACATCTTCACAACCTACTTTTGCAGACGCTGCTCACATATTTGAATAACCTGAACAAAATTATCCTAAGCAGGCCAGACGCGCAAGTCTATCATGTCTTCCGGAGTTTCTAGTACTGGTATTCAACTGGTGCGCGTTGCACGCTATGATTTTTTTGTGGCATTCAATGCTCACGATAATGCTTTGTTCGGGTTTTGTCATTGATTGTAATGCAAAGGGTGGAAATTTATAGGGGGAGTGACAAGTATCTGGTGTGCAAAAAAAAAACAATTCTGCGAATATGGTGTAGGTGTGCTGTGCGTAAAAATGTGCTCACACAAAAATGAGCGGTTTTACAGTTTGTGGTTCTTGGTCTTGAATGGGTTTAGAGGAGAGGGATGATTGGCAGGGCACTTACTCTCCTGCCATACCACCAGCACCAACAGCAAGGCCGCTGAAAGGGTTACCACACAGATAAGATAGGAGTGAGAGATGGTTGCGGAAAGGTCACGAGTCAAGTGCACCAGGACCTGAATGGAATACTCCGCATGCCTTCCCAGCATGCTCCAATCACGATCAGCGGCCCTCGCTCTGCTTGCCCAGATAGCAACGCCGCGATTGTCTTAGATACGGGCGGAAAACAAAACATGAAGGGGGTTTGGCAGGCAACGTTACTAGGGTTCCCCCCCCCCCCCCCACACACACACGTATCATGATCATTGAATTAAAGGTATTGGGTAGAAGTGATAAAGAATGACAGACATATAGTCACTGGAGAACCTTTTTCTGCCTTAATAATTGTTCATTTTTCAATAATGTAATTTGATTCAGGGATACCATGAATGAAGCAATCATCTCAAAATAAAATTATCAAATTTTCCCTTTTCTTTTCCCTCTTTTCTCTCCTTTCTCATTTAGGGATTCCAAGAAGAAAGCCTCTCAAAATAATAGAAATATCTGGTTTGTCCAATTTTTCTCCATTTCCTTTTCCTTTGGCACACATCTTCTCCTCGCTTACCTCTACCCTCATTTCCTTCCTTCCTTCCTTCCTAGTTCCTTCCTTCCTCCACTCCACTCCTACCAACACTCTATCTTACATACCTCTTTTCCCCTAAACCCTATTATTAGAAAGGGTGTGTTGTCTTAACTGTTTCTTCCATTGGTAGGGGGTAAGCAACTACAGCCAAGATGGCTCCATTTGGCTCCCTCTCTCTAAAAATATACATCCCCCCCCCCCCCCATCCTTACGATTTCTCATTCGCTCTGTCTCTCTTCCCTCACAAAACCCCTTGGCTTATAACAATCTCATAGATAAAGTTTGAGACAGAGAACAAAATAGAGAGAGTAGGAAAGAGACAGAGAGAGAGAGGGAGAGAAATTATGAGAAAGAGGGAGGAAGAATGAAAGAGAATTAGACATTGTTCTTCCTCACTTATCTTTCTCTAACTCTTTAAATACCTTCATCCTTTCTATTTCTTTGTATGGCTCTCTCTCCTTCTCTCCCTCTCTCTCTCTCTCTCTCTCTCTCTCTCTCTCTCTCTCTCTCTCTCTCTCTTCATACCTCCCTCCCTCTTCTCTCTAAGTACTCCTCTCAGCATGGCGTCCGAACAAGCTAAATGAAAAGCCCTGAAGTCTTGTGGTCGACCACATTTCTGTTTCGGTCCCTCCAATCATGATGATTGTGGTCATTTAGAGTGTTCTCCACAATCTTTTTCAAAACAATATGAGAAAAACACTTGTCATTCATGAAGAAATCTATATATGGGCAGCAATTAAAACTTAATGAATGTAGTATGAAAAACAAGGCTTCGGTCTTTGAGATGTAATTTTTAGGCTTTAGCTAATATAGGATCATAGATGCACGGAAAAGAAACTGCAGCAAATGAAAAGGCTGACTTAACTACTTCACATTGGTCAAAATATCTTTAAATACAGAGAAGAGAGTTTAAATAACAAAAAAAAGTCTTATGAAAAAATACAGTCATTTGTCATTCCTAGTATAGATCTCGCCGATTAAAGTCTCCCAAACACCAGATACTATTGATATAAATTTGTCTTAGTTATACATGTAGCCATTAAATGAGATGCAGTCGATGTGCTTGTGAAATTAATTCTTGGTGAAATCAACACTGAGCAATGTGTACTGCCTAGAAGATTCTAGAATATTGAAGAGCTGTCTGGGCCAGGTGTTATTTACATAGAAAAAATGTAACTATCCTAAGCTAATTAGCATAATAAAGGAGGCATTGACTGTGAGTGTGCCTGTGGAGTTCAGTGACCTTTTGGGCCAGCTGCTTCTCTGTGTCTTCTGCTTCCATGGAAAGCAACCAATTTTGGGACTGGAGTTGCTTTTTAAATTCCTCTGCACCTCTTTTGTTACACAAATGATACTTTATGAGAAACGTTTCAACCCTCCCTATACCATACATGCTTGGATTGTGTGACACGCCAATGGGCTTTTCCAGGTTTGGTAATGAAAGGCTTTACAATGATTACTGTTTTCATATCTACCACAGATAGCACTTACTATTGATTGAAGGAAGCGTTAACTCTTGTAATATCATGATGCAAGGTAGGAATTTGTGATACGTCAATGGGCTTTTCCTGACTTTGTACAAAGGCATTTGGAATGATTACTAGTTTCACTTCTCTCACAGATTACCATTAAATATTGATTGAAGGAAGTGTAAACTCTCCTAATACCATACATGCTTGCAAGGTGTGATACGTCAATCTACCACAGATAGCAACCTTAGATAGCCTATATAGATAGTCATGCAACTATACTCAACTTGCTCTGTCCAGTTCATCTTCCCAATTACTACGTGTTAAAAAAAAACCTTTGACACTTTTGAACAATAATCTAAATGAAGTTTGCATTTGAATCTAGCTAAAATGTAAACATAAAGTAAATTAGCAGAAGTGTGACCATGCAACTTCAGCATCCCACATAACAGGTATGGTTTTAATCCAATAGTCTGACCGAATCTCCTGGCATATTAAGAATCTGTTCTACAATCCTGGCGAAAATCTTGACAGCAAGGGAAGCTGTAATGTACATGCACGATCCCTCACCATTATGTTTATATATGTCGGACGTATGTACATTCTGCCTGTTGCGTTTGTACAGCTGCCATGTAGGCCCAAATTATGCAAAATTCTTGGCTGTTCAAGAGGGAAAAATCGGACACAGAAAAAGATAAGTGCACACTACAGAGTACAAATATGAGATATTTTTTTCTTCTTTTTTGCTCTTCTTTTTTTTCATCTTTTTTTCTTTCATTTTCCTCTTCATATTATGCTAGAATCCATTAAATGGACATGATGTGTTGAAACCCTGAGGCCACTTCTGCAACTTTGAGTCTTTGCTGTTTTCGTATGTGGTTTTGTTGACTATGTACAATCAGAATTCTCCTTGTGTTTTTCTTATCATTTTCCTTTCATCCTTTAAGTGTTATTTCTTTTCCTGTCTTCATCTTAGCCAATTTTAAGTACCCCATCCTCTTTTGCAGTATGTTTGATTAATTCAATTGAATACATGTGATTCAAACAGAACTATTACAATGTGAAGGGGGGGTACTGCCAAGATTTTTATCTTTATTTCATTCCCCTCTCACGACTTAAACATTGACATTTTAATTCATTCTGAAATGTAATGGAAAAAATAGCTCTGAGTTGACCTAAATTGAAAGTAATCATAGATGGAAAAGGATGAGAGAGCTGTGTATAAAGGTCATTCCTGACAACCTAAAAGCTCTAAAATACCAATAAAAAAAAGAATGCAACAAAGGAAAAACAATATTTGTCTCATAAAAAATATCAAAATAATGCAAACAAATCTGTTTTTTGAAAATGACACAGCAATGGGAAAAACAACTCAGAATTGATATTTATTTATTACAAAGGGACACATTAAGCTTAAGGTAGATAAATGATCCACCACAGACTAAAAACACACTTGAATCTAGCATTCTATTCAATCAACATACTTGTGCAAACTCACCGCTTTCTACCTGTGATTTATTTCTTTTTACTTTCTTTCCAAAAAATGTAGTGAGATTAAGAATGCTTGCATCAACATAAAGGATCGAGATAGCACATGACATCTCAACAATAACATTCACGACAGCCAACAATTCGACTGTGCCATTATTGATTTTACAGACTAACAAGCAATTTATTGGCCTGTGTAAACATTCTTTCACAAAAGTTCATTTACAAAATCAGTCCATCTTCATGGCTTTGTGTTTCCAAGTAATAATCTACATGTCTGTTATTATGAGAAAATATTGTTATCATCTCTCTGCGTCATTTGTTGGTTCTTCATTATGTTACAGACCTGTAGATTAATACTTGGAAAAAGGGTTGGCTTGCAAATGTACATATGGGAAAGACAAAATTCATGACTAACTTTGAACCAACAGAGGAAATAAGAATAGACCATCACCAGTTAGCGAAAGTCGACAGTGACAAGCACTTGATTTCACCAAGAAGGAATTTCACAAGCACATAGACTGCATCTCATTTAATGGCTACATGTATAACTAACACAAATTTATAACAATTAATATTTTTTTATTTCTTTTAGGATAACATAACCTTTTGATGGAAAGTTCCATCTGATTTCTTTAAGTTGACCATGTGAAGTCACAAGTCACAAGTCACAAAAATATGTATGGATGAATGGTGTTTTGATGCAAGTTATTTGTTTGTCTTTTTGAAAGAACATTATTTCAATGTTCCGAGGTAGCAGTACATCAGGATGGAACACACTCATGGAGATGAAGCAAGTGGGTCCAATGAATTCAAGTCTAGAGTCTGGGTAGTTTAATTTCAGGTTAACCATCTCAATACCATTGGCATTGAAATGTGTATTTAGTCAATGGGATTTCCAAGACTTGGTTAATGTGGGGGTTAAGCAGGTAGTACTCCATTCCAACATGAATGCACTCACTGCATAGCAGGGTGCTGTAGGGTGGTCCACTGAATTCTGATCATGAATATGGGGGTTTTAACCCAACAGCCGCTACTTGAAAATGTGTTGATTGAAAATTCATTCACCATGGTTTTATAATTAAAACTACCAATGAGAAAACTGATCCCAACCTTGCACCTTGTCAATTACATGGGAAAGTTGCTATCTTTTCTTCAATACTTTTTATTAATAGTTTATATGCTTGTTTGTTAAAATAGGGGGGGGGGGGGCAACACTCTTTCTTTCTATATCTCTCTCCTTCACATCGCTCTTTCCTTTCTGAATCAGCCTTCTGACCTTTATGTCTCTATTAATCATGATACAGCCTACATCCATCAGCAACTCCTAATAAAGTACAAGTTCTCCTCCTGGTTCTCTATCAATTCCTCCTAGCCTCCCTACCACCGCATCCAAGGGTGGGTGGGGGGGGGGGGGGGGAGGGTGGGAGACAAACCATTTTGCATAGTCTGGCTTCCACGCTGTGGTATTTCTAAACCAAGCGTTTTACTAAATAGGTCAGGCCACAGTAGACTACTAGTAATCATTCTTGATTTCTCCCCCAGCTCCTTCTGTGGGAAGGACTGACAAAAGAGGAGAATGAAGCAGTGATTACTGACTAGTCTCAGAGCATTATACTTTTTTTTTTATCTAAAATGTCCAAGAGCCTGACAACAAGGTTACATCTTCCCACCAAAAACAAGCCCTGTGGTGGGAACAGCAATCCACACTTTCCTGGAAAGCGAAATCAATCGCTTTACCTTTAGCTCTCACTTCTCACTACGGAACAAGTCTTGTCACGTCTGGGAAAAGGTACTCTTACCCCTACCTCTTGTTATTAACCAAGGCTGTCCTGAACAGCGCGCCAATCATGCAAATTAACCCGAAAATTTTAACAGCGTTCAAGTGCTCACTTGATTCAATTATGCAATTACACTTTTAAGTTTAAATTTTGAGCACCTTTTATATGTCATTTGGGTCAAAATTTCCAGGTGTCTCTGAACTTAAAGGATGTGGATCATCCTTCTTGTCTATTACCTAATGCCACAGTTTATTTCCATATTCCTCTTAAACTATCATACATTCTGGAGTTTTCTTTTTCCATCTTTCTCTCTTGCATTCTCCCTCACTCTTAGTCAGTCTCTAGTACTACTGTAATAAAGTAACAAAGTAACAATGTGTTTTCATCATCACTAATTTAAAACTTCAACCTTCACTTCTCTGGTCTAATGCTACAGATATATTTAATATTCCTGTTTAATATCATTACTTATTAATTGTAATTTCAGGGTTATCTCTTTCCATCTTCATCTCTTGCAACTTCTCTCACTCTCACAGTCTCTCTCACTACTATAAGAACGAAATAACAAAGTGACTATGTTTTTAACACCACTAATCTCAAACCTTCACTTTTCTTGTCTAATGATACAGTTATTTCCACATTGAATATCATTACTTATTAATTGTAATTTCTTTTTCCATCTTCATCTCTTCTGCCACTTCTCGCTCAAAGTCAGTCTCTAGCATTACTATAATAACAAAGAAACATTATGCTTTTATCGCCACTAATTTTAAATGTCAACCTTCACTTCTCTGGTCTAATGCTACAGGTACATTTAATATTCCTGTTTAATACCATTACTTATTAATTGTAATTTCAGGGTTATCTCTTTCCATCTTTATCTCTTGTAACTTCTCTCACTCTCACCATCTCTATCACTGTAAAAACAAAATAACAAAGTGAGATTATGTTTTTATCACCACTAATCTCAAACCTTCACTTCTCTTGTCTAATGATACAGTTATTTCCACATTCATGTTGAATACCATTACTTATTAATTGTAATTTCTCTTTCCATCTTCATCTCTTCTGCCCCATCTCCCTCAAAGTCAGTCTCTAGCACTACTATAATAAAATAACAAAGAAACACTGTCCTTTTTATCACCACTAATTTGAAACTTCAACCTTCACTTCTCTGTTCTAATGCCACAGTTATTTCCATATTCCTGTTGAATATCACAATTTATTAATTGTAATTTCAAGGTTATTTCTTTCCACCTTTTCCAAGTCTACCCTCTTACACTCACATGAAGTCTCTTGCACTACAGTATGCAATCAGGCGGTGGAGAGCTCATTGTGTGTTTATTGCCACTAATTTGGAACTAATTGCTTAATTGTACGAGAGTGATACAAGAAAATAATCTGGAGTAATGAGTGATTTTGTAAGACCACACTTAATTGGTCTCACCTTGCAACCAATCAAACAGTTTAACACAGACCTTTTTTAAGCCCACACACTGACTCGTACATTATTCCATTCCCATATATTTAATACAGTGATCCCCTCGTTCCTGAAAAATATTTCAATGACATGTTCACATGTATGTATACCTATACATGGTGAAAACATGATAAAACATGACACATGCATTGATGAGATATAGATGTCACAAAAAAGTGGGGGCATGGAATAAAAATAAAAAGACAAAAGAAAATTCTAACGAAGTTAAGAGGTGATCTGTCGATTACGACAGACCACCTAATAAAAAAGAAAATTCTAACAAAATTAAGAGGTGATCTGTCAATCATGACAGATCACCTAATTAACAGCATTTATATAGTGGTTATCACAAAGAATGCCTCTAAGATTAAACTGAGTCAAAGTCAGAAAAATCAATAGCAGACCATTGAATGAGAGTTTGGAATTAGCATTTATAATGCTGATTGAAGCTTAAGTTGGACATAAAGACAGAGTAATAGAAAAAACAACAACTTATCATCAAAAGAGTATTTTGAGTCAGCGTATGTAAATACTGAATGTAGCTAAAATTGGACATACAGACACAGAATAATAATCAGGAAATTAAATAGCACACCACCAAATTAGTGTTTTGAATCAGCGTTTTTAAGACTGATTGTAGCTCAAATTGGATATAAAGACACCCAGTGATAGTCGGGAATCTTGTTACTACGACGATCTCCCCAGCCCCGGCCACTTCTTAATCACAACATCTCTGCCCTGTCATCTGGTCATTAGAACCAAATACCATCCAAAGAATTATTAGTTTTCTGCCCACTGGCAGAGTTGTTTATGAGGATAGGGGCTGTCATGGAGGAGAGGGTAGAGGAAGGGTGATTTATGCTCATCGATGGACAATATGTCCGTGGGAACAAACCTCTGAGAATGTGCATGGTAGACATGGGGATTGCTGAGGGTTGTTAACATGATTATTACTAAGCATATGATAAGAAAAAAAGGCTGAGATTGTGAGATAAAGCATCCATGGGAACACACTTATGGTAATGCGTGCTACACATGGTGATTGCTTGGGGCTGTTAACACGAATATTACTAAGCATGTATGATGAAAAACATAATTAGATGGAATGTGATCTGATCACTAGTAGTAAAATAGTCAACAGAATGATATATGATGCTCCTACTGCTACTTCAATATGTACTACAGTACACTGGTACAAACAGTAGTATTTTTAAATGCATTGGTAGAAGTAGAAATAGTAGTAGTAGTAGTAGTAGTAGTAGTAGTAGTAGTAGTAGTAGTAGTAGTAGTAGTAGTAGTAGTAGTAGAAGTAGTAGTAGTAGTAGTGGTAGTAGTAAGAGTTCTAAGAGTAGTGGTAGTGGTAGTAGTTGTAGTAGTAGTAGTAGTAGTAGTAGTAGTAGTAGTAGTAGTGGTAGTAGTAGTAGTAGTAGTAGTAGTAGTAGTAGTAGTAGTAGTAGTAGTAGTAGTAGTAGTAGTAGTGGTCGTGGTAGTAATAGTGGTAGTAGTAATAGTGGTAGTAGTAATAGTGGTAGTGGTAGTGGTGGTAGTGGTGGTGGTGGTAGTAGTAGTAGACACTGGTAGTAGTAGTAGTAGTAGTAGTAGTAGTAGTAGTAGTAGTAGTAGTGGTAGTAGTAGGAGTAGTAGTAGTAGTAGGAGTAGTAGTAGTAGTAGTAGTAGTAGTAGTAGTAGTAGTAGTAGAAGTAGTAGTAGTAGTAGTAGTAGTAGTAGTAGTAAACTGATGTAAGTTTTGATTCATCCAGGAAGAATTACAAATTACGAATAGAAATGAATCTGATCATCTGGACTTACTGTTTTGAAACGGAGAACAGTTTCAAAACAGTAAGTCCAGATGATCAGATTCATATCTATTCGTAATAAGTAGTAGTGGTAGTAGTAGTAGTAGTAGTAGTAGTAGTAGTAGTAGTAGTAGTAGTAGTAGTAGAAACAGCAACAGCACATGTTGCAAGGGTAGTAATACTAACTATTAATACACACTATAGTAGTATCATCAAATCTTCATTATCTCATATTTCTAGCAATGGTTTAATGAACACCTGTCTTAAAAGAACATTTCTCCCCAAAACAACTGTTTTAATTCAATCCTGCATTTTAAAACATAAGCTGTACATAAAAACCACCTGCTAATATGTTGACCTCATTTCTTTTCTTCCTTGAACAGTTTTCATATGCAGGTTTCAATATGTATCAAAATATGCCCAAACATGATTTGCAATCATGATGTACAGTAGAAAGAAATGTGGCACATATCACAGAATGTATTGTACACTGCAATTGTACTCTCATGTGGTGCAAATTACATATGAGTGAGTTGAGACCTTCCTGAATGGCGGACACCAACCCTTAACTCTCTTGTAACCTTTCAAACGCTGCTCAATGGGAGGACTGTGTATTACCGGTGTTGCCAGCGAGTAGTGGTACCTACAGAGTTAAACCAGCCAACCGACCATGCGGCAAGTACCAATCAATGAACGCATGGAGAGGGATGAACAAGGCAATCTATTAACGAGGACAGACGGACCGACGAGCGGGCAGCGAGCTAGCGCTCCCAAGAGAGAGCTAATTATCTCACAATGCTGCCATGCTTGGCCCTCCTACGGTTCTAAAGTCACGGTGCGTGAGCCTGGCCAGTCGCTTGCGGTACGTGGCAATCACTGGATGCCCAAAACCCCACGCTGCCGCCACCACTGCCGCCGTCACAGTTGTGTATTGGCGCGACTTTACCCGGGCCTTAAATTGTCAATTAGCACCAGGTAATATGGTGGTGGTGCCCGTGAGCGTAGCCTGGGGAGTGATCATGTGACACAGCAAGCGTCATGTGATGCATGGCAGGCCTGAAGGTTGACCTCTGACCCCACTCTTATCCCGTTAGAGTGAGTGTCATACAGGCGTGGTGAAGCGCCCCAATTATTAACCCGAAATCCAGTGACAGCGGTACCTCATTTGCATAAAGTAAACAACACGTTTTCGCACAGTGCGAAAAAAAGTAAACATTTTTCTTGCCAAAAAATTCACGGAGTACATATTTCTTTGAAAAAATAAACTTTGGACATTAATCCTACTTAACATAAAAGTATACTCATATGGATATCTGAACAATTTTAGCATCAGAAAATGTTAAATTCGAGTGATATTTTGACAATGAAAACTGAGCAAATATTGGCTTAGCATTTGTCTAAATCTCTGAAACTACACGTGGGCCCTAGCGAAAAATTCTTCCATATATTGGATTGGACCTTCATGAATATGTATATCGAATATCATGTTTATTGAACACCAGCCAGAGTCAAGTCAGAAAAATAATAGACGACCTTTTTACAATGAAATTTTCACTAAAATCTAGCCGAATTGTCCCTACGGCGGACTTCTCATGAGTCAGATGAAATGAGACTCATTCAGTATTTGTTTCCATGATGTCGTGTCTTGACCCATGAACTAGAAATAGCTTGCATGGTTAAGTCACTGCCCGGTAAGCAGTAGATTGCAGGTTCAAATCCCGTCTGGTTCCAAGATTTTTGTCTGACTTGTTTTTCATTCATTTCCAGGATGGAGCACGCTATCCTTACTACTAAGTGTATGCCTAAAATTTCTTTGTAAATTGAAATTACCCAAGAAAGCCCTTTCACTAAAAAATAGACAGTCTGTTTACCGTTCGTATGATTTCAAAACAGTTTCATATCTTACGTTTTACTCCATCAAATTTCGTATTTTTTTTTAAGATTATGAAGTTCATTGAAAACTTAGATAGGTTGGAAAGTTTCACTTCATAACTCAGGCGCAAAGCGACGAGACGTGAACGCAAATATTTCGACTATCAGTCACCACGTTTTGGGATTGCCGTAGAAGTCCGTTACAAATTCAAATAGATTGGGTAGATAATGAGATGCAAATTGGGGTGCTCCACCGCGCCTGAATATACAATGCCAATATGCAAGCCACCCAGGGTTAATGTACATTGACATCAAGGTGAACTTAAATATTTTGATCAAAAGCAGTATCATACTTGCTTTTGTGCATTACACAACAGATTTCCATCATTTTCAATCAGAGAAGGTTAGTACAGATTTATTGCAGGAGCTTCTTTGAAGCAAGCAGCACACTGCTACGCGATACACTGAATGTTGTAATATGGTTTATGCTTGTAGACCATGGTCACTATGTTCAAAACAAAAACATGGATAGTTTTTCATTGTTCCTGAATATGCTAGTAAAGCTATGACTGTGATATTTCATACATGCTATATTAAAGGTATACTGCCGAATCCTGCCCAGTTTCATGACTTTTGCACATGGGCTACCTTAACTCTATAAAGCTACAAGTGACCATTCAACTATATTTGATCATTTTGTCTCATTCTCAAACAATTCCTGCTATAGTTACATACAAAATAGCTTGATTACTCTCGAGTTATTCAAGAATTGGCTGGCAACGCGCAAAATCTCTTCCAGCACCAGAGGCAGGTTCATTCGCAATTCTCGGATTTATGCATGAGCTGGTTTCTAGCTTCTATTTTTAGCTCCATTAAGTGGCCTACAAGTCTGTATAATTTATGAGGTGACAAATGATAGATTTCTCATAGCCTTGCTTCCAAGCTGTTAGGAATTTCTAGACCAAATGATTCTATAATGGGGTCTGGCTGCAGTAGACTAATCATTCTTGATTTCTTCCTTATCTGTGGGAGGGACTGAGAAAAGAGGAGAATGATACAGTGACTAGTCTTAGAGAACTAGACTCTGTTTGTCAGTTGGGATCAAAAATGTCCAAAAGCCTGGAACTCAGGCTAATTTTCACAGTGAGTGGAGGAGGAAAAGACCAATAATATGCAATTCAATTAAGAAATCAAATGTGGTATGGTTCTTGTGAATGGACATGAAGGACTTCTCTGTATATAGAGCAGATGTATATTAGTGAAATATTTACACAAGGGCTCACACCTGCAATGGCAAAAAGAACCACCTTGAGTAACCAAAGAGCCATAGACCGTGTTCAACAAATATTTTCCTTCAATAGAGTGATGCATTACATGGTCAGGATATCCATGTCATACGTCAAATCAAGTCAAATCTGACTTGAAAAGTAGCTCCAACCAGGGATATGTTATGGAAGGATATGAAACAACATTCTTTCTTTGAGCCCATGCGTGGCACCGCCGAAAAATTGCGTGGTCTCAGCATGTGCTTTTCACGTGTTTTAACAATAACGAACACGATTGCGTAGCAACGGTTTCTCAGAGAGAACAAAAGAAATGTAGAGTCTTATTTCGCTTGTCCACTTCTGTTGGATTGCATCAATACTTTTGTGAGGAAAAGCGATATCAGCGAACAAAAATAAACAGTTTTTTAAAGTAAAATATCTCATTTGCACGCAAATTCACGCAAACTCTGTTAATGAAAATAAGCAGCTTAATATATGATTTTGATAATGATTGAATCCGACATTTCCGGAAATCTCCGGAAAGTGAAGAAATTTGTTAATTATGCAAGTAAGAATATTATCTTATATCTCCGTTTGTGCATCATTCAACAATTATTTAGAAGAAAAACGAATACAGGATCTTTAGAGGTGTTGCCCCTTAACTTTCTTGAAAATTACAAAAAAATGTGATAAGAAACACAGCTTCGAGAAACAAAACAGGCAATTAAAGATACTGCTTTCCAAGTTGACGATAGCAAAATGACGGTGCCGCGCATGGGACTTCAAAGCATTGCAGTGATTGTGGAATGCTTTTGACATTCATTAGCACGCTTTAGTATCCATACAGATGTTTGAATATATTATGGTTGAGTTGTCCCTCCTTCCTAACACATCCTTGCTCCAACCAAGGATGTTTATTAAAGCACATGGATATCCATCCCTTTGAACAAGATTTGATGCCACCAAAGAGAGGCCCTACTATGGGCGTGTTTATCATCTGTTCAGAATTTGAAACGCGTTTCCAAAGGCCTTTATGAACGCGTTTAAAAAAACGGTGCGTTTATCAACTCAATCGCCAAAGTCAAAAGCCAGCCTTAGCACTGTAGTACAATAGTGTGCGATCGATGTGTTTACTTGGCTTGGCGCGCATGTTTTCAGAAATCGGAAACGTGTGGTTTAAAGTTGTTTCAAAACAGCTTTGCGTTTATCTCGCTTCTCTAAACACGTTTCTGGCTCAAATGCGTTTAGGATCGCACAAATTTGCGTGTGTCAAAACAGCTTTCCGAACCCCATAATCAAAACACTTTGCGTTTATCAACTCCCTGAAACGCGTTTAAAAAAATTTAACACATTTGGAAACCTTAATTCTACCGAAAAAAGAGTTGATAAACACGCCCTATGATCACCAAAGTTTGCTCTACTCACATATTTTAGAACCAGTTGCCATGACAATATGCTCATATGACGTCATATTTCAGTGCTCTATACACAGGTAATTGCACTTGATAATTCTTACTGGTATGATTTTACACATGTTCACTGTAGATGGATGAAACAACAGACCAGCTTAATTACCTAGTCAAATTTTATGCACGCATAGTAACAGGTTATTTATGCACCTGCTGGCTGCTGCATACAGATGTCTGTGTGTTATGCAGGAAGACAAAAATCCAGTTTGCACAAAATTAAGCAGTCGCAGTTGTTTCATAAGCCTTAGTCACAAAGAGCTAAAGGCTAGTACAGTGAAAAATAACAGGGCAGATTTAGCCCTCGCAATGCACAAAAGAGAACACAGAGAAAATTATTTTTTCCTCATGATTAAGGTATAAAACAGAACATATCTCCATGTGTTCGTTTCTTGACACCACGCCCATGTTGCAATAGGTTTTCACTTATTGTAACTTACCACTGATGGTAACTACCGTGGCAACAGAGCTCACTGATTGTTCCCATGGAAGTTACCATTGATGGGAAGTTACAATCATTGAATGCAACATGGCCCATGCTTGAAAAGCAGCCAAAGCAAATGAACATTTGATTTCTTCCTTGGACAAGTCAAATTTTTTTTGGCAGTCTGTTGAAGATTTCAGTTTTCAGCGAGTATTATTTAGAACGCTTTGGTGGGCTTGACAAGAAGAAGATCACAGATTCATCTGTTCACATCCCCTGTGAAATGGGCAAAGAATGCTCCTCAAGAATGGAGATGGTGCACATCTTGTGTGTGAGGGCTCAAAGACAACGTGGGCAATATTCATGAAATGTGGTTTCATGAATATGCCCCCCAGAGACCATGACTATATAGAAAGAGAACTGTAAAGCACTCATCATTATTCTAACATGCAAACTGCTCTTTTCACAACGACACCTTCCAGGCTTCTCCCTCAATCTCCTCTGCGTCCATCGCGCCCATCCCTGACAGGCTCGGCACTCACAAGTCAGAAGTCGAAAAAAATGCAAATTACCACAGCCTGCCAGAGACACTTCCCCCTCAAAAAATTGTGATTTGAACCAAAAATTGTTTAGCAAGTCAAATGTAATAAACGGCACAACTCCTCTTCGTGCCCGCTCACGGTGACTTCCAGCACTTATCGAATTTCGGCAGCCATGCTCATCAATATTTATCATCGCGCCAAGCTACCCGGTTGGGGGGATTTTATGGAATCTGGTTGTGTTGTTGTGATCCTTAAAACAGAGATGTGACCTACTGGCTGAATTTCTATTAGGATTTTGAAGGGCAAGGTAAATTTTCATAATAAGTTGATCCAAATAAAACTGTGTCTATGATTTTCTAATATATCAGATTCAGGGTTTGCTTTGCCTTTATCATAAGGTAAGAGTTCAAACCCAGTAGCTGCCAGTTGTATTTTTCAGCAAAACATCTTAATCCACATAGCTTCTCTGCACCTAAAGAGAAGGGGGTGTTTCACCAAGCTGTTCGTAAGTTACGAACGACTTTACGAGCGACTGGTGATCCCTTCTTGTGCTAAATGCGATACCACGCTTTGTTCATTGAGAATCTGATTTAGCACAAGAAGGGATCACCAGTCGTTCGTAAAGTCGTTCGTAACTTACGAACAGCTTGGTGAAACACCCCCCTGGTCCAGTCACTGGGGTAATAATAAGCAGTGTTCTGATTAAGCTACACTGGGTAAATACAAAATAAGACCATATCATTATGTGATAACCCCTCTTTTTATTCATTTCATTGCTTATTATTTCAACCATAGAAAGTATTTCACAAATGAAGGTAAACATACCCCCAGTTTCAAAAACATACATATTTAAAATAAAAGATGAACACAAGTCAAGCAGACACAGGTCTGATAGATCTGTTCTGGCACAAAACGTTCATTCCTTGAGAACACTTACACACTAGCCTGTCGTCTATTGTCCGTATAAGAAGATTATGCAGACGTCGCGCTGCTCAGTACCTGACTGGAAAGAAGCCAGCCCGCAAATACAGTACAGAACATGTTCAAGGGGACCCTTGCTTTGCCCCTGAGAAGATCTCCTACTGTATCTACATTGTTAATGGTGATGTACAGTGTAAAATCAATGATGGTTATGACTGTTTTATTGCATATCATTTTGATACCTTCGGGCACCTCCTATTGCTAATGGCAGCCAAATAGTTAATAGGGGCCATAGCAGAGTTGCTATTGCAGGGTTTTGGGGAGACCCTAATTACCAATCAGCACAGCGATATGGACCCAGAGGTAATTGACGACAATATCACTAATGGTGAATGGCCACAGGTTAACGACTTTGGCGGGATGGTAGTATATGTCAACTAGTGTTCAGGTCATCAGTCATTTTGTCCACTCCCCCTCTCCTTTCCTCTTCTCTTCCTAGCCTTTTTTTCCATTATTCTTCCTTTTTGAAATTCGACAAATCAGAAAGAGCCATTGTGAACAATGACATTCCATTATAGTATAATGCAAACTGTACTTAAGGGTGTTTGTTTCACAATATAAAGATGGAAAATAGCCATTACAGATAATCGGAGGCTATTTTTACTCTGTCCTGTGGGTATGCATTTGTGCAGGTCCCCATTGCATAAAACTTACCATTACTGATGGTAACTCAATGGTAACAACCACGGTAACATTGCTCAAAAGCCAAATAAATTCAAGGTTTCCATAGAAGTTGCCATTCCATTGGTAGCAAAGTTACAATCAATGTTAAGTTTTATGGAACAGGGCCCAGGTCTGCAATACACGCATATCATCAGAGACAGCATTTTACACGTCATAGAGAGGGTTCAAGATATGAATTGCGGTGGAAAGGACTACAAGACCCGCATTCAATGCACTACTGTCCTGCAATTGCCAATTCTAGTTTACTTGGTCCACAATAACGTACTGAAATGACACTATATCCTGATGTACTGACAAATGGCATCTAGTGGTTTGTCATCATGGCAGAATACTATACTATACTACCACATCAGGTAGTCATGGCCGCTACATGTACTATGCAGGGGAAAAATTCATTCAAGATTTTTTTTTTTTTTTTTTTTTTTTTTTTTTTTTTTTTTTTTTTTTTTGGGGGGGGGGGCTTCTTTTTGAGCACATTGGCCAATTTGGCTTCAAGTTTACATTGTGTCTATAGGAATTTTGGGGGGCTCTTTTAATATATTCCAGGGCTCTTTTAGGCATTTCGGGGGCGAAACCATCCCGAGCCCCCATATACTTTTTTTTCCTGGCACTATGTGTTACCTTTAACCCTTAGTGTGCTAAACAAGCTGCTGCCCTGTGCAAATTGGTTGTATTGATGATGAAATAATGAACAGATGAAACTTAAAGGGTTAAACCAGTCACATGCTCACACATGTACAAAGAGTGGCCATTGTGTTGAAAAGAAATCTCGTCCCTGAACCAAGCGCAGGCCCATTTTCACCCTACTCTTATGATAATAAGCACTACGCGACCACTTAATCATGGAACAAACACATTCCGGCGTGATAATCACATCTCCAATAGTCATCGAGGGCTGGTAAGAGAAGAAGGACAGTAGAACGATTACATAATGCTGAGGGTGCAGCGCTCTATATTGAAGACACTTGACAGTGCTAATCAAAGAATCAAGCAACTCAAGTGACAAGGAAATCAATAACACTACGAGTGTGTTTATACACAGGTTTCTGAGCTGGAATCAATCTGTGCTTCTAACTATGAGCGCTGATTGCTTAGATTTTGGTGACACCCTTTGTTGATTCTTAATAATGATTGGAACAATAAAAATGTGCATTTCTATACATGATTGGCCAGAGTCAGGTTTGATGAGCTTCTAGGCTAGAATCAGTCTGTGTTCTTAACTATATGCACTGTCTACTGGGTAACATAAAAACACCCTTTCTTCAATTCTAAACATTGATTCAAATGTGCATTTCCATGTATACATGATTGGCCAGAGTCAGCGTTAACTCCAAGAGCAAATTAAAAGACATAAGCTGCTGACTCACTGTATTTGATCTCTGAGGCTATTAAAGGGACACGTCACTGAGCTTTTGTGGCGTGTTATCTTTTATAGAGGGCGCTGCAATTGACGGCATTAGGCGTGGAGCGTGGCCCAGCTCGGTTAACATTCGGGAATCTCCGTATAACTTCGGCAAGCGAGCACGCAATTGTAGTGATACGGCTGACTTTACACTTGATATGTGTTCATTTTGTGTACATGCACTAAAGCGTGTCAAAGACTGCTGCTAGTAGCACACAAGCACGAGATCGACGCTAACACAGTTTTACAGATCTTGAGGGTGGGGTAGTGCCGGCACTGGAGTGGGGCTGATATGACTTCTGCCGAACTTCGTTGTTTACAGCGCCCTCTATAAATTATATCGTGCCACAAAAGCTCAGTGACGTGTCCCTTTAACACCACGTTTTAGAATAAACCTTGAGAATGAACATTTAAGCAATGACTGATCTCTATCTCTCTAATCCTGATATTTCTCTGATTCAAACTTTCTGATATATCTGAATATGTTGTTTCTTTTAGAAGATATAAGGAAACAAAGTGAAACTCCTTGAGAGGGTCAGTTTCTTGGATGTATAATGACTCATACATATTACACATCAGAAAGTGGACCTTAACTGCATCACGGTTCCTGAATTCTGGTAGGTCATTTTTTGGAATTAGCCCCATAAACTCTAGTGTGAGCTTTAACCTTCAGAATAACTGGGCCTTTGGAAAGTGGTCATAAACATGAATAACATGATTTAAGGTGGAGAAATAGTAAATTGACTTGTATAATAAAAGAGTATGAACAGTTTATCTTGTGAATAACATTTAGGAGTTGATAGCAGTTGTGAGCCAAATTGCACTATTGACTTTTAGCTTCCTGAAAGTTGTGTATGTGTTGTTATCATTATAATTTATAGAGTACATTGCCCCTCAAGAATATTATGTGCACAATATACTATTAGACTGGCCCGTGATTTGCAATCATGTATAAAACATGAATGTTTCCAAGCCTTATATGCCCTGAAAATGTGTAAAAATAACAAGTTTAACTGTGTATGTGTCATAACGATTATCATTTACCATATAAAGTTCATTGCCCCTTGGGGACATTATGTGATCAACATACTGATTGACTGAAGCAGGATTTGTTATCAAGTGTAACCGTGTGTTTCAATGATTGCAAAGCTTTATATGCCCCAGGAATGTGAACAAATAAACAAGTTTAACTGATCATGTGTTGTTAATGATTATCATTTATATAGAGTTCATTGTCCCTTCAGAATATTATGGGCACAACATACTGTGTATCATACTGTGTGTGTATCAATTATTGCAAGCCTTCTATGCGCAATATGTACAAATAAACAAGTTTGCCTCTTGCTTTTCTAGACTGGGTACAAATAAATACTATACCAGGGAATAGTTCTCTTCTCATATAATCCTTCCACAAACAATCATATGACATAAAGTTCCATAGATGAACCATGTATACATAATTACAGTGCACAGTTCAAACTACATGTACATGTACTATCAATGACAGTACCAGAAAAAATACTAATGTTTTATGTATAATTATATTGTAGTACATATAAGTACGAAGTTGTAAGGGCTGGTTACAACACAATTTAATAGTACCAGGACTATGGTAATGCTGTCTCTACAATATATGCATGCAGTTTCGGAGTTGGGACTAGTTACTGCATGTATATGTTAGGACCAACACTGACGCTCTGGAGTCACTTTGAGCGTCAACTTTGTCCAGCTGTGACTGGAATTGGCCCCTCTGCGTTACAGAAGGCATTCACCTCATGGGAATGCCGCCAGGATGGGCACGTTCACACTGGAGATGTTAAATGCAGTAATGCATTACAAGAACACTCTAACTGGGCCGTTCACACGCGATGTATGAAACTATCCAGGCATTCACAAAGTGCTATTTAATGTAGCAATTCTCTTGCCGTGCCTCGGCTGGACAAACAGTAGGGAGCTTTCGTTATAACCCCGCGGACGGAAAAGAGCAATCTGTTCTAGCCGTCCGTCCGCGGTAGTCACAGGCGGTTTCGCAAAATAAGACAGAGAACGCGAACGGCGGTGCGTGGGACGTCATCTGACACCCTGATACCCCCCGACCCGGACGCACGTGCGATTTGCAATGACATCATCTGTACGGGCACTGATTGGCTGCTGTCCTCAACTCGTCGAGAACGAAAAATCTCAAAATTCACGTCCGTGCAGATAGCGAGGCGGAGGGTGGCGCATGCGCAGATCGATCTTCGTATCAGATTACCGTTCTGGAGCCCGTCCGTCCGAAAATTTGAAAAAACGCACGCCTCCAGTGACATGAGAAGTCAAAATGCCATAAATGCCAATGGCGTAAATAAGATGTTTTATTCACGCAATTCAAACAATATGTTACCAATGGGAAAGCCAAAGCTTGTCCGAGGTTTGTCTGAGTAGCAACAACTAATAGATTCAAAGTGCATTCCATCCATTGAATCTGAATGACAAGATACAGGTGAATGCAATAACGCGTTACTACGCAGTTAGGGGGAAAGTTGTGAATACATTACGAAAATGGTCTATTGTTGACTTCCGTACAATCAATGGAATTTTGCCTTCTCATACGTCACTGGAGGCGTGCGTTTTTTTAAAATTTTCGTCAATATGAGACTTTAATGCAACAAACGAATGTGAAATTCGTTTTTAGTGGATAATTCTACATAGATTAGTGGGAACTTATTTTTCTAATTTAGTAACCCTTTAAGTACAGGAAAGGGTTAAAGACTAGGTGTCCCATTATCATAAGCCATGGAACAGCTAGAATCAGCAGTATACCCAACAATAACATGTTCTGTATGAAATTCACAGTCACAGCTTCATGAACAATGGCAGGAAAAGTGAAAAACTATCCTTGTTGCGATCACTACTGTATATTCACACTCAGTCAGTTTCTAGTTCTATTATTGGGAGGGAAGTTCTAATACAATATTCTTCCATTTTCCTTGTTTTTTACAACATTTTATTTTCTGGACCTGCATAAGGGACGCCCTCACTGTCTTTAAACTGCACTATACATGCAGGCTGTCTTTGGCCATGCAGCTTGCCTGGTATCTCTTTAGTTCAACTTCACAATTGTAATTGACACAGTATGCACGGTCACACCATGTCAGCGCCGACGGATGATCTGATTAATAACAATAAAAGGATTAGTGCTGGTGGCCTGAGTAGATGATATCTGTGTTTGCAGACTGCTGTCGGAGGAGAGAAAATGGAGAGAAAATGTGTACTGGTGGTACAATGTATGTGGTTTCTTAACACATTGTGTGCCAGGCAAAATGGTGCTCTATATGTTTTGTATACATTACTTGTGAATGAATAACATAGTATGTCAAGAGTTAACCCTTTTTGTGCTGGTCAAAATGTAGGTATGCACTGTATATGGGAGTCGTGTGGCGTGCTTTTGCAAAAATAAGCACATTGGCACATACAAAGGCAGACTGACCAGGATTTGAGCCTGCAAACTGGTAGTCTAGCTCCCAGGCATTTGGACATTCTCAATTCAAACTTAACAAAAAGAACGAGACTAGACGTTCTTTCATTCACCTCTTTTCTCCCTCAATCATTATAAAGGAATTAAGAATGATAATACTGCAGCCAGACCCCGTTATTAAATATTGTACTATTTAATTCGGATTGAAAATGACAAACAGCCTGGAAGGCAGGCTAGCATATTATGTGGGTTAGGGAGTGCTTAGGTTGATGTGACCATCGCCAGAATCATGTTCTGAATCATGACTCAAAACATGATTCAAAACGCAAACATAAATCAAGATAACAACAGAATTAGCGTCCAGAAGACCTTCTCTCCGATCATGTTTCTACACGGATTCGGGCCAATCCAGTGCGCATCGCAGTGCGCAGTTTGATCCAGGAAGTACAGGTCAGCTTTTACACACACATTTTTTAACTTCTACGTGGGTTGCTTGACTAGCACCGGAAATAGGCTGACACAATGACTTCATAGAATCATGATTCAAAATGCGGTTGCATTCAAGCGACCTTTTTCGAATGTGATTCTGCAGAAACGCGTTTCTAAAGGCGTTTCATGTTTGTGTTTTGAATCACGTTTACATTCTATTTCGTCTGAACGCAATCATGATTCTGCAGAAACGAGTTTTGAATCATGATTCTAGGGCAAAAAAGTGTCGCATGAATGCAACCTTTATCTCCAGGTGCAGACTT
>OZ022590.1:6189387-6236887 GCA_963669155.1 Arbacia lixula | reverse complement strand
GTTTCAAATTGTGAATATAGAGCTTGCTAACACTCCTCTATATGTTTTGCTAATGGTTCGATGGTTTTGTGGTGATCTGAAAAAGGGACTGGCTGTCTTTAATTTGTTTTCTTTGTCTGATGCACCTCTGGCAACATTTCTGGGGCTGCCATTGGTAGTGAGTGTGCAAGAAATTTGCATAAGATTTGAATAGTTTGAGTTAACCGGTTTATAATGCAGCAAACAATTTCAGGAGCAATGATTGAGGATAATGTTCAGCTTTAAGTGACTGTAACTCTTTTCTGCCAGGCTCCATACTGCCCTATGGGAATGGTGTATATTACCAATGCAAAAAACATCTTAAAAGTGGTGCATAAAGAGTTACTGTGAAATACGGGTAGTCAAGCCTACTACGAGCACTGTATGACTAATTCACACCACAGGGTGGATCCACTCTGATAGATGTATTTTATTGCTACCATGTTCCTTTAAATCACATGCAAGCACCCCGCCCATCTTGCCTATCCTCATCACTGACACATTCTCATTATTATTCCCAACCTTGACTTTTCAAACCATTCAGAAATTTCCAGATGAGAAATGCAATACATACAAATAGCCATATGCTATTGTAATTGAGGACCCACAGGTACAGTATATCCAAGACAAGGCAATGCCACTGGTAAACAGCAGCGCGCTCATCTACCCAGCCACACAATGATCATGTCAATCTTACATTACTGTTTGTAACTATTTAATTATTTTTTTTGTAATTATCACAGTAACAATTAAGCATTTTTAATACACTGTAGGAGAGACCTCTACACTGTATTTTCATTTACAAAATGCAATATATGGGAAGGATGAAAATATTTAGGTGGTCTGTCGTTACCGACAGATCACCTTCTAATTTCGTCAGAATCTTCAATCTTCTTTTTATTTTTATTCCATACCCCCCACCTTTTTTTGGCATGTGTATCTCAACAATGCACTTGTCATGTTTCATCAAATTTTTATTATGTATAGGTATATGTTCCCGCAACAATTCTAAGGTCATTACATAATTGTTACGTCATCTACAAGCAATTTAATGAAATTCGATTATTGGATATATTTCTTGAACTGATCATTTATATGTAATGAAATTTGACATGCATGAAATTAATGATAAGACAATTAATTTCAATAAATAAAAAGTGCACATACGCTTAAGTTAGTGCAATAACGTGCGCGCAAAATTTTAAAATGCTCCAAATCAACTAGAAATTGTTTTGCATATATGTTTCAGGCCATTTCAAGCATTTCAAAAATTTCCGCGCGTGCACATACAAACCTCCTTATAAATATTAACAAAATGTACATTTGTGTTCAAATAGAACAGATGAAAAGGCCCTTTGTGCCAATGTGTCATGTTTAGTACATGCACAACCAATCCTTGCTGAGAAACATACATGTACAGTGTGTAGGGTCTTTTTACATACTTGTAGCATACATATACATCTCCATGGAGAACAGCCATAGCTATACAAATGTGTAAAGACACTTGATATTAACCTCAAGTAGATATCACACACACAACATGTACATGTACATGCACAGGTAGCCTAGCTTCCATGCTCTGGGGCATTTTCAATCTAAACTACAATATTCAGTTAATAGGTCTGGCAGCAGTAGACTAATCATTTCTAATTCCTTCTCCAGTTTTTCCTAAATGGAAGGATAGATGGAGCGAGAAAAGAGGAGAATGAAAGAATAACTAGTCTTGTGGATACCAGACTCTTATCTCTAAGTTTAAGTTTACCATGTCCAAAAGCCTGGAAACAGGCTAATGTGCAGAAGTCCTCATGCCAGTTAACCTTCACACGGTTTGAACAGAGAGTGGTTGTACCAGCAAGAGTTGCATTTATTGGGGCAAGGTAAGGTGGAGTATACTGGTCACTCTCCTGTTTGTGGAGTTACTGTCATCATAACCTTCATGTCACGCTCCTTGGAATAGCACACAACAAAGAATACCTGTCAAAATAATATTGACTGGATATTGCAATCATGCATCCCCTGGGGAAATACCTTACATTTATACCAGGATGGCTGATCAGTTCTCATTCTACCATTGGCTATAGGTTCTATTCTTGTTTAATTTCAGAATCATGTGAAGGAATTATCTAAAAAGTATATAATCCACATCTTTCAAGTGAGACCCATTAAAACCGATGCACCATTGATCCGCCCATAGGCAAGAAGTAAAAGGCCGTGTTTCTCAACTTTTCAGAAATTTAAATGCATTTCTAAAGGCCTTTATGAACGCGTTTCCAAACGCGTTTAAAAAAATGGTGCGTTCATTAACTCGCTCGCCCAAGTCGAAAACCGGCCTTGTCACCGAAAACATGTGGTTTAAAGCCGTTTCAAAACAGCTTTGCGTATATCTCGCTTCTTTAAATGCGTTTCTGGCTCAAACGCGTTTAGGACCATAAAATTTGCGAACCCCATAATCAAAATACCTTTGCGTTCATCAACTCCCTGAAATGCGTTTAAAAGAATTTAAACGCGTTTGGAAACCTTAATTCTACCACGAAAAGAGTTGATAAACACACCCATAGAGTGAATTCTGAATATGGACAATATGGACACAGGGTATTTCCCTCCCTGGTATGGAGCGGCAACATGGATGAAATGTTTGTATCATGTTTGTAAAATATGAAACTAAGCAGTGGTATAGTAGGCATGGAAAATAAACTACAATGTACTTAAAGGGAAAGTCCACCCAGAAGTTGAATTGCTATAAAATAGCATACAAATAAAAGCAACATTATATAAGTGAAGATTTGACAAATATCTGTGAAAGGTTAAGAAAGATTTGATTTTTGAAAGTTTGAATTTGTGACATTACTCACAAGTTCCCTTCCCACATGCAGTATGCTGTACAATTCTATTGATTGCTTTTTTTTTCATTGTTTTTGTATTTAAAGAACTTTATATTCAAGTCAGCAAATGGTATACACATCCTTTGAATACGTAATAAGTCAATGGGCATTTCCTGGCTTGGCACTGATACGGTTACCAACAGAGCACCATTGCATAAAACTAACCACTGATGGTAACTTTGCTACCAATGGCAACTTCTTTGGAAACCTTCAAATTGATTTAGCTGTCGACCGGTGTAATCATGATAGTTACCATTGATGGCAGAGTTACCATAAATGGTAAGTTTTATGCAACAGGGCTCAGGATTATGTTTGCAATACGAAGGGGGAAGGGGTGATCAGACCGTCCCATCAACGTGATCCTGCTCCTGACAAATGGAAGAAATTGGTAGAAAACAATCTTGCTGATCGATTAGGCTTCAAAGACATTCAAGTCTGAGCAGGTGCGCAAGAGCAAATTGAATTTCTGAGAACGGGATCAAGTCTGCACCCTCTATGAACGAGGGAAGACTGTTCATAAGAGGCAGAAATTATCTCCCGTATCCACGACGATGGGGCAGGATGGATGCTGGATCCATGCACGTGGTGGAGACGAAGCTGAATCTATAATATCCAGGATTAAACCCCTTCAGCATCCGTCAGTGACGCTGTACTCAGAATCTAATTGCACGACAGCCAGTGAATATATTATGTGCAAAGCTCAGGGTGATTTGATGTGATTTGATTTGATTTGTATTCATTTTTCTGATTGATTTCCAATACATCAAATAAGAATGCAATACAATACAATACAATACAATTTAGGACACATAATGTATAAAAAGTGCCCCTGCAAATAACACAAGAGAGCCCAGGTGAAAAAAATATTTCCTCAGAGGGTTCATTCAAAACATAGTTCAGGGCATTCATTTCATGACATGAGCCTTTTAAAGTGTCCTAGAATTTAGAATTCTCTGCCATGATACTATGACTAGAGCTTAAATGGGTGATGCGAACAGGGCCCACTGGTCAGCCAGATGGGAAGAACTGATCTCCCTGATCGATTCGCTGGAGGGATGCAGGATCGGAGCAGGTGCTTGATAGTCATCCTCAACTCCTAATGACCTGGGACTCTGCCAGCCTTAAAGGGACAGTCAAGCCTTAGAGGGACAGTCAAGCCTTAAAGGGCATATACTGTACTGGGAAGGCCAAAAAACCTTCAAAAGGTATTTGTTAGCAATCTTCTTGCCTATGGTCTTAAATTCATGTATTGACCATTTAAGAAGCTTGCTGAAAGTTTTTTGCCCTCAAATGATCCACATATGGAGTAATTAATGATTAATGATTAAATCTTCAAAATGTTCGGGCCGAACATTTTTGAGGATTTGTGATTTAATTACTCATTTCTCTAAATGTAGATCATTTAAAGGCAAATAACTTTCAGCAAGCTTCTAAAATAGACAATACATGAATTTAAGACCATTGGCAAGAAGATTGCTAACAATTACATTTTGAAGGCTTTTTTGCCTTCCCAGTACAGTATATGCCCTTTAAAGGCACAGTCACATATCACAATATCAAGTTCTTCAAAATAATTCATAATTTATTTCTGTGATTCTCTGATACCTCAAACAGCAGCACTTAATATTAACCAGGTATATTGTCAACCTTAAAGGGGGAAGAAAAGCCTTAAAGGGTCGCTCAAACCTTAAAGGGACAGTCACACATCACAATAGTAACTTAAAGGGAATCATTCATCACTTGTTTTTGTGATACTAAATCAGGAACGCTTTAAACAGCAGCACCTATAATAAATATTAGCCTGGTTCACTGCCAGCCTTAAAGGGAGTATACTACTGGGAAGACAAAAAGCCTTCAAAAAGGTGATGGTAAGCAATCTTCTTGACAATGGTCTGAAATTCATGTATTGTCCAATTTAGAAACTTGCTGAAAGTTATTTGCCCTCAAATGATCCACATTTGGAGAAATAAGTGATTACATCACAAATTCCCCAAATGTTCGGGCCGAACATTTGTGGATTTAATATTTTATCACTAGTCACTCCAAATGTGGATCATTTGAGGGCAAATAACTTTCAGAAAGTTTCTAAATTGGACAATACATGAATTTCAGACCATTGGTAAGAAGATTGCTCACGATCACCTTTTGAAGGCTTTTTGTCTTCCCAGTACAGTTTATTCCCTTTAAAGGGCATATACTGTACTGGGAAGGCAAAAAAGCCTTCAAAAGGTAATTGTCAGCAATCTTCTTGCCAATGGTCTTAAATTCATGTATTGTCTATTTTAGAAGCTTGCTGAAAGTTATTTGCACTCAAATGATGTACATTTGGAGTAATGAGTGATTAAATCACAAATCCTCAAAATGTTCGGGCCGAACATTTTGATGATTTAATCATTAATCATTAATTACTCCATATGTGGATCATTTGGGGGCAAATAAGTTTCAGCAAGCTTCTAAAATAGACAATACATGAATTTAAGACCATTGGCAAGAAGATTGCTGACAATTACCTTTTGAAGGCTTTTTTGCCTTCCCAGTACAGTATATGCCCTTTAAAGGGTTTGTCAAGTCTGAAAGGGGTAGGCCAGCCCTAAAGATGTAAACCAGCCTTTTAAAGGGACAGTCATACTCACCACCACATTATCATGTGATCTTCCAGTTGAAACCACAGACAATATTCATGAAACCTTACTTTGCCTAGTTACATACTAAAGAGCACACATCTTCAGGTACATTCAGTCGAGCTTTAAAGACACAGTTGAACATTAAAGGGACACTCTCACTCAATTTCACAATATCAAAGACAGTATAGACCATTTGCAAACGTCAGGAAACTCAGTAGGAATCAGAGGCATACCCTAACAACAGCTTGTATGAAATCTCACATTCATAGCTTCACAAACCTTTTTCTATCTATCTTTGTTTACATTTGAAACGCACAGTATCATAGCAACCATAGTCTGCATTAATATATACAGTATTGCAGTGTACACCGGTGCAGTGCCGCTATTCCATGTACAATAGACTGTTGGCATTACCATGTACTGTGTGGAGCAAAGAGTCAAGATCTACACAGTTGTGGTCTCGGTATCTAGGCTATAAGAACCACTAGGGTTTGAGTGACCAGACTAAAACTTACTTGAAATCTAGGGATTGATATGATTCCATTCAAAGTCAGTTTCTAGAAAATCATAGGCCATATTCATGAACCTTTACTTCTAAAGAGCACAGGCCTACAGGTATATTAAGTCCAGCATTAAAAAGGGACACTCAGGACTAACAGGGAGAGAGTCACTCACCATCACAGTATTCAGTGATGTCCATGTACAAATCATGGTCTATATACATGAGGCCTTAATAAACCTAAGTTATATGAAGGTACTGCTGGACATATTGTGTACCAGTTACATTTACTTGGCTCCTAATTTCCTGGTAAACAAAAATAAATTGATACTGGAAAAACAAGAGTAGCATTTACATTTTTTTTTTAGCTCTGTACAGTTTTAGTTACTAAGCGCACTGTATGTTTACAATTTAAGCTAGAATCAGCTTATTGAATAAACGTTTACAAAAAAGAATCCCTAGCCTGGGACGTAGGCTAAGGATGCCCTAACCGATCACCAATTTTGGTACACATCCAGCTTTTTTGATCGATGCACACCTGGAACAGAATCCAGTCAGAACTAGAATCTGTTTGAAGAAAATAAACATATCCAGCATAATATATTTCCTGGGCAGTTGACATCCTAGGAAGTTGCCAAAAGTGCATTCAGCTTAATTAATTTTTATTATTCAGCTAGGTTATGAAGGTTTCATGAATACGGGCTCAGAATTCCAGGATGTTTGCATGCATTATTGATGATCTAGACAGGTCTGGCTGCAGTAGACTAGATAGAATCACATCACAGTTCTTCTCCTGCTTACCCGAACATGGACGGACATGCACACGAGGGAAGTTATCCCTCATCGAAACTTCACGCTGAGCCAAGCAGGAAGTAAAACGTAACAATCCATAAAGTTCCCTCTAACGTAAGATACAAATATGGAACAACAACCCCTCATGTGTTTTTCCTGCGGATTGACCATACCAACAGGAATTCATGTTGCACCTCGGCCAAACATGGTAATACATGATGTAGGTTCACTTACTCTGTAAATATAGTACAACATTGTAATCTTTCTGTCAGGCAGTTACAGACATCCTGAAAAACAGAATACAGATAACACAATTGTGATAGAAAGAGGATGTTCATAAAAAGTGTACATATATGCAAATGGCGCACCTACATGTGGAACATTCATAACCTACACTACAGCTCAAAGTAATTGGCATAGGGAAAGGGAAAGGGAAGAAAGGGAAGGAGCTGCATGGCATATTTTGTCCAGTTCAGCATGAAACATGATGCTTTTTAGGCTAAAGCATTGCGTTTCATGCTGAACTGGACAAAATATACCGCGGTTTAAAACTGTGGCTCCTTCCCTTTTTTCCCTTTCCCTTTCCCTATGCTAATTCCTTTGAGCTGTCGTACTACGCAATGTGATTTAGCACAATATGCTTACCAGCAAATTGAATTACATGTAGTTATATTCCACTTTAAGAATGTTAGGGGTCTACAGCTTTGTTTATCCCTTTTTGTTGACTGGGGGCTTCAGAGGCTCTGTTTGGTTTGTTTGTTTGTTTGTTTGTTTGTTTGTTTTTGTTTGGGGGGGGTTGGGGATTTTCAGGCCAATGAAGACGCTCCGAGCTAGCTTCATCTAGCCCAAGATTTCTTGGGAAATTTTCTCAACCAAATAGCTGGCTATTTTGCCTGATCTGGCTAATGAAGACGCAAATAGCTACCTATTTCATGATCTGGCTAGGCTATCCCGATCAGAACTAGCAAGCTATTTCACCACATCGGGTTAATGAAGACGCACCTAGTGCTTGAGAGACCGACTGAATCCATACAGCTCATAATCTTTACATCAATTGGCTAAGCTGACAAGAGAACAAAAATTAAACAGCCCTGATGATAAATTACCACTCCGCCCCCCTGCAATGCCCAAAAGCCCCTATGAAAATATGATTTTCCTCATACATGTATGATACAAGGCACAGCATCATTCAGGGTATTTGTTCTCTGACATCAGGCCTGATAAATTAACCCCCACTAATTCTCCCTCTGAGCATCACTGTTATGATAGCAATGTTTGTTTTTCATTCAGCTTCTCTCCAGCTGATCATATGAGAACTGAGTTTGTTTACAGGGGGTAAACTATTGAGTACCATGTATGCAGTGTGTGTTCATTAGAGAGTTGTAGATTGTCACTACTAAGTCTTTGGGCCTGTTTATCAACTCTCGTTTGGGTAGAATTAAGGTTTCCAAACGCGTTTAAATTTTTTGAAACGTGTTTAAACGAGTTGATAAACGCAAAGGGGTTTTGGAAAGCTGTTTTGAAACAAGCAAATTTGTACGATGTAAATTTTAAACGCGTTTAAAGAAGCGAGATAAACGCAAAGCTGTTTTGAAACGCGTTTGGAAACGCGTTCATAAAGGCCTTTGGAGTTGATAAACGCACCATTTTTTTTAACGCGTTTGGAAACGCGTTCGTAAAGGCCTTTGGAAACGCGTTTAAATTTCTGAAAAGTTGATAAACATGGCCTTTGACTGTGGTGTGGAATCTACATATCCTATTGAAACATCCAGGTGTAAGTGACACATCATATTGTTAAAGACAGGGTGTCTCTTTTGCAGGTGAAAAATATAAAATGTTGCAAAAACCATGGAAAAAAGAAGAAGATAATGTATTAAAACTTCACTTTCATTAAAAAAACTGGAAACTGACTTTAAGCTGAATTTTAGCGATCGCTATGCTTTGGGCTGGATGTCCAAAACCTATAGTCTACAAACCGGAGACCGCTATGCGCTATAGTCAGCATCCGTCCACTTAATGGTGCACGCGCTCAATAGAAGCATGCCAGTGATGCGCGATGCCAGTGATGCCAGTGATGAGATGACAATAGAATTATGAATGTAGACTATGCACTCTGTGATTCAAACGTAAACAAGGATAGTTTTCTACTTTTCCTGAAAAGGTTTGTGAAGCAAAGACTGTGAGATTTCATACACGTTATTGTTAGGGTACACAGTTAATTCCTGTCAAGTTTCATGACTTTTGCAAATGGGACATCCTGTCTTTAAAGACAGCCAGTCCCTTTTTCAGATCACCACAAAACCATCGAAACATTGGCAAAACATATAGAGAAGTGTTAGCAAGCTCGATATTCACAATTTGAAACTGATACGTAGTGTAAAATTCAAATAATGCACGTAAACAACGTCTGATTAATAGTCTTTACCTCAGGCTCTTAGCAGTTTGTGTTGAAATACCTGCTTTATTGATTAATCTGTTTACTAAATTATAAAACACATTATGAAAAGAATTGTTCTATGGAAGGAATCATCTCCAAAGTTTGGTAGTTACTCATAAAATTAGGATTTCACACACGCATAATAACCACATAAATACTGCAACAAAGACTAACACTTTTTTCGTAGTACGAAAAAAGTCGGTTTGAAATTTAACGGCTGAAATTTTTTACATATACAGAAAGCTTCAACATGCTATATTCTTAGAAATGGTCATGAATCACACTTTCTTCAATTTACGATCGTGATAGACGATTTAAAATTTTAAGCTTGCAAAAGGGACGGACAATCTTTAAGAGCAGCTTCCAGCAACAGACCCATTCACAGTCACTGCAATTTAAAATTTGAAATCTGTTTCTTATCATCCATACTGAGGGAGTGCATTTAAAATATTTAGATCATGGCTTGAAAGTATTTTCTCATTATGCATGGAGGAAGACCATTTTCATGACGTATGCACATCTTTTTAATAATACATCGTAAGTGGTAAAACCCCAATGATTGTCTGAGGTTTGTTGACAAGCAACAGCTAATACATTCAGAGTGTATTCCACCCATTGAAAATGAATCACTAGATACTATGGGTGACTATATCAATACATCAATACACAGTCAGAGGGAAACTGGGAAAGTTTGAATAAATTTAAATACATTATGAACAGTTTATAATTAGGCATGGTGATGTGGGTTCAAGTCATTATCAACACAGCCAGAATTCCCCCCCTCCTTCCCCCTTTTCTTTTCTCCTGTAGGTGACACACTGTCTCATAAGATCCATGATTTCATGGAGTCAAGCTTGAACTCTATACCCCAGAAAATACCCCCCCCCCCCCCCCATCGCCTGTATACTTGTATATAGGTTCACAAGATGTGGCACAGGTCAATCAATATATAGGTCAAGGTCACAGCATTGATTGAAAGCAGAAGCATGGCGCTCTGTGGAAACACTGTCCATGTGCATACTGACAACTCTGAATATTGTACTCCCACTACATCACATGTTTTTTCCACATTCACTTTACACACACATAGCGTGAAATCTTCAACTGATTCTACTATGACCTCCTAGTATCTTAAAGCAGGGAGCTTATTACATGAGGACACAGAATGATTTAGCCACCAAAATGCAAAATAGAACCCCCATAACCAACAAATTGCCCCACATAAAATTTACCCCCCCCCCCACACACACACAATGCACATCATTTGTGGTATCAGGCTAATATTAAATTAGCCACCACAAGTCATAATTCAGTCACCCTAACCCAGCCCCCTTACATGTACGAAGTTTATTACAATGTCTACAATGTCCCGCAGTCTCTCTCAAATAACACCTAGCCCTCATGAAGGCACAAGATGGATATATATATCTATTTTGAAACAAAGCTCATTGCCATGGTTACAAACATATTTCCCATCTCCAGCCCTGTGAGCAAACAGCAAAGGTGCATGGGAAGGCCGGAACAAGACGAAGAGGAACTAAACATGCGGCAGGGTAATTAATCCACGCTTGGAGAGATAGCATGCATACCTGTCAGTGACACTCTTGCATCTCAATTAGCAGGCATGCCATTGGTGACGATAGGGGACTGTACAATATGTGTGATATGAGGACACGATTATCATGTCTACATCTCTCAAGTATTTCTCATTACAAGCCATGTAAAAGTAAGTTTGGGCTTATTTTGTATAATAACTGAGTTTATTTTTTGTAATCGCCTTCGTATTGTACTTGTTCGAATGGGTGCAGCGTTAAAACAGTACGCATGAAATATAAAGTGATTACTCACCATACCATAAAATGTTAAACCTGTCATATTCGTGCCAGTAAATTTTCGAGGCACATCACACCTACAACGTAGTCGTGGGATTTTATTTTTGCGCAAAAGAAAGCACTATCATGACCATTTAATGCCATGATAAAGCCAATGGCATGTAACACGCACATGGGTTGAATGCTAGTAACTGTAGAATCCCCAATACACTTGCGCATCTAGCCTGCTAACGATCGCAAGATGGTTTCAAATTGCAGTGATATCAAATTCCCATTTGCTCTGTATTGCACGAAAATTATCGATATTACAGGGATCAAAGTATCAGAGATATTTGATTGATGACAATCACCTAATCGCCAAAATGCAATATCGTGCAGCTTAAATTCAAACACTCTTTGCCCAGGGACTAAAAATGGTATGAGAGAAGAGAGAAAGAGATAGTTGCCCTAAATTGACCAAGGGCTTCACTTTAGAAGTGCTTCAGCTCCGAACGTGCCCAATACATGGGCCCTAAATATTACCGGTGTATTTTCAAGAGCTGATAAAGAGTTAAAATCAAACTTTGATATGGTTAGAAAGAGCAGTGTAGCTGCCGTTAAAGGGCATACATGTATACTGTACTGGGAAGACAAAAAAGCCTTCAAAAGGTGATCATGAGCAATCTTCTTGCCATTGGTCTTAAAGGGTTACTAAATTAGAAAAATATGTTCCCATTTATCTAGGTAAATTATCCACTAAAAACAAATTTCACATTTGTTTGCCACAATAAAGTCTCATTTTGACAAAAATTTGAAAAAACGCACACCTCCAAGTGACGTCACAGGAGTCAAATGCCATGAAAGACTATGCTGTTAAACTTAGATTGTATGTAAGTTAACAATAATTTCTAATAGACCTTTTTCGTTATGTATGCAAATTTTATTCACACCGTTTAAACAATACACCAACAATGGAAACCCAAAAGCTTGTCCGAGTAGCAACAACTAATAGATTCAAAGTGCATTCCATCCACTGAATCTGAATGACAAGATACAGGTGAATGCAATAACGTGTTAATACGCAGTTAGGAGGAAAGTTGTCTTCCCTGTACAGTATATGCCCTTTAAGGCTGTTGGATATTTATGATCTAAACTAAAAAATAGTGTCTGATATTCTTAGACTAATGACTGCATCATCCTCCTGTTGGGGGAGCTGGGGAAGAAATCAAGAATGCTTAGTCTACTGCAACCAGACCCCCTTTATTGAATCGCTTGGGTTAAATATGTCCAACAGTCTGAAAGTCAGGCCAGCGCATACATGTATGGAGCATTATGCTTACAGGTATGAAATGTGTAGACTTTATGGATAATGTGGATATTATCCCAGGCAGGAAATTACCTGTCATGGAGCCTTCATGCCCAATATTGGCATCACTGCACAGAACCCTGGGCAGAACAAACAGGCAGGCTTCGCCCTGTGTTTGTCTTGTCATAGAAATACCCAACCACAAAAGATGATATGTCGCAAAAATCTACTCCAATTTTCATCTCATGTCACTATAGTAGTTAGTCTGCAGGCCAAAACCCTCATCAGTGAGTAAGTGAATCTGAATCAATGGGGTCTGAACTGTTACAGAGACTAGCTCCAGCTATAGCCTTACTAACAGGCATATGTTTGAGACGGTGTCGCCACACAGTAGAGTCTGAACCAGCAAGATTGTCTAGCTTTAAACTAGCTACATGTAAATTTCCAAGTACAATATTCAAGCAAGAGAACGCAGGTGATTACAGCGTAGTGTCTGTATGGTATGAAAATTGCCTATTGTTTAATCATGAGTTAGATTGCTGGGGGAAGCATGCCAGATACAATGTTATGGTTGTACAAATTTTCCCCTCACTTTAAATGTACACAACAGCTCAAAGGAAATGGCATAGGTAAAGGGAAGAAAGGGAAGGAGCCCTAGCTTTAAACGACGGTATATTTTGATCAGTTCAGCATGAAACATGATGCCTTTTACAAAATATACTGTGGTTTAAAACTGAGGCCCCTTCCCCTTCTTCCCTTTCCCTTTTCCTATGCCAATTCCTTTGAACTGAAGTGTAGATCACCTTGCGTGGTGGGATAGTGGGGGGGAGCTTTTAAATAAAGCAGAATTTAGAGACATCAAGTACTAAGGAAAGCAAGAACACATGTTTGAAGTTTCTGAGAATCACAACACCAGTCAGTACTAAGCAGAGTCTAAGGTTGCGTTCATGCGACCATCACCAGAATCATGATTTGAATCATGATTCTAATCATAATTCAAAACGCAAACATGAATCACAATAACAACAGAATCAGCGTTCAGATGACCTTCTCTCCAAATATTTTTCTACTCGGATTCTGGCCGATCAGAGTGACAACATGTTCATATGACATCAAACTTCAGTGCTCTATATCCCCTGTTCTCTACAGACAAGACAGATTTTGATTCAAGCCGTGAATGAACATATAATCTCCTTGTTTCACTTTCAAAAACACATACAAGTAATTATCTACGGAGAGATTACTCGATGATGACTACGTTCACCACGCTCGTCACTACGCTCGTCAATCAAGTCCTTAACAGGCATTGCCATTATTTATCCGCAAAAGAAAATTGAGCTCGGGCTAAAAATGAGAGCAAAGGCTGTGAATTCCCACAATAGCCAGTGATGATGATAAAGGTCAGTGGTAGACTTGTCATTGTACTAGTGAAAGGCAATCAGCTTCTACCTTTTGAGTGGCACTCGGACGTCATCAAGCTAGAATGCGGCGGATTTATTTTCTCTCTTCTTTTGATTGTGATGCTATGCTATAAAATCCATTGCCTTCATGATATGTAATTATAGAGAAAGTGTCTACTACAAACTACAAAAATAAACTTGATCATTGCTGTCATGTTGCATTCATATACAGGTAAAATCTTCATTGATGAACATTTTGTATTTTTTTTTCAGATTTGCCAGCTAAACTGAATATGTGCACAATATACCCAATATACCCAGGAAGGCACTGTATAATTTGGAGGATTAATGGATTGCATAAAACTACTTCTATTGTTAATGATTTAGGGGATTTCTGCCAGCGAGAAATGAAACTTGAATCTTTCCAAACAATAATATCCATAGTGTGATATTTCCTACATTTTTGTAAAAAGTGTGATATTTGGCCAACATAAATATTCATATGGGAAAAAATCACAAACCATAATATGTTTTGCATGTGACTCATGCATTTTGCAAAGGTTCTAAAAGTCTGGCGAAAATGTGGCCCACGCATACTACTTGCAAAACACTGTTATACCCTTTTCTCACTATGTTTTCTTAGCCCCATACCAGTGTTGTAGTCAAGACCAGACCATCCGAGACCAAGATCAAGACCAAGACCAAACACCCCGAGACCAAGATCAAGAACCAAAAAATTGGTTCAAGATCAAGAACAGAGGTCCGAGACCAAGAACACCAAATTACGAGATCAAGACCAAGACCAAGACCACTCACCAGTATTTAAATTTCTACTAGTTTTGAGGAAACACGCGTTATTTGTGGACTATGGTTATGATTATAAACTGTCTAATACTTGCACAACTTGCACAACATGAGCACTCTGTAATATTCTTCTATATGGCTGAATTAAATGAAAAAATTGTTTTAAAAAAGTTATACTTTCAATGTGCTTTTTCAATCACTTCACAGGCATGCTCAAAGTTAAATGCACAATACAAGTCAGTAGCTAGTAGTTTAGCAACAAACTGCACAAAGGATCCAGGATCGTGATAATATGTATGATGGGGAACAATACTTCTTTATTTCTGCATGAACATATTTGCCTGAGTTACTGAAAAACATATCAAATACTGGATTTTTTTTAATGATGACAAAGGCACAAGGCATACAAAATGAACACAACTTCTTTCAAGAATGATGATTGTTTTCCGAAATATATTCAAGTCATTCGTTTTTCTCTATAAACACATACACATGATTTGAGTTACTTAATACTTATATATTCTTCTTATATACTTCTTTATTTCTGCATGAACATATTTGCCTGAGCTCCTGAAAAACATCAAATACTGTGAAGTTTTTTATAATAATGCCAAAGACACAAGGCATACAAAATAAACACAACTTCATTTCAAGAATGATGATTGCTTTCCGAAATATATTCGTCATTCGTTTTTCTCTATAAACACATACACATGACTTGAGTTACTTATATATTCTTCTTATATACTTCTTTATTTCTGCATGAACATATTTGCCTGAGCTCCTGAAAAACGTATCAAATACTGTGAAGTTTTTTTTTTAATAATGCCAAAGACACAAGGCATACAAAATAAACACAACTTCATTTCAAGAATGATGATTGTTTTCTGAAACAGATTCGGAAAACATTCGTTTTTCTCTACAAACACATACACGTTACTTATATATAGGTCAGGCAAATTGAGTATTGGTCAAACTTTATCTTAGTAACCAAAACCTGCTCCATTATGATATAAATGAATAATTATAACTCCACCATTTTCGAGATGTATACACTAATACAATGTAAAAACCCTGTCATCATTCAAAAAGACCTGTGACAACTCGAGGGCATTCTCTATAGACTTATTGGTTTTAGCAATTTTTCATACAAAATTGTGCAATTCCTATTTTGTTAAAATAATTACTGAATAGGGATATTATCAAGAACTATTCAAAAACTTACTTTGATTTTTAAAAGTAATCTATTATGCATTTCTTGCATTATCTAAAAAGTCGCCTGGCCAGGCGCCTTATTAAAAATATTTTTCAACTATAAGAGCATTTGAGAGAGAATTTTTCTGCTACACATCTCATTTAATTAACTTTCAATAGGAATTAAAAACCAATCAACTTAGTGACAAGGGGCATTTCGGGAATTACCAATACTCAACCATCCCTTTTACAAATTAATGCAACGATACAGCAAGGAAATAACTAAATACACACTATTCGCTAACAAATACAAACAAAACATGACATTTCTAGAATTATTGTTTCCCAAGCTTGTTTTAATACTTTTCCTCTTAATTTAACTTTAATGAAAGGAAATGTGAATATATGATCCCATGAAAATGTTTTAAGAATAATGAAATGTATACATTCACATTTATTCCTGTGTTATTTTTTTTCTTTAATTTGTTTTTTGATTCCATGATATTATTTTATTTGGCAGGGTTGGGCCTCAGTTTATCAGTTTTAGCAGCCCCCCCTCCCAAAAAAAAAAAAAATACTGTTCGGAATTAGCACTAGAATAAAGAAATCAATGCTTGCATGTATCACCCAGTGTGATGCGCTTTGCATGTGTGATGTTGGCACATATATTGCATGCTCGCTAATCTGCATCTCACGCTTCCCGTGCTATGCAGTGATCGGGCAGGGGCCGGGCCGGGTCGGCGGCAGGCTTGCACAGTATAGTAGGGATGATTGTAACTCCAAATTGTATGCGCTCCGACCAAGGAGAGTGATGTATCGTATCTCCTTTCTCCGACATGCATTATCAATATGATTTATGTGTAATATCGTAATTTTAGTAGCTGGTCTCGTGCTGGTCTCGACGTGAAATCCGAGACCAGAAAGGCTCAAGACCAAGAACAAGACCAAGACCAGAGGGTTCGAGACCGAGATCAAGACCAAGAAAAAAAATCCTGATCTCGAGACTGGTCTCGAGACCAAGACCAGTCTCGAGAACTACAACACTGCCCCATACTATCCTTAGCCCCGTGATATTTTTTGAAGCTTTTCACACGGGCATTTCTTAGCCCCGTACTATTTCTTAAGCCTGACTAGCTGTTCTCAAAATCGTTAGCCCTGGACCATCTCGACAGCTTATGAATATTTTGCAAGTGAGAAAAGCATATACAACATCAACTACCAGGAATTCCATACAGGTTCCAACAGTCACAAGCTTTTCTTCTCTTTGGACCCCTCCTCAAAAAATATTGTTTCAATGAATAAATTGTGTTAATTAGGTTTTGCTTGTTTGTGTAACGTTTATTGTACTTGCATTACATTGTCGTTCTTGTTGTTTCTTGTGGAAAGATAAATTAAATCTTGAACCTTGCCACAAATCTCTTGAGTTCTTTGGGAGTCAAAGTCCATACTTTTTTTTGTAAATGAGCCTAATTTGGCAAAATTCATGTACCCACATAACTTAAACTCTGTATAAGTTTTTGTCCCAATGAATGATACACACCAAGCCTACAGAGCACCTTATTTTGTCTCGTACAGAGAGATTTTAAGACAGGGCGTACCTTTTGCAGGTTAAAAAAAAAATTAAAATTAAAAACCACGGAAAATGGAAGAAGATACTGTTTTTGAACTTCCCTCCCGATAATGGAATTGGTAATGAAATTAAAGCGATCAGTAGATTTTGAGGTTTTGGGCTGGTTGTCTGAAACCTATAGCCTAGTGACCGGTGACTGCTTTACGCTATCATGGTCCGCATCTGCCCGCTTCATGACTTTTGTAAATGGGACACCCTGTCTTTAAACCTCTTTTATCACATCAATGGTGTACTTTTGGCTTGCATCAACCCCCCCCCCCCCCTAAAGTTATAAGAGCATGATTATTTGGCATCATTCTCCCCTTCCACTGAAAATAATCATGTTCCAGAAATCAGCCAATAAGGAGCGAGAGATTATCAACATGTCACACAACAAATGCTCATCAACCCAGATCAACCGAATTGGGACCGGTACTGGACAAGTAGACATCTTGATAGCCGCTGAAAGGCACTCCACTCTTCCCTTCCCTTGTCACCCCCCCCCCCCCCCCCCATCCCCCCTCCTCTCACAAAGGCCCTTTTCATATCATAATCCATTCCACACGGTCCGTACCATATCATTCTAGCTGAACACGATTTGGCATGCCCTTGCTATGACGGTTTAGTTCACATTCAGATATCAACCCCATTGCTAATGGGTATTGGCGCAGTTATATTGTTTTACTTCATGCCAACCCAGCAGGTGAGATCTGGACAGCGCAATACCATTGGTCTTCCTCCATTTTGTCTACAAGCTATAAGTTAATATTAAGGGTTTATGGTTAGGGGTGAGGACTGGGATTTTTGCTTTTGAATGTTTGTTATCTGTACCTTGCATTTAAAGGAAATTTGAAGGTTTTGTTGTCACTGTCTTTGGACTCTAGATGTATCCCACTGTTGTTGGATCAATAAAAAAACTCTTTCTATTGAGAACATAATCTGAGTCCTGTAACATAAAGGTCTGCGATCAATCCAAAATGGCATTGGCCAATCAACATCGTTGTTGCATGCAAATTTTGTTCATAAGACTGACCAGTAACCAATCAGAATTTGTCTTTCAAATTTGCAATTGATTGCAAACCTTTATGTTACGGGGCCCTGGATAGCTTTAATGGGGGTATATATAGTAATCTGAGACAATTTTGACCCCAAAAATAATTTTTTGGATTTTTGGATCATTGGATAAATGCTCATTACCAGTATGTTAAACTAAAGGAAAATTTGAAGTTCATGTTGTCACAGCCTCTGGACTCTATGCACTATGGCGCGTGTCAGATCAATAAAAAAATGCACTAGTGGGAACACTGCCTGGACAGCTGGGCCACGTGGTGTGGTAGCAATTCACATTAAAAGGTGGATTCACACGAGCCACCCTCACTCCAGAAGAGGAGGTCTGAACTGGGTCAAAGTCAACTAGAGGTCACAGGTGATAGAAGGGATAGCGCTATGCTGCTTTGTATCGAGTGCAGATAACAATTCATTGGTAACTGGATAGGACTTTGTCTACGTGTGCTGACATGTACATCTCTCTTTGCTAGTCGTGCGTTCGCTCGTCCGCTGCGATGAATACATGATGGCAATGGGTCAAATTAAATGGAACCGTCATTGAATTAAACGGAAGGTATTACTGACTTCTATGGAGGTGCTTCTGATCAAGTGGAATTAAACTAATAAAGCTGAGGCAGGTATGACTCATTGGCATGCACGCATACTGTAACTTGGCTCCGTTCCACCGATATTATGAAATTCGTTCGCCAATTTGCCAAATGTGGACATTAAATCCATGGTCTGCCTGCAATAAGACATCCATACTAATGGCAGTTTTCCTATTAAGCTTTTGTTCCATTACCATCATCATATGGTTTCTTCCATTATTAAATTACCATACTGTAAGTATTGATCAGTTTGAAATGTCAAGAGTCTATTTTATGAATTTCAACATCCTAGCAACATGAACTCTATTTTCATCATCATATGATTTCTCCCATTATCTAATGAAAAGTATTGATTACTTATTGAAATGAATTATAATCACAAATTACAACAACCGAGAAACCTTTACTCATTCCATTATCTAATGACAAGTATTGATTAATTATTGAAATGGAGTCTATTCGTTAATTACACCAACCTTGTACTCTTTATCATCATTATTTAATTTCTTCCATTATTTAATGTTAAAGTATTGATTAAAAAAATAGAAATGAAGTCTGTACATGAATGACAACAATGTAGTAAGTAACCTTCACTTTATTTCATTTTCATTGTTTGATTTCTTCCATGATAAAAATACCGAGTATTGACCAATTTTTGAAATGGAGTTTATTCATGATTTACAACAACCTAGCTAACTTTGCTTCACATCAATAATGAACAAAATCAAAAGTCATTATCATCATTTGATTTCTGCCACTCAGTATTGATTAAGTATTGGAATGGAGTCTATTCATGAATTACAACAACCAAGCAACTTCTTTTTCATTTCATTATACGTCATCATCATTTGATTTCTTCAATTTCCAAATGACTCAGTATTGATCTACATGTAGTATTAAAATGCAGTTTATTCATGAATCCCAACAACCTAGCAACCTTTATTTCATTACCATCAGTCTTTCATTGCTTCCCTTATCTCATGACCGTATAATTTCTCAATCGAGATAATGTCCATTTATGAATTACAGCAACCCATCAACTTATTTTCTGATTACTTTCAATATCTCATGACTTTGAATTTATCAAGCACAATGGAATCAATTTGAATTACAGCAATAAAATAATAAAATAGTATTGAAAAAAAGTGTACATGTGACCATTTTACTCAAAGAATCATTTTCATTTTTCATTTCAGATCGTCATGACTATTTGAATTAAAATATTTTGGGGTAATGGATGGTTTCTTGAAGTGTAATATTCACAGTAGTTTGAAAAGCCTAATAATAAAACAATGAATACAAACTGGAAAACTTACTTTTTGAACGTTTAATTTCAAGTAAATTTGTTGTGGGGTATCTATAGATTCTAATACCCTTTTACTTGCAACAGAAACAAAATCCTGAAAATAGAATGTCGAAGCGACACTGCTTTACAAAGCTGTATGTTTCCATGCATGCTATGCACATGTATGTTGCTCTCTTGTCATGACTTTCATTTTCATAAACATGTTCCCGTTCTACATAGTTTTACTTTATTTACAAATTGAAGATATACTACCTTTAAATGAGGTTTTCATATTCACATTCGAGTTTAATTTTGTTCAGTTTCACAGTGTTTTGTGAATTTACGTTGCAGAGCCAGAGGGCGCGGATCGCAGCAGTGCCTGTATCACCGGCCGTGTCCGCCCCACTACAACTCCCGCTACACACTGCTCAAAGCCGCAGAGACGTACGGCTACCTCCCCATACTCACACATATGCACAAATTATAGCAACACATTATCACCCTATTACTTTAGTACGGTAATGCACGCTGCTGCTAACACGTACAGCCGAAACACCCAAGCACAACCACATACACAAAACACGCGTGTACGTATCGCCTACCTTATGTTTGATCTGTTTCGACGTCGATACTCGACGGTGAAAGGCCTTCGAGGACGAGGACTCGACATCATCGCCTTCGCTATCCGAGGAGTCCTCCAGGGAACTGGACTGCATCGCTGACTTGGTCCTCCGATGCGGGGAACTCACCGGGGTTGCCGACCCCGAGATGCTAGGTTCGGCAGCAGCCATTGCTCCGTGTACTAATCCGCCGAGAGCGCTCTCGAAAATGAACAGTCTGCGCGTCGCGTCGTACTATACTCGTCGAACGGAAATTTTTACCGCGCGACGTACTGTACACACGAAGCGAAAGTGGCGGCCTTCGCAAAAAACAAAAAAAGTTAAATTACCGAGGAATGGCACTATTTCTCCGCCCTCGCTTAATACTGGACTCTTACTCCATATCCAAGTCAATCATGTATGCATTTCTAACATCCATAGGCACAGGGTTATTGCATATTGTTGTTTTCAAAAAGGGTGCGCGAGTGACTTGTTGAACGGGGAATCCCCTAATAAGCCAGGAATGGACCAACCGGGTTCGCGCAAGGGGTGCACATACGTCACGGATGGGTGCAAAATAACCTAAACAATAGTTACGTAACACAATTTGCAGGCGTGTTCAGATGTGACCGTTTTGTCTATTCTTTTCGGTATCAGCCGAACTTCTCTATCTACTTCATCCTCAAAAGCAAAAGCAAGTTACTACTAATAATAATCTATAGCGATAAACTTGAATGATAAAATTAATGATAACCATATTAACAATCTACATCATTATCATTGTTTTATTGTCGTTCATTTCCTTTTTCACCCTTCTTTTCGGCTCCTTTTTTTAAGCATGCTTAGCTAGGTTTGTAAATACATGTACATCAAATCTACGAGGACAGTAAAGTATCTTATGAAAGTTGATTGACCTAACAATGTACACTCGCATGTCTGTTGTTGTTGATGTCTACGTTAGTAGCACAAGTCATGATCGAGTGTGTATGTTAGGCTTTTTGGGGCCTCTTTCATGTGATATTATTATGTATAATATTGTTTGTGCAACGTGATCAAATCAAATCTCTCTGAGACATGCTGTTGCATTAAATGATACTATACCCCTGTTTGATACAGAATTACGATTGCTAATAGGCTGCCCCGTCTTTTAGCCCCGACAACTAACATCGAGTGTTGCTGTCGAATATGGGATAATGAACTTCATTCATTACTATAATTTATATTGATTGTATGTTTTTGTTCATTTTCATAGTGACCGTAAAAACTTACATAAAACAAAAAAAAAACTCTTTAGCTCTCTCTTTCTCTCTCTCTCTCTCTCTCTCTCTCTCTCTCTTCTGAATGAAATAGCAATCTGGTGAAGAAAAAAAAACATGTTTGCGTGCCATGTGTATGTATTGATGAGTAACACACACGCAAATCCCCATCTGTTTGGCGTACAAAGGGTTAACGAGAAGTGTGTTGTTGTTGTTTTTTTTTAGAAAGGTAGTGGCTCTTTCCCTCTCTCTCCCTTCCGCTCAAACGAATGGCAAGGAAACAATTTATTAGAGTCGTTCTATTTTATACGATGACTATTTATTTATTGCGCGTCGCATCAATATGTTTTATACTCAACCACACCCTGAATATAAACACAATTTCTCGATTGCGTTTTGTCCGAGGACTTCCTTTTTTTCGGACGGGTCCGAAGAGCAACATAAAAAAATGTCACTTTTTTGACGTGTTTGAACACTTCCATAAACATTCCACGGAATTGATCCAAAGAGAAACTTTAAGATCAGTGTGATTAAGGATGTGAGCGAGCACCACTCGCTTCACAGCGCAACATAACCCTTTTCGGTTTGCTGCCATCTAGTGTTAGAAGTTGGCACATGCGCTACAAAGATATTGACGTACAGAGTGTACAGGTGTAATAATATTAATTTTGTTGAAGCATCTTGTAAAAGGAAGCCTAAACACATGCATACCCACACACATACACACACGCCCATTTCCTCTCGCTCTCCTTTCTTATTCCCGGCCAACTTCTTTCATCTCACGTCCTTAAAATCTTACTGCATAAGAGCAAACCACGCAAAATTAAATCATTTTTTGTCTTGCTTTATTTTTTTGCAACGATGTACTTTGTGGATTTTTGTTAAATGTATCTTGCTCTCGATTTTGGCATTTCCGCCTCCAGCTTTGCTTAAGGAATTTTCCCCTTATATCTTTCAATAATATTGAAAGAGTAATTTGTTCTACTATTGTATTCGAAATATTATCATTGTAAAGTTTTATGAAGAGTATGAATATAAACATTTGTTTTGTGTGTATGTAACGTGTTTCGAAGAAAACAAATGTCTTGAATTTATTCAATCGAATTGGTCGCATAACAAACACGCATGAGTGTCATGCATTTAGTTCAACAACAACAAAAACTTATCACGTGCACTCGTGATTGTAGATTGTACTCCTGAAGATCAAAAATTAATTCTTGTACAATTAACAATCTTCAAATCATATTCATCATTTGTAAAGCTTCGTGGTTTTGTCAACACACAAGAGCAATTACTAGCATATTTCATTATGTAGACAATGTTTCGAGCTTTGCTGATGAAAATCATATGACTAAAATATTTTTAAAAGTCCTCAAAAAATAAAGTTATTGACATCGTTTGACAAATTTCACATGTGCGGAAAGCTGATCGGAAATATATGATTTAACTATTAAAGGGCTGTATACAAATGTAAAAATATTAATAATAAATAATTAATAATTAATTAATAATTAATATTAATAATAATAATGATTTTAAAATGAATGACATAGCTGCATCACTAAAATACAATTCAATAAAATTATTTTCAATGTGTAAAACATTTTGAACGCTATTTGTTTTTTTGGTTTTTTTTTACATCCGTAGCACTGTCAACAAAACTTTTATTGGTTTGGTAAATAAAAACCAAGCAGATGAGATTCATGGGGCATTTAATCCGAAAAGGAGGATTTGGGAACTTGTCAATTACAGGAAAGATTGAGGGGAAGAGGAGTAAAGGAAGAAGAGTTCTTTGGATGGATAGCTTGATGAATTGGCTTGAAGAGAGAGGAGTAGAGGATCGAGGAGTACAAACAACACAGAAGGCTAGAGACGACGAGTTGTGTAATTACATGATCACCAAAGGCAATCGATACGGCAACTGGGAATAGAAATGAAAACGAGATAATCTAATGAAGTTATCCCATTGTAAACCATGACAGTGTTGTGGTCTCCCATGTTTATACCACAAGATGGCGCTATTTCCAAAACATAAATAAACATGTCACAGTTAGTAATAAGTGCAGTGCAGTTCAAGCTGCGTTCTGCTGTGATTTGCAGTGACAATAAAGTACACCAATTTACCATTAAATATCTCACTTTACACAGGCAATGCACATAATGACTATGCTGGTTTTCTATCTATGGTTCTCTGAAACCGAGAGCCTAGAGTCCGGAGACCGCTTTGCGCTAGTGCTATGGTCCGATGATCCAGTCCGATCCACGGTAACGGGAGCAATGCTCGCATCGCACACTGATAGGGACAATACGGTTATGAAGTGTAGACTATGCTCGCTGCGTTTCAAATGTAAGCAAAGGATAATTTTTGTCACTTTTCCTGAAAATGTTCGTGAAGCTATGACTGTCAGACTTTATATAATCATCGTTAAGTAATACTACTGATCCTTGTTGAGTTTCATATCTTTTGCAAATGGAGCACCCTATGTAATCAGAGAAGTAGCGACAGCTTGAGCGAAATCAAACAGATAATATTGGGGCGATTCTTCAAATGTAGGATGTTTTACAATGGTTATCCATAACTGTTTGGTCATTATTCTATACCCTCACGCTACGTACCAATCCTCTAGTTCAAAATTTAAGACGTTACGATGTGAATACATGTACATTTTATATAATACATAATGAATAAACAAATATACATAACAGATAAATATTGTAGGCTACCTCAAATGAACTGTAATATATTATATTGCAATTTGATGTTATAATATATGTCAGTCAATACATTTTGAGGAGGGACTGAAGAAAAAACAAAAGTCAACGTCTTGACCAACTCTTTCATCCCAATAAACTTTTATTTTTCACTTTTACCTTATTATAATAATAATAATAAATGTTTCGTATACAGCGCATTTTAAAACCGATGGAATTCTCAATGCGCTTTACATGGAGGGACTTAGATTTACATTTTACATCTACTTGTTTATCTACATACCATGTACATCATATATGACAATTTAATTGAACAGAGATCAAGGTACAACTTAAATTACAGGAATAAGTGACTAATTAACATTTGCATCTTAAATTACAGAAATAACGGACTAATTAACAATTGCATATTAAATAACAAAAATGATTGACTAATCAAAATACTACTTTAAGCAACTAATAGTTTGTATTAAAAATGTCACAAACTGCCTCTGAAAGTTCAAGGGTTAATACATGCTATATTTATGAATATTTCAATTTTTATACCCAACTGCTGAAAATTTAAGCTGTAAAAATATTATACATAATGAGCGTACGAAATGGTTAACACAAGTATTTCTGCAATCATATTTGATTGTTTATCACTGGTATGATCAACTCACGATAAATACTAAAAAACAATACAATGCTAATGATGATATAATATACCTCTTTGTGTCCAGGTGCGCACTTTGTCATGTTTAATACACAAAAAATCCCATTGAGAAGCATTTTATCTGGCGCAGAAAGAGTTAAACATGATGAACATTTAATAACCAAGTTTCAGTATGAAAGTCACCCTAAAAGTAGAAAGGAAAGTGATTATTGTCATTCAGCCATCGATTGTATGTGTTTTTATGCGAATATTGTCAGCTGATTATTTAGCTTGTGTTGCTGATCAGTATATTTGTTATACTTTAATAATTAGATATATAAATATATAAATAAAAACAATGAAAATATTTTGTTTATAGTTTTTCAGAACGGTATCGAATTGGCGGCATTTTCAATCGGATGACGTTCCAAACCCTCTGTTCCGACGGGTTGAGTTTTCGGGGAGTCGGAGTGGTCCCATTTAAAGAAACCATTTCCTTTAAGCTGCTGCCACCACCACCTCGTTTGCTGCCGTCTTCGTCGAATATCCGCCAATCGAGACGTGGGTGCGTGGTGACGATGTGATGGAGCACGGTGTGGGAGAGGAGTGCGTCGTCGGGGACGTCGCTCAGGAAGACCGGGATGATGTGCTTCCGGTTGCTCTTGACAACATCCAAGCACTGCTCTGTCTCGTGACTCATGTAGCTGTTCACAATTAATAATCATTATGATTTGATTTATTTGTGTTTCTGTACATAATTCACAGACATGTTATCACAGAATCATGAACACAATAAAAGCAATCGTTTTGAGATAGTAGAATAGCGCCAATCTAAATATTCATGCCATTATGTATGATACATATGAGATATATAACGTGAAAAACTATCCTTGAGGTGCGTAGCTCTTCATGACAATGTAAACGAAGTTTTGTAAAGCAACAAAATACAAAGATTGATAGGCAACAACAACAACATAAAACAACATCATGTCAAATCACATACAACTGCGTATTACAACATTATAACACACTGCATAGCAGTATCGTTATTATTAGTAGTGGTATATTTTATTGTTATTATCAGTATCATTAGTATAGCAATGATGATTGGTAATTGATCGATTGAATGGCGATCTCTCCCTTCTTGTATAGTCTTGGTTACCAGACATAATTATTAGCAGACTTAATTGTGTCCATGTACTCCGCGGCCTAAAACTTAAAATGATATGGCTCTGGTGCCTGGCGTATGAAGAAATGAGATAGATCGCGATCAATATCAATCGTATATCCGTGAATTACAGAGCTAGGGAATAAGATTGTTATCCGTTTGGATCAATCGCAACTCATTATAAGATGGGGCCCCTGGAGTTACCTGGAAGTCAGGAATTCCGGTGAGAGTAGAATAATGTAGCGCCGACTTGCCACCAACGATCGAGAGATCTCTTCAGAGATCACTGTGTAAATAAATGATACAGAATGAATCAGCGTCTTGCATAAGTCATATCATTTCCTGACAGAACATTATCATGTACGACATGCTCCACGGTATTCTTTTAATGTATACTCTATTCAAATTCCTAATCTAGCCATGGACCAAACACTTTATCCTAACCTAAATTCACCATACAGCATACAGAGTAAAATCTTCTCATAGTTCACCTCGCAGCGACATTCGGCTTTTGTGTGCAGTCATGTACATCGCTTCTAAACAAAAATCGTGGCTACGCGGTGAATCATGGGACGACTTCCCCCTAAACGCGGGATGGATATTTTCGAATCGACAGATCACAAATTCAAATGCCCCCCCTCCCCTCCCTAATGGATTTGGACAATCCTTACCACTCCCGTGTAGGAAGTCTCTCTTTCCTAGACAAACGCTGTAGCCGAGCGCTCCTAGTCGCCTACTCAGGTCCACGGCATACTCCTCATCTCGGGAGCCCCTCGCCCTTTCGACATCAGGCCAGGAGTACGAGATGTACGCATCGTAGATCTTTCCATCTGTAAGAAAAAACACAAAATTATAACTGCCAACTAAAATCCGCCGTTCGATGTACGGTGTATTATGGGATGCCTTTCACCCCTGTGGAATTGAAACCGCTGTTCTATGGTGTAGTATGAGGCTAATCATATACATCATGCACGTGGAATGCAAGCCATACAATATTCTACCGGATTGTCTATAGGCTCTAAGTATTTCTATAGCCTCAATCCAAGACCTTCATGTCCTATTCTTTTGCGTAAAGTAACAGAGTGTGCCCTCGAACGATACAGATAATTCCATAGAGCGTCTGGAAACCAGGCTGATATTTTTTCGGGGAAGACAAAGTAAGCGAGGTCAAATGAATCAATATCAAATCACCACCTCGCTCCTTGATTGCAAAGCGATCCCTCCAAGCAAGCTGAATCGGCACCCTCTTTCGCCAGAACAATATGGCGGCCACAACTGTCACCGAGGCAACGGCGACGAGTCCGTAGATGGTCGGCAGGTACCACGATGGCGAAGAGCACTGGACGGTTTCTGCGGGGAGAAACAGCCATGCATACTTGTCAAATCATGGCTTCCACATTACACTGAGGCCACAGGAGACGACACGACCTTGCCACGATTCTGCAGTCGTAAGGGTATACGACTGAAAATGTGACGTCACTTGCTAATACAAATCCAATGAGTGGGTCCTGCGATTCAGCCAGTCGCAGAGTCATATGACTAATCAGATCGTGTCGTCTGCGGTAACCTTCTTGGCATAACCAGGCGTGAATATACCGTTTGTTTATAAAGCAGAGATAATGAGAGGGCTACATCGACTATCGTCGCAAGATACAAAATTTTACTTTAGTATAGTCAATTTGATTACTTAAAGCCTATTTAATTCACTTAGGATCATTAATTTCCTTCCTTCATAATATCAATTGCCATACAAAGACACAATCTTGTATTCACATAATCAAGTAGTAAAACACTCAAATGAGATTTACAATAATGATAATAATTCAATTTATAATGATAACAATTAATTTCTGTCGAAAGTATATGAATAAAAATGACATGATGAAGCCGGCAAGACTCCTCATAGCTAAAGGTTGGATTTACCTTAAAGGCGGATTTACGAAAGCAAGATACACAGAAATAATCGTTTAAATCTTCCCATGCTAAGCATTCTATTGTGATACATGTATTCAGAACATTACAATGGTTTAAACTATATACAATTTTTTCAATTTCAATTTATTTTTTATTCATATTTCTGTTCAATACATGTAAAATAAAAGCAATAATACATCAGCATAGTCAGTCTTTGACAACAACAAAACTAGTATAATGATGCAAAATATTACATAATGGTCAATATCAAACATACAGTGGATATAGGTAAAGAAATATGAATGGGGCCTATTTAAGCAAGCTTGTAAATCGTATAGACCCCAAAATAATGTGGATTAAAAGAACACTTCGGAGTACGGATAAACAAATTGACCAAATAAATGAACAAAAGAAATCATAAACAACTGAAGAAACAACATGAAAACAAATCGAGAACAAAAATAAAAAATCAAAAATCAAAAGGCGTACGATTAATTCAGCAATACAACAGAAAAGTGTGCGAGCGAGGAATAGACAAACAAAACCAAACAAATCAGGAGAAGTCACGATTAAATACGATAGTGCTCAAGCTTCTACGAAGGCAATTCGACTGTTGACTCAGTATTGAATATGTATGGATAAGTATAAATATGTATACGAAGACATCATTCATAAGATGGATTCATTATAATATATGCAAAACACATTACATGTACATTCCGGCAAGGACGCCTAACCATGCCACGTGGCCGAGCACCCGCCGAGCTCAAGGAAATTGGCTAGTAATTCTAAAGAGTATAAGATTTTTTTTTTCCAAGAGCTCGGCAGGTTGCTCGGACCAAGGTGCTAACAAGTTAAAACATGGACGAGTTGATGTTGAATTCACAACACATGCATCTATATGTATAACGTATATTCCTTCACCCTTACCAAGGAAAAAGAACACAAACAATTTTTTGATTAAAGCTCCCAGTACGCATAGGTGCATGAAAATGTGCAACAAGTCAATGGGCTTTTCCTAGCTTGATACCGAGAGAGTTACCTTACCTCTTTGCAACTGCAATTTTACTCTCTGCGGCCGGCCAATATAGTTTGAGATCGTGACGAAGTAGAACCCAAACGACTCCTCCGTCACCTTGGCAACCGTCGTGCAAGCCATCTCCTCCAATTCGTCGTTGTATTCACTGTGTCTGAAATACATGTTACACGCAATACAAGAGTTTTCTCTTCATGGCGGCGGATAGAGCACACTGTCCGAAGCAGACCGATTCACTCTCTCTCCCCTCTTTCTCTCTTACTTTAAAAGAAAGTGATAGCTACTTGCAAAACTGACTATTCCCAATACTCCTCTTTTCCTGTCCTTTTCTTCATAACTTTCTTACATGGAGGGTAATAATGTCAAAGAAGCTCAGATCTTCTGTTTTATTATCTCTAACTCCCACTGTCTCCAATTCCTCTCATATTTTCATAAATCCCGAAAGGTAAACATGGTAAATTTAAAAAGGTTGTGTGTGACAAGTGTCATTTTTTTCTCTTTCTCATATCCTTCTTCATCCCATACGTCGGTCAAATAACCCAAATTAACCATACCTTTTAGTTGCACCAAAAGTTGCACTATAATTTTAAATAAGTTTTATTATGTAAAAATGTTGATATCATGACGTTTCTGGACCATTCATTATATCAATAACAATGACTCCTCCTCCACATAAGGGATTAAACCAACCTTCCACGTGGTATAGATGCATTCAAAGCAATGCCAGCGATGCTATCGTTATCAGAATGCTTGAGTTCCCACCACGAATACACATCATCACCGGACCTTCCCGTGTAGAACAAGCAGCAGAAAGTGACATTATCGCCCAAGCTGGCAACCTGGTCCTCACAGTCCGAGTATTGCATATTGACTGGTTCTACGCCATCTGTTTAATTGAGAACAGTGATGACAAATAAGCAACAAAAAGAAGCATTGTCGCCCAATATGGCGACCTGGTCCGCACACTCTCACAGTCCGAATAATGCATATTAGCTGGTTATACACCATAGGCCTATATTCAAATTGGGAGCATTGCTGACACGTATGTAATTACAACTGTATTAGCATCTTGAAATTTACATATTTCTATAGATTACCACATAATATGTGACTTTTTTCATTAATGGTGGAGAATACTCGCTTGACTTCAAATCCGGGTGACAAAGTGCGGTGTCGTCGTACAGTTGTTTTGATGCCGTTGGCCTAATGATTGCCCCTCACCTTTTAGAATGGACATTACACAATATTCTAATATTCTAATAGAATTGAAGGGTGGCACCAACGGAATATACAAACAATATCTCTCTTACGATTCCGTTCGGTCACTCGAAGATCGATTGAAAAGGGAAGCTTCTCATCCGCGGCGCAGTTTTCCCGCGCTAAGCAGGTATAATTCCCGCCATATTCCTGAGTTGTTTTCTTGAAGTAGATCACCCGCCCATCACATCTGTAGTTGACTACCAAGGACGTCTCGGTAATGGGAAGCCCGTCTTTCAGCCAAGATACCTAAAAGAAGTGACCGAGCATGAATAAACTAAATGCTTGATTGAATAACTCCTTCTCTGCCAGACTCTGTACCGCCTTATGGACATAGTGTGTATTGCCACTGCAAACAACTTAAATAGCACATAAAGAGTTAAAGGAGTACTCCACTCCAATAACAAGTTGTTGCCAATAAAAACAGAGGAATGAGATTAATTGATTGGGTCAATTTTTCATGGTGAAATCAGTCTAGAGCAAGTTACATGTAAATGAAATTGTTTGGAATGTGCCGAATTCGAAGTATTAGTAAGGTATTGTGATTTTGCAGTTGAGCACTGCATTCTTTTGTGTTTGTGAGTATATGTTCTTATTTTGAAAACAATGCATTCATTCAAGTGTTTCTCTGAGAATATGATAATGACATTCACGCTCAATATAATATCTTGATTCATATTTGAGTAGGCCGACACCCAGCAAAAAAACACACACACAAAACAACAACAACACCCGCACATCATAATTGCTACTTTGTCAGTGTGCATTGTGGACAATACATGTATATATGACTGGCACATAAACAAGACAATCGAAAGATTTAAAGAAGGATAAACAGAAGAAAAAGAAGAAAACAAATGATAAGTGGAATGAGCATAATAATGAGAAGACGGAGAAGAAAAAGAAGAAGAAGAAGAAGGAGGAGAAGACGAAGAAGAAGAAGAAGAAGAAGAAGAAGAAGAAGAAGAAGAAGAAGAAGGAGGAGGAGAAGGAGAAGAAGAAGAAGAAGAAGAAGAAGAAGAAGAAGAAGAAGAAGAAGAAGGAGAAGAAGAAGAAGAAGAAGAAGAAGAAGAAGAAGAAGAAGAAGAAGAAGAAGAAGAAAAAAAAAGAAAAAGAAGAAGGAGAAGACGAAGAAGCATCATATCACCTCACATGTCGGCCTGACTGGACAAGGCAGTCCCTTATATTCTGGCTCTCTGACAAAATGCACAATGGAGACTTTATCACCTATGCATAAGATTCAATTCAAGAGGGAAAACAAGACAACACTTTTCCAATCTCAAGTAGCATATTATATTAAACCTTAACATGCCATTGGCTTATTGTTCCACCATTGATACAAACAAATTCCATAGAGCTTCTGCAGAATGTATGCACGTAGAGGGTTAAACAGAAATTGATAGAGATATTTGGAAAAAAATAAAGGAAATGATCAAGCATCCTTGACGAAATATTTTGTTGCCAGACAGTGATATTGTCCGTTGATGATGTTGAAAAAAACGGGAATAAAATGTGTGAAATTCAATTCAGATGGACAAGAAATGTTCATTAGTCAAATTCCAATATACCATGGTCTTTGAGAAATAATACTGGATGGGGGCCCATTTTTTGATCATGCCATTATTGGACTATATTTGCCTGGTTTGTAAAAAACATGTATATGGGTTTGGAGTTGCGGTATGTCACAAAAATTGCCCCAACCCCCGTGGAATCACTCAGGAACAACATTTAAATGTGTAAACATGTCAATTTGTTCGGAAATCAAAGTACCTTTATGGCTTTCAAATATACATACCGTGTGTTAGACACCGTGCGTCTGAAGAACTCAATATGCTCAGTAACCATGGCAACATGAGAAATGTCGCAACGATGAGATGCCTCTCCCTGCTCTGGCCAGACAGGAGAGATCTTGGTCTACCAGATCCAAGAAGGATGGCGAGCTGTCCTCCGGGCATCATGGCGTCTCCTTTAGCAGGAGTAAAGGAAGAGTCTTAGTCAAAGCAGAAACATGGAAGAAACAAAATAGTTGAAGGTTTGGCGGAAATTTATTATTAGAGGATAAGAAAATTATTACCTTTTTAATGTTTGAATTTGTAACTTTACTTGCGAGCTGCCCTGCCAGATGTAATGTGCTGTATGCTTCCATGGATTGCTCTTTTTCTGTTTTTTTTTTTTTAAAGAAGGAATCAATATTTTTCACAGAGTGTGTGTAAAACTATGTGTCTAATAATACCAGACGCATAGGCAGAATAGTATATATCCTTTGGGGAAAATGGAATAAAAAAAAGTATACAAGTTATAGCAGAGTGTCTCGCAAGTGACGTCACAAAGTGGAGAATTCGAAAATTCATATCAAAACTTATCCTCTGACGGATTTTCGTCAATCCTTCACTTATTTGTTTCTTTGGTGATTCTGCTTAAATGAAAAGGAACTTAATTTCAACGTAGACTTTCTCTTTAAGGTAGAATATCTCAAAGGAAGTGTAAACGGACAGAGGCTTGCGGTAGGGACACCATTGGATGCATGCACTAATGCACGCACCGCGGATATCGTGGTATTGCCTACGTGTTTTGCCCCCAGCTTTGCCCCGCCGTTTATACCGTTGACCATACACACATACCATAATGGCTATATTTGCTACAGAAAAGAGGGTGAATAAACAAAATGGTTTGATTACTCCTGAAAGTACCAGTAAATCATGCGTGTACGCTTTCACTTCATACGATACGAGTGAAGTACGTAAGGCCCTAGATTAATCATTTATCACGGATTTCAAGGATGAATAGAGTCAAATTACAAAAATGTCATCTCTCAATCTAGCTACATTTCATTTTACCGTTATCACAGCATGTGAGATACGGAGTACTTTGCCTATGTGAGAGATCCAAGAATCGTAAAGATGGGCCAATGATCACTAAGGATTCCAGAAATAATGCTCTGATGTATGTTTTTGAAGATGATGTCTAGAAGATTTGCAGATGAGGTTGTAATACGAGTAGGTTCATGTATTCATGGGTGAAACGAATTACTAAAATCTAGAGGTTTTAAATATATCAACATTGTTATCATGCCTGACCTAATTTAGGTTAAAATCACCCATGATGAAATATTCGTACGATGAAAACATAAAAGTAAAACTAGTTTATCTGTACACCTCGGAGATAAATATTAAACCAGCATTTATTGTACAATGACGACTTACGGTAGATAACCGGCCAAATTGCCAAAGGCGCCAAGGAGGATGCCGCTGCGTTGTATTGCAAAATCCTTCCGTGCTCACGCGGACACGTGGTTCGTACAAGAATTCAACAAATTCAATTGTTTTTCGACTGTTTTATTAGAAGTGAGAAAGTAACTCGACATCAGAAATAGTATGGCAGTATGGTTGCATGTAGCACGTAACCCCTCTGTAAACCAGCAGTCCAACCGTAATAGGGTAAAATTGATCGAGCACTGGCTATAAAACAAATATCGACTGTTAGAACCAACGTCCACTCGAGAAATAATCTGGACTACAAAATTGTTTTAACATAACCGCACTAATTTTAGTCGCTTATGTTGATCGACAGTCGGCTTTGTGATCTGAAAGTTGCGTTCGCCGAACTTGACTTCCGATCGTTTCGAGAAAAAAAACCGTGTCATTCCCGGTAATGTTGTGTGCCTATTATGTATGTACTTCCGTAAGTGTTTTTTTTTTCTCTCGCTTCCTTTCTTTCAACCCTCGACTACTTGCGGTTTAGCCATATTGGGCATAGTGGTATATATAGGGGTGGGGTGGGGGTGGGGTGAGATAGACAGACAGTCATGTATGGAACCGGTATATATATATATATGTAAATATACACATGATTACGAGTATCATTATGCGTATGTTTGCTTTTGTTTTCATTACATTGGACAATCAAAGGATATTGAGAGAGAATTTTTATTAAAAAGAGTAAAATATATTCATGCCGAAAAATATTATATGCACGGTTGGTGAAAGAAAGAAAAGGAGAGTAAAAAGAGATAGTGAGAAGAGAGAGAGAGAGAGAGAGAGAGAGAGAGAGAGAGAGAGAGAGACGGGGGGGGGGGGGTCCCTTAGTATATGCGGCTCTTGTCTCAATGCAAGGTCATTCCCCCACACAACAATCACCTCTAAGATATATATATCTAGCAGGATCTGGAGTAATCCCTAAGATTATATTCCGCTTCCGTCTAAACGAAAGGTAATTCCCCTTTATTCAAATATTCTCCAAGACTGACACAAAAATATCTCTAACAGGATTTGGAGTAATGAACTTCAAACTTGAAAAATCTGATAATTTTTGCCTCACATCACGTCATTCACATTAATCACGATTTTATTTTCAGGGATTCGGACACATTTCCCTCGTAGTAATGGTTCTGTAGTAGCAGTAGTGGTAGTAAAAGTTCAGAAGAAGCAGATAAAGAAAGCAAGAGGTTGTAGTAGGCGCAGTAGTAGGAGTAGTAGTTGTGGTAGTGGTAGTAGTAGTAGTAGTAATAGTAGTAGTAGTAGTAGTAGTAGTAGTAGTAGTGATAGTATGATTACTATTATTATTATTATTACTATTATCATTATTATTATTATTATTATTAGTAGTAGTAGTAGTAGTAGTAGTAGTAGTAGTGGTAGTAGTAGTAGTAGTAGTAGTAGTAGTAGTAGTAGAAGAAGAAGAAGAAGAAGAAGAAGAAGAAGAAGAAGAAGAAGAAGAAGAAGAAGAAGAAGAAGTAGAAGTAGTAGTAGTAGTAGTAGTATTTTGATTGAAACGCGACTATGGGTAAATACGAACTGTATATAGGATACTTGTACATGTACGTACGTGTACATACGTACCCACGCCCGGCGCAGCGCGCTATAACCACACACCGCGCACCGCGGCATCGTTTGCGCAGAGCTACAATTGATAGTCCGAGTGTAACGCACTTTTATTTCGCGCGTACTCAAAATATTGATCACGCGTTAGGACTGTGAGGAGTGAAGAGATCAGCGAAACCAAAAAGTACTTATCACCTAGAGTGTAACGAACTAATTTCTTCTCAGATGATCACATGGGAAAAAATACGCTTCACCTAGTGATCAACTCTTGACCAATCATATAGCAACATTCTTAGTATGTGGAATATAATAGTAGTTATGGTAGTAGTAATAGTAGTAGTTATGGTAGTAGTAATAGTAGTAGTAGTAGTAGTAGTAGTAGTAGTAGTAGTAGTAGTAGTAGTAATAGTTGTAGTAAAAATGTAAGTAGAAGTAGTAGTAGCAGTAGTAGTAGTAGTGGTAGTAAAAGTGTAAGTAGAAGTAGTATAGTAGAAATAATAGTAGATGTAGTAGAAATAGTAGTAGAAGTAGTAGTAGCAGTAGTAGTAGTAGTAGTAGTAGTAGTAGTAGTAGTAGTAGTAGTAGTAGTGGTAGTAGAAATAGTAGTAGTAGTAGTAGAAGTAGTAGTAGTAGTAATAGAAGCAATAAATCACACTTATTTTGAGTAAATGCTTCATGTGTTTTAAATCCGAGAGGTCGGGTTATAGTGGCTAATTCAAGGAAGAACAACACGCGTTGAAGGAGCAGGTTTGAAATGTTAATGGGAGCTTCAGGAAAATTGTTCATAATACAGAAGTCCCTGTCGAAAAACAGCGACCGACCGGAAGCGAAAGCTAAATAATTTTAACGCGCAACTTTTACGCACTGAAATGGCCAATCTAGGTTTCAGAAAACTTCACAGTCACCGTGCATTGCAGGTCTCGTTTTACACTCTATAAGGATATATCACAATAACACATTGCTAACGGGAATTTGATGCTGTTTGGCAACCTCGGGCATTTCCACGTGGAAGTTTTCTTTGATCACTTGCTCACGGGGATAATTTATTCACTTACACCCCGCTTCTTCCCCCGCCAAACAAAATCGTGTTTTCCTTACATGAAAAAAAACTAGGATTCAGAAAACTCTGAAGTTTTAGTTTCACTTAGGTCATAATTATAAGGGACCTGCTACTAGCCCTTACGTATAATTATGCGCACAATGAAATCCTGTTCACAGCTTCGAGTGAACATCATTTCCAGCTGCATTATTTGTACACATGACTTATAAGTAGAAATACATTCCTCAAGAAATGTTATCAATGTAAATGACCGTTATAAGCCCACCTTGGCAATATGCCGCATCTTTGCCTCTGTTTTAGGCATCGTATGCACCTGCAGTGTGATCATTAATATTTTGTTTTTAACCATTTTTTCCTGACAGTTTCATTGAGCTATATGACTGACATGACATGCACGTTATCCACGGATATACTACTAATTCCTGCCGATCTTCATGATTTTTGCAAACGGGATACCCTTTCTTAAACGCATTAAAAAAGCGCGTGTGTGAATGTGCGTGTATGTACGGACACAAAAGTAGCTAGATATTTTCCCTCTTGCCTTCTTGTTTTTTATGTATTTGTGTTTATGTTTATCTAAACACAACAAAAAAGTAAGTCCCCACCAAAGCAAAATAGCATAACTTTTTATCTAAGAGGTGTTGGGCAAAATGATTTGTTTCTTAACTTATTGACCAACTCCTGTGTGAAAAGTTACATTGATCCAATGAGTCATGCATGAGTGGGCACATTTTAAAGGCAGAAATGTCATGAATTGAGGGAGATGTGAGAGGGAGGGGACAGACAGGGACAGACGGGGAGAACAAATGTGGGAGAAAAGGAACAATATGTTCTGCTCCCCCCCCCCCACACACACCTCTCAATTTCTCTCCGTCTCTCTCTTATTTCCCCTCCCCTCTCTTTCTCTCTCCCTACCCCCCCTCTCTCTTTCTTCCTCTTGTTCCTTTTCTCCCACATTTGTTCTCCCCGTTTGTCCCCTCCCTCTCACATCTCCCTCCCCTCCCCCCTTTCTATCTCCCCCCTCTCTCTTTCTCTCTCTCTCTCTCTCTCTCTCTCTCTCTCTCTCTCTCTCTCTCTCTCTTTCTTCCTCTTGTTCCCTTTCTCACATCTCCCTCCCCTCTCTCCCTCCCTTCCCCCTCTCCCTGAAAAACACAATACAACAAATAAGAAACCACTCAATTTAATATATTTCATACTTTACTTTGAGCAATATCATGTTCAGCAAAACAAAAACAAAATCAATTATACATTCAAGTAGAATACCCTATTATCATACCTATGATATATCATTCTTTCAACAACCAACCCACATCAACCTCAATATGTATCAAAGCAAATCCATTAGCTCTTTGTGCGTCACGTGTGACTTCATTCACAATCAATGCACACAGTTCACATACCGCAACAGTTTATCTGGAACACAAAGTGTGACTTCTCCCTCCTCAACAAAAGAAAAAGAGTGAAAGAAACGAGAGAAAGATTCACATAAATACACACAATATGGACAGATCATGCCTACTGTCACACCATCGTTTCAAATCAAGGAGTTTCATTACCGAATAAAAACAATTAAAATCAAGGTAGTTCGTACACCGACCATTACTCTTCCCCAACGCATTGATTCTAATGAACCCAACGCATCTCGGCACAAGAAAAAGAAGAAGGATGAAACGGACCTATTGACTCCTGAATCATCACTTCCAATCAAGGAGATTCACAGGGTAACTTTCATTTGGCTACCAAGAAACTAAATAAGATATTGTTTAATCCTTACACAACACATAATTTCATTGCATGAAGAAGATGAACAAACACACATGAGAATCTCTCCCATAATTAACACATACAACAGAAACAGCAATGCAGTCACGACTTTGTACATAATTTATCATTTCATTTCATCCTATCACTTTGTCTACATGTGTACTATAATTATGCTTGATTTATGTAAAGATGCCCTAAGAGACACAACTACACAAAACTCATTTCACAAGTCTTAAATATCACAAATTTGTGAAACCTGAAATAAGTCCTACACTTCAATCATTGGCAGTGTCATTTTTGGATCACCTGATATTGCTTTGACAGATTAAATATAGTATCATAAAAATCTAATACTATGATGTACGCATCCGATATGTGTCCTGTTGCATAAAACCTTAGTATTAATGGTAACTCTGCCATCGATGATGATTACAATGGTAATATTGCTCAACAGCCAATCGAATTCAAGGTTTCCATAGAAGATGCCATTGGTAGCAAGGTTACCATGGTTGTTTTATGCAACAGGGTCATGGTGTATTTACGCGGGATAGCCTCATCCATGAGAACATTGGATCTGGAACCTACTACGTCCTACTTTCTCTCCTGGGTACAAAGAGGCTATGTGGATTAAGATATTTTGCTGAAAAACAGAAGGTATAGAAGAAGTTTTGTTCGGACCCTCCTGACCCAGATAAAAAAACAACAACGATCTACAACACCATGCCGCTTTTTGAATAAGCCAAGTGATGCAAACATAATACCTTAGATTACAACTAGGCTCTGTTGCATAAAACTTAGCATTGATGGTAACTTTGCTCCCAATGGCAACTTCTATGGAAACCTTGAATTTGGTTGGATGTCGAGCGGTGTAACCATGGTATTTACCTTTAATGGCACAGTTACCATAAAGTGTAAGCTGGCGTAGTGCAGTACTGCAGTGGACTGTCCTGTTGACTCTTAGCCCAGGGACCTGTTGCATAAAACTTACCATTGATAAATTTGCTTCCAATGGCAAATTCCATGGAAACCTTAAATTTGATAGGCTGTTGAGCGATGTTACTGTGGTCGTTACCATTGATGGTAGAGTTACCATTAATGGTAAGATTTTTGTCACAGGGCCCAGAAGTTAGAGGTTAAAACCAATCAGGAATATAATATTCATTCCATATGCCTATTTTCTTTTCAATGGTATTGTCGATCAACATCCCAAAATGATTACGATCGACTGGAGTTGAATGGAGTTGACTCTATGAGTCTGTTCAGCGATGGGGTTGCAATAAATTCTAAGGAATTTGGTGGATTCACATTACAGTGCGCCACCTATCGGATGTAGCAGATAAGCCAATTTCCAACTTCGGGGGGCAAAATCATACTACAGCCTGGCACCACTGAGTTGTATACGGATCAGTGCCTAGCACCGAAAGTTATTACCAACATGGTATGCAGATTCTTTTGGCGAGTGCGGGTCGTCAAACTCAAAATGTATTTGTGCGTAATATTCCAAAGACATCCCTTGGCCCAGGACATGGTAATGTATTGGCTACTTCTGTGCACTATCACCACATAAACCTGAAAATCACATATATATATATCTTGATCCTTGCAGCATTTAAAAAATCTTACCTTTCACTCTACAATCTGTCTACTAAACCAGGAACATACGTGAACATTTGACATATTGACAAATACCAAACACAAACACCTTCTACACTTATAGAAGAAGAAATTGCATTTCTTCACACAAATACACAGAATTCATATCAGAATTTAACGTTTGGTATTCAAGTTTTAAAAATTTTCTAGAATGATTGTATTAAGCAAAATGTTATAAAAAATAAAATAAAATTTTAAAACAAGCACCTGTCATTTAGGGGTGTTCAAATAGAAAAAAACCCCAAACTATTTATATAATTTATATAATTTATATAATTTATATAATTACGTTTCCAAACGAGATTCATTGTATTTGAAAAGAGCTGCTCAACTAAGGGAGAAGTGAGACATTATTGCGTAAAGAACAGAGAATTCTTTCAAGAGGAGAAGCTCTGTTTAACCCTTTGTACACCATATGTCCCTTTTCTCAAAAGTAAGACACACAATTCCATAAAGTGGCAGTTTGTTTGGCATGCATAGGGTTACTGAGTTGTTTTCTGATAATTCAACCAGGGCCCTGTTGCATAAAACTGACCATGGATGGAAACTTTGCTTCCAATGGCTACTTCTATGGAAACCTTGAACTTGATTGGCTATTGAGCGATGTTACCATGGCAGTTACCATTGATGGCAGAGTTACCATCAATGGTCAGTTTTTTTGCAACAGGCCCAGGTTTCACTGATCATCACCAGCCTTACTTCCTGATTGTCTTAATACCATGGAAGAATATTCTGTCCACGAACATCACAAACTGTGTAGCAAGTCACAAATGTTTACCTGACATACCGCCACGACTCTTCGACCAAGGTGGCATAACGTGCGTTATGTCTTTCAGATGCTGTACAGTATTTTCCAACTTACTGTAAAGGTCAATGCAGACAGGATTTTGCAAACTTATGGGTCTACGACTGCAAATGTGACGTTACCTACTTTCACAAATCCAATGACCGGGTCCTGGGATTCAGCCAGTCGCAGAATCGTCCGACTGATCATTTTGTGTCATCGTCGTAAGCCTGAAGATGCCTTGAAACAAATTTAATTCTTTCTGCAGCGGTTGGTGATCGAGACTTGTGAGGTATGATGAGTCAGTTGGTATTCTGGCTGGATACCAGTGCCGCACCGTGCATCAATACCAGTCAGAGTGGGCTAGTGCACGGTATCCTCCTTGCAGCTGTTGTCATGACAACAAGGAGCAGTTGCTCGACTAGCACACTGTTTGCCCAACAATCATGAAACCTTTGTGGGCCTTGTGGGCCTTTTGTGTAAAACAGGCAAATCCTATAGAGCAGTTTATCTATAGTTTATCTGGCAAATGAAGAGTTAAGAAACAAAGTCCGTGAAGCACTGACCGAGCATCATCTTATGCTGTGGAATTTGCTGAGACGCTTCAAATACTGGTAGGAAACCTTAAATTTGCATAGCAGTCTTCCTCTGATCAAATATGCCAACCTATGCCCCCTTCCCCCTCCGAACAAAATTGTTCTCCAAAGAGTAAACAATTGTTATATAAAAGCAAGAAGTATATTTTGTGAAAAATACACAATAACAAACAATAAATTATAACGAAATAAACATACCATGATAAATACAACATAGTCGTATCATTATCTCCTGAAAACAGTTCGCACTTTTTATTTGTGATCATTTCTTACAGTGGTATCAAGGATGTGGGTGACAATTTTGTTGAGTGCCTGAAAATGAGTTTAAATGAGACTTTTTACACCAAAAGGAATCCCTGAAATATGGCCAGAAGATAATTTTCAAAAAATGGGTGGAGCTGTTACTGATGCATCCGGTTAGAGTGATGACTAAGCTGATAAAGTCGAGTCTGTTCATCGGGGTGCTATGTCTGGGATATACTGTCCATCTGCGCGTCAAAGATCATGTGATGGATGCGGAACTTGAGCGTGGCACGGACATCAGTGGGCAGCGTGCGGCAGACAGCGGCCATCGACGAGAAGAACTTGTCCTCCTCGTCCTGCTCCTCATGCCGCTGCAGGAACGACAAGAGCGCCCCCCGGAGTGCCGACTCCTTTGCCTGCTCTGTCTCGCCCTGCAGCTGCGAGATCAGCGCGTCATGGAGGTCATCCCCTGAGAGGCTGGACGTGCGGCGCTTCTTCGGCGGTAGCAACTTGCCCACCGTGGTGGCCGTCGGGGTTTCCTTGTTGTTGTTGTCTGTCCAACAGTGATTGTCGGTGTAGCCCCGGGAGGGACTCGTGGGGGGCATGGAGGGGAGCCGTGGAGGCGGATCGGTAGCCGTAACCATGGAGACTCGGCTAGGAATAAGGTGGTTCTCAGCTGAAAAGACGGACAATCATATGCCAGACAAAGAGGAAAGATATACTGATTTATTATCACTTCACTTTTTGCTTATAATTTGTCTGCATTTAGTCAATAGGAATTTGCAATATATACCATGGGTAAAATTCCTGACATGTTATTGTGAACATTCAAACAAAATACTAACAATAATAAACCAAAAATATTCATGTAACACCCAGAGGAAGATATACTTTTAACATTCAATCATATGCCAAAGAAGACCTAATTACAGGCAGGGGAAATTCTCCCTAGTGTGAACTTGAGACATGTCTTCATGAAAATAGTGGACAGCATCTATGTGCTTGGGATTTCAACCAGGCATTCATTGTGAAAATAGAGTGCCTGCAATGAACAATTGCAAATCAATCTATGGAAATGAGAGTAAAGTTGCTCCAAAATTGATGGAATAACAATCAAACAGGAGAGGGCGCTATGACATAATGAAAGTTACTCCACATTGACCATGGCAAAGCTTTATGCAGAAGTATTAATGCATGCAAGTTTACCCATATAAAGGTAACATATGTAAGAACAGGGATCTACCTCCTGACAACAAAGAATATCAACACATAGAACATACTGTTTAAAATTGTATATCCAGTTTATCTACAATTGTAGATTTAGTGCCTCTTCTCTTCTCAGGGAGTAGGAGTGCCAAACAAGCTTGACTTTTTTAGCCTAAGTAGAGGAAGAGATTGATTCATAGTATATTGGTATTAAGGTAATTACAGTCTTGAGATTTTGTGGGATTCAATCACAGCTGCATAATGCATAATTATGTCACATAACGGTTTGCTGTTGGGGACTTTGACAGCCCTTCCCAAATTAAGACTTATCTACAATATATCTACACAAAAAAGATATCTCCCCCCACATCCCCCTCCTGGTATTTATAAGATGTCAATGACAAGACCTGCATACAATGTGTGCACCATCTCCACTCCATGTCAATTTATTGACGCTTTATACAAACTGTATTAGGTTGCACATTCAAATTGACTGGTGGTTGGAAAGGGTAGAAAAGGAGTCTTTCACTAAGCAAAGTGATAGCTTGGTGTGGGACTCGAACCTGCAACCTTGTGATTAAGGATCCAGTGCTCTTACCACAGGACCACACCACTGGACCACACCACTGGACCTTACCTGCTGGTATAGGTTCCTGCTTCCGAACCGTGATCGGGTCTGCTTTTAGTGCCTCTTCTCTTTTCAGGGAATAGGAGTGCCGAACAAGCTTGACTTTTTTAGCCTAAGTAGAGGAGGAGATTGATTCATAGTATATTGGTATTAAGGTAATTACAGTCTTGTGATTTTGTGGGATTCAATCACAGCTGCATAATGCCACTGAACTCACCAATAAGGATTATCACAATTTGTGTGGCATGCGGATCACCTACTTTAGCAACACATATCATCACTGCCTGTGCTGATATATAGTTAACACTTACATTACCAGGCATTGGAACCCCCATCAGTTTACTACAAATCTTCATGTCAATGGTAATGAGAGAGTTAATGAGCTTAGCATCATAAGGTCACTCTTTTAGGTTGGTTTCTGAAATTGTTCAGATAATCGATAAAGGGATAAACTGATCTCTTCATCTATTTCAAGATCTTCAAATTGTTCAGATAATCAATAAAGGGATATACTGATCTCTTCATCTATTTCAAGATCTTCAAATTGTTCAGATAATCAATAAAGGGATATACTGATCTCTTCATCTATTTCAAGATCTTCAAATTGTTCAGATAATCAATAAAGGGATATACTGATCTCTTCATCTATTTCAAGATCTTCAAATTGTTCAGATAATCAATAAAGGGATATACTGATCTCTTCATCTATTTCAAGATCTTCAAATTGTTCAGATAATCAATAAAGGGATATACTGATCTCTTCATCTATTTCAAGATCTTCAAATTGTTCAGATAATCAATAAAGGGATATACTGATCTCTTCATCTATTTCAAGATCTTCAAATTGTTCAGATAATCAATAAAGGGATATACTGATCTCTTCATCTATTTCAAGATCTTCAAATTGTTCAGATAATCAATAAAGTGATATACTGATCTCTTCATCTATTTCAAGATCTTCAAATTGTTCAGATAATCAATAAACTTAAGGGATATACTGATCTCTTCATCTATTTCAAGATCTTCAAACTGATCTATATATCCATCTCCCAATATACCCATCTATCTATCTCTCTATCTTTCTTGTGTTGTATCTTTATATTTCCATATGTTCATTTGTCTTTCAATCAATGGTATTTATTTTAAGTTGCTTCATCATATAGTGTCCACATAGTCACTCTGTCAATCCATTCATCCACCAGTCCACACACTATCCATCTACATGAATTACTTTTCCATCTTTCCACCTCCATCTACATTGTATCAGCCTTTCTTTTTACATCAATCTATTTTCAATCAAGCAAAACAGGTAATCAATCAACCACATAACACAAACCATCAATCAATCAACAATCTAACTCAATCAAATATAAATGTGAAAATACCCCCCCCCTATTTTTTCTTAACTAAATGGGGAAGAAAATATGGACTGACTTTTCGACGAGCTGATGGAGCAGGATGAGCTTCTGGATCAAAGCGGATGCGGAAACGACGAGGCAGCTTGTCATAAATTTCCTGCAGAAAAGAAAAAAAAAAGAAATTTACCGAAATAGTGTATTTCTTTGGGGAACAAAGATTTTCCCAACAGATTGTTTGTGGCAGAAGTCAGGAAAAGTTGTTTGTGAAGACGTTGACAATTCTCAATATTGCAAATAACTATAAAATATCGCGGTAAGCCGCGCTCTCAGCTTTTCAGCCAAATTTGTGGACCTGTATACTTCCGGTCTTTTAGTCCGGCACTTAGTGCTTTGCGTTGGTGCAAGGATATGGTCCATGGTGCAGAAAACCCCTCTTTTAGTCAAGAAAATTCACTTCACAGTGCTACTACAGTCATCTTCTGAAACATTTTCAACGCACTCTCTATATCACAAAATAGTAGCAAATTATTTCTGTAGGAAAGTGGGTTACTGGGAAAGTGTTGATGGTAGTGCTATCGTTTGTGCTGATCTACTAATATAACCGAAAGTGCCCAGTTCACTACTTAACAAACGCAAAATTACAAAAATGTTTAATCGCCACGCACAGTAATAATTTACAGTTTATTTGCTTTAAAGTGAATTGGGACGACAACAGACATGATAGTGAGGACTCATTGGGCATTGTGATAATGTTAATAACATCTAGTGACTTTGAGAGAAGGGAGGGGACAGGGGGGGAGTAACAGAAACAGAAAGGAGAGAGCAAGATAGAGAAAGAGGGAGTGAGACATGAATGTGCATGGCCAGAATATGATGGATGAATACGTAAAGCATTCATGAAATTGAAGACAGGTAGGGAGGAGGCAGAAAAGGAGGGGGACAGGTAGAGAGGGTGAGAGAGTGAGAGTGAGAGAGAGAGAGAGAGAGAGAGAGAGAGAGAGAGAGAGAGAGAGAGAGAAGAAGGAGGAGGAAAGAGGGAGAGAAGGAGAGAGACAAAAGAGACAGAGAGGGAGAGAGAGAGAGAGAGAGAGAGAGAGAGAGAGAGAGAGAGAGAGGAGAGATAGAGATATAGACAGATAGAGGGAGAGAGAAAGATAGATAGAGAGAGAGAGAGAGAGAGAGAGAGAGAGAGAGAGAGAGAGAAGGGGGGGGGGGAGCGAGCGGGGGGTTGAGAGAGATATAAATATATAGGGAGATGAGGGGGAAAGAGAGAGATAGAAATATTAAAAAGAGAGCAGAAAGAGAATAATGATAACAAGAAAAAGAGAAAGAAACAAAAACAGATACATAGACTGGGATAGAGGAAAGATAATGATAGAGAAAGCTAGGTAAGGATCAAAAGCAAAGAAGGAGAAAAGATAAGATAGAGGAAGAGAAAGAGAAAATCCAATGTACTTTGAAGACAATCGTATAAATAGGCATATTCAATATAATACTATCTGCATGCACTGTTTGTAAGTGCACCCACACAGCATGTACTGTACATGTAACACAACCATTGCACATGTACTACAGGCAGGTTTTGTATGCAAGTATTTATGTACAATGTACAATGTGCACTCCTGGAATGTATGCGCAACATGCACTTTGCAATGGCAGGTGTGAGTGTGTATGATGTACATGTACATGAATGCACATACATTTGTACACACTGTACTAATAATGCATTGTGCTGTATTGTACTGTTGCACAAGGGAGGTGGGAGTACACTACATACACACATACACACATCGCTGTACATGCAGTTACTCTTGAACATGTGGGTTTACATGTATAATGACCTTGTGGTAAGATACAACAGTGCAGTATGCATGTATAACTGTACATTGTGTTCATTAGCCTTAGGCAAACACAAAGCAGGTGTACATGTATATAAGCCTGTCTGATTGAATGAATGTGAAAAGAGAAAGAGGGATGGGGGTGGGGGTGGGGGTGGGGGTGTCTTCTTTTTTGCTAGCTAACCTGCATACAAAACACATTTGTACATGTAGTACTGACAAACAATGTATCTTAAAAGATAATTGAGATTACTTCCGAAGGGGGCCGGGGAAAACTCATGCACTTAAAAAAAGTGCATATCATGCTCTATTCATCTAGATATATTTATAAGGTATCTTTCTATCTTCACATCCTTCTTCATCCATCTCTTTATCTTCTTCTTTATATCTATATCTAGCTGACTCCTCTTTTATCTGTCAATCAATAAATGAATCTTAAGTTCAATATATCTTTCAATCTACCTTCTTTTCTATCTATCTCTCTACCTATATCTATTCACTTACATATACTATATCTTTCTATATGTGTACTTATTTCTCTCTCTCTCTCTCTCTCTCTCTCTCTCTCTCTCTCCCTCTCTCTCCCCTCCCTCTCCCTCTCTCTCCCCCCTCTCTCTCTCTCGCTCTCTCTCCCCTCCCTCTCCCTCTCTCTCTCTCT
>OZ022590.1:6056887-6184387 GCA_963669155.1 Arbacia lixula | reverse complement strand
AGCCCTTTTTTCTTGTATACAATATTTCACTCAATGTCATTGTTTTTTAGCAGCCTCGTTTGGTCACATGATCTAGTACCACCCAGCTCTATATCACCCATCACCCTTCACTCAGCTGAAGAACTGCACACAATACAGTCAGAAAGCTCCTAAACGTAAGTAACGTGATTACTCCTTCATATTTTGTAACTAAAGTTAAATTGGTTTAAAATTTCCCCAATATAAACGTACCCATAGTACACAGAAAATTAATCATACTTTTCAAACCATTCTTTACTGAGCGCGTGCATAAATTGCAAGATGGATCTTTTCTACTCAGATACTGAGCAGTGTAATTCCTGCACAATCTGCAGTATGGATAATTGACAACAGGCTATACATAAACTTTAAATGCTTTAAATGACATTACTAAGCCAAACACCTTTGATTACTGCAGTTCCTAGGAAAATGTTCAGTTTCTAACTGGACCACTGTTCATGAGGCCCAAAAATCTTACCGTGACATGAGCAATGGAACCGATAATCATACACATTAATCCAAGAGATTAGCTTATCAAGGTGTAACAAAAATGGGACCTGTTTCTGAATTTAAATGTTTATCAGTAACAACTCATTTGAAACTGACAATGGTGCAAGAATCAATGATGGCAGCAGTATACAAAGATTCATAGAAACTGATACTTATGCCATCTCATTCATCTACACTTTTGTTTGCCTTCTCTTCATTTGCACTTGTAATCAGTGGTTGAAGTACTTAAAGGACAACTCTGACCCAAAGGTAAGTTGCTCTCAACTCATTCTTTACTGAGCTTGTGTATTTTTAGGCTGGCATTTCTCAACTCCGATACTGAGCGGTGCGACTAAAAGTTGTAATCTGCTGTACACACAATATAAATTTTGACATGCCAAGAATAAACTTCAAATTCCTTATAGAGTGCAATTTAGCTACACCCCTTTGATAACAGTATTTCCTTGGCAAATTTTGACACCTAACTGGAACCAGGGATCAAGAAGCCTGAAAAATCTAAACATTAGCAACAGGTTAATACAAGCAGATACATATCATAGCCTCACTTATACATGTAATTTTAAAATTCTCTCTTTTCCTCAAGATACTGATTTTCTCATAACGTCCTCGACCAATTTTTGAAAGCAGCTTATTTTTGGAGTAGGTGTGTCTTACAAATAATGGCCATGAAATGTCATTTTCAGTACTATTGTAAACAGTGTCATGATATTGAAGGGAAACATCAACATAACAAGAAAAATCTATGCATGACATTCTCCTGTATGGCGCATCTTGGTTGTTATTGTTCTTCTTTTGTTTTCTGACAATCAGACACAGTATTGTTGCCAAACCACTTTTCAGCAATGCTTCTTTATACGACACCCCAGCGTAGTCTACAATGCCAACATACCAGACACTCTGAATGACCTTACACATTTTGGGGGGTCAGGTTCGGTCACTCTGTTGGATGGAAATTGTTAAGAAGGTGAAAGCAAGCAAAAGTCTTGGTTACCTTGGAAACAGGATGATTGTGCTCTAGGATCGCCTTGGTTACACGTAGGTAGCGACCATCTGCATCAGCCCGCAGGGTCATCATGAACGGACAAGATATTTGATGGGTGCTGTGTGCAAAAAATGAGAGAGATAAAGTTCCTTTTGAAGTTGTGGTGTTTTATGTTTTATGTGCACATAAGTCACAAGTAGTTTAAGGTACAAACCTATATTGAAATTTCCTTTATGAAGTAAAATAAAACAATTCTCACCTCTTACGATTCTGGGCATCTCCAGACCTTCCTCCATGTATGCAGCAATACTAAAAAATGGGAAAAAGGGAAACTTTTATCAGTTACCTGTTTCCTCCAAAATCCAAATACTGTCTTAAATACCATTCCACACTCAACTTTCCCCAGACATAACCCAAGATGATACTTTTGCTTTGATAAAAAAAAGATCATGCTTTATAAAAAGCTGGGCTCAGTTATGATAAAGCCTTCCGGTACATTATGTACAAAAACAAAGTGATCTAACTACCAATAATGTCATAGGTCAATATAATTACTACATTAGAGCAGCAAAATGTGTCCAGACTTAAGCATCCAAATTGAAATTGGTTGGACCTTTGAAATCGAGCTACCTGTGAGAGAGGGGCTTGTGTTGTGAGCACAAAATAAAAATACAGTCAAACCTGTCTTAACGGCCACCTGTCTATAGCAGCCAACCTGTACATAGTGGTCACAAAAATAATTCCCCCTTAGAGAGATCATGTGTTAAAGAACCTGTCTATAAGGGCCACATTTTTTGTTTCCCTTGGGTGGCCACTATAGACAGGTTTGACTGTAGATAAAAACAACTATGCTAATATGTTACTCATAAGCTATGCTTTAAATAAAAGTTCATTAGAAATTTGGGAATTTGCAGATAACATGACAAAAAAGTAACCATGATATCAAACAGATTCAAAATAGCCAGACCAACATCCAATCCAAGGATTGGTCTAAAAAAAGGAGTTTGTATACCTCAACTGCTCAAATAATGAGTGGCCTCCCCACGATTCCCCTCCAAACGCCCTGAATACTCCCCCCCCCCCCCCCTCGATCCTTAGCTCCTAAAGCACAAGGCTCACTGGCCAGTGCAGCTTGCAACATAGAGTGTCTACTTGCATTTAATTTGTTTGAATTAATAAGTTGTGTCAAAACGAAATACAAATAACATTCAGTCATATAGCGCCACGCAATGCCCCCGCGCGACCGCACAATCACCAAACGGATGTTGACAAGATCGGTACGGGGCTCCACTGGCCCACTCAATCACCCCGTTGCGCTTACCCGGAGATCGCCATACACGAGACTTTCGTTGACAACTTTATTGGGTGCCCGTCGAGTGCAGGTGATTTTTCTCGATTCCCTGATGTACAGAGGCGACCAGGAGCTCCTAACGAACCGCTTGATCTTTTCCTCCAGATCCTTGTAGGTCGTGAAACACTCGCCAATCCTGAAGTGCACGTCCATTTCTGCTGTCTGCTAAGTTGTATAGCACGGATTGAGCCAATGCTGCTTCCCAATGCACCTGTTCCAAGCATGCAATGTAAACATTAGCGAACATTGCGTGACAGGAGTTAATATCCGACGGCGATTACTGTCCTATCCACGTTTCTGACCTAGAATGAAAAACACTATTGTATAGCATGGACCTGATACGATAGAGACACTTTTTGCCTATCCGTATTATTCCACGCCCCCTATTTTTAATAGATAAAACGGATTAAAGAATTTAATCTGTATTCATTCATTCAGGAAAACATACCAATACAAATGAAAATAGGGCAGTAAGCAAATGGTAGCATTCTAGGCTAATTCTGGACGTCGAGCTAATTTTATCTATGGTTTGGGACAACGCTCACATGCATATCCAGATTAACACCTGTCTCCCTGCTTGAGTTAACTGACACATCGATTTAAATAGAATTATTTCCCTAATTTCTAAGTATGAGGGCCTATAAAGATTTTACAAAATGAAGTCCACGTGACGTGAGCACGCTACATGTGTCTTCAAATGTTTTCAGAGGTATTGGACATGGAGCGTATTTGCAATCATAATTCATAATTTTGTCATTTCAGTGATGCCATCAAAGAGAGATCAAACATGTTGTCATTCATTGCCCATCATTTAAATGTCTGTGGTCAGCTGATAGCTTGACCTACCAGTTATGTCCAAAAAGATAAATATTTTGTAACAACCAGCCTAGCTGGTTGGATGTGTATACATTCGTGCAGACTCACTTTCCGAGTGCGTGCAAATTTCGACCGCGCACGCACTAGAGGACGTTTTCCGGTAATTTCCCGGCCATTAACTCCGACAGCGATTAATTCCGTCACACCTTCACGGATGCTGGAACTCGTGATGGACGTCGGAACTGGCTGACATATCGTTGGTGTTGTTAGTTTTTAATCATCATAATACGTGGCTTAAAATGTTAGTAATTTGGTGACATTTCAGACATTTTGGAGCTTATTGGTAAGAGAATTTAATTCATTGATGATATTGATGTATGATATTTCCATTTGAAAAAAAAAATATGACTCAAAAATGCAAAATGCCGGGGCATCAAATAAACCGCCTATTAACTAGACCGAAAAATCAGTCTCTACAGGACGTTGGATCCGCTGAGATTGCATCTGGATGTCCAAAAATGTCATTTTGATTAAAGAATGCCCCCAAATGAGAAGGTTATTCCTGTCTACCTATTAACCAGACAGGAATAATTAACCGTCTCATTCGGGGCATTCTTTAATTAATTGAAATTACCTTTTTGGATGTATACCTCCCGATAGGGCGTTCGCGTTCATAGGAGCCAGATGCAATCTCAGCGAATCCAACGTCCTACAGAGACTGATTTTTCGGTCTAGGCCTACCTATTAACTGGCCAACGAGCCAAAGGCGGAAGGCAAACTAGCCCCGGGACTGCTCCTGCTGCGCGGGAGCTCACCGCGTGAGCGGGCTGGTCGCAGTAAATAGACATCTTACTGCGACCAGCCCGAGTCCCGGGGCTATACATCTAGATCTATACATAATCTAAGCGTAGACCTACCTAGTCATAGTCAAGCAGTCAGACTCGGTAACACTAACAACAAGAAGTAACACTCTCTCATCTGGCTCATCTTAATTTTTTTTTTTCAAATGTCCTACTCATAGCTAGGAGATAATGTAATTTCATGAATTTTGATAAAAGTGTGCCCCAAATGAGACGATTATTCAGATTATCAGATTCAGAGCTCATGCAGTCTCGGTGTCAAGGTCAAGGAGACCAAGGCAAAAAATCAGTCTCCGTAGCTGTTGGATCTACCAAGAGTGAACTTGCTTCTTCTTCTTCTTCTGGTAACAGTACAGGCCACCGTCTGGTGTGTCGATCATCGTACTGGTGAAGTGCAGTGTGCAAGTGTATGTACAACGTCCGATAGAAGATTGCTTACAGCATGCAAGTAAAAACAACCATCGCTATTAACGGAGCTGGGTCTTTTGTACCTCTTGTTTAAAGCTGTGAAGAGAGGGCCCATTAACAGTGCTTTGAGGGAGGGAGTTCCAAAGCCTTATCGCATCTGGGAAGAAGCTCTTTTGGTAGACAATTGATCTGGCAAAGGGAACAAAGATCTTGCATAATTGCATCTGCTAGCTTGCATGACAAAAAATTTTGATGGAAGAATGCCGTCAATGAGACAGTTACTTATTCCCCTCAGGGTGGGTGCTGAACTGCCTAGCGCGGCGCTCAACAATGGGATGTTTCCCTTTCATTTCAGGCCAGGTGCAAGCTTGCACCGTGCAGCTGCCATAGAAGTTAGGGCCTAGGATTTGACTGGGTCTGCATGACTACTGACTGTGAGTGCAGATTGCATCTGTTATATCATTGCCTTTGTCTTCTCCCTTGCCAGACAATTCCAGTCTGCCATCTCCAACACGATGCCAGCAATGGAACGACCAGGGGAAACGCGCAGCTGGCTGCTCCCGACCGTGCTGCTCTGTTGCTATGGTTTCCTCAAGGAGCTGCGGCCGTCGGAGCCGTTCCTAACCCCGTACCTGCTGGAGGTCAAGAACATCACAGAGGAGGAGCTGGACGGCGAGGTCTACCCCGTCTGGACCTATACATACATGGGCGCGCTTATCTTCGTATTCGTCCTCACCGACCTTCTCCGCTATAAGCCTGTCATCGTCTTTGAGGGCGTAGCGTACATCGGGACCTGGGCTCTCCTCCTATGGGCGTACGGTGTCTCCATGATGAAGCTCATGCAGGGGATCTACGCTCTAGCCACGTCGACCGAGATTGCGTACTACTCCTACATCTTTGCAGTTGTCTCCTCAGACCACTACCAGCAGGTGTCCAGCGTCACGAGGTCGTCGCTGCTTGCCGGGCGTTTTGTCTCGGCCGCCCTCGGGCAAGTGTTGATATCGTTCAATGTGACGACGTACACGGGACTGAACTACATCAGTCTAACGTTCGTCTCTATCGCGCTAGTGATCAGCCTATTCTTGCCTGCTGTTCATACAAGCGTGTATTTCCACCGAGATGCAATCGCCGATTCAAAGACGTCCGACCCGATTCCGTATGAAGCAACGAGCAATGACGCCTATAGCACCAGAGAGACTGTCACTCGTTCACCTCGTTCAAGGAGGGAGCAGAGCGATCATTGCATGGCATCGTTCAAGAAATTCTGGGTCTTCTTGTGGAAGGACTTTACCACCTGTTTCAGCAATATGCAACTGTTGCAGTGGTCATTGTGGTAAGTTCTTCTACAATCCTCAGATCTGACTCTCTAACTATATCAATTAAAGCTGTAACATGTATGTACTGTATACCTCACAAATACAATGTATGTAGCTTTACAACTGGAAACAATTAATTGTATTTTGGCTCCTTAATGCTGCTCTCTACCAAGCCACAATGAAGTTAATTTGAAAGGCCCAGATTATGATTAATTGCAAAACAATAAAAATAGCAGTAGTAAACATTTTCCCCATGAATTTTCCTTTCAGTGCCAACTTATACTGGAGAACTTTTAACAGGGCTAGGTATTTTGATTTGTGAAATGTTGATATTTGTTTTATTCAGAAAAAAAAATGCATTGACTTGTGTAATTCAACTAATATTTCTCATAGCAGATATAATCTACATGTAGGTTGTGTGGTTGAATATGTCATTATTAATAGGACATAGGAAAAGGAAGGAAAATGGATTGAGTAAAGATAGTTAAAATGCCTTTTGAAACAATGCTGATTTTTTTAAACCTACCACTCAAGGCCCTAGAGATATTTCTCACATAACACTCAAGTCTATAGCAGTCGGAAATCACTGATTGAATTTTGTTTGTAGGTGATTTGAATGGTACGAACCCCCGTTTCAAGTGTTTACTGTATTCATACTTTTCTTTATTCACACCTCTAGGTGGGCGTTTGCAACTTGCGGTAATTTCCAGGTGGGCAACTACGTACAGAACCTTTGGGACATCATTCTGACAGAGTCTGAATCAAGCACTAATTCTCAAGACATCTACAATGGGGCTGTTGAGTCTCTGTCCACACTGCTGGGTAAGATGACGTTTCAATTATATGTATACCTTTCCATTCTCCATACCCTGTATAGGGGAAAAAAACCAAAATCCCACTGTGGCTGCGTGGTGCATCATGGGACGCCTATTCCTTGTATGGAGAATGATGCTTCCAGATTGATTACTTCATCGTCTGTTTATATTCTTCATATTCATATTTTTGCTAAGGGTTTGCAAAATTTTAGAAGAATATGATCAATTACATACCATTGCTATTAAAGTATAGGCCTGTCCAATTAATTTTATGTTTTTGTAATTATTGAAATTACTGGAATGATATTATATGAAACAGTCTTCGAATGTGCTTTTATTTTGAGATCTACCATTTTATCACTGGAAAATTGCCTGAAAATGGTTAACTAATGGTAGTATTATGGTAAACAACAATGATTACTGGCTGTAATCATTTGAAAACTATCGAACAGATTGCACTATACCGTGGTGCAGCTCAGAGACTCTAGCATATAAAACGTATGTGAAAAGCACGGAGTTACCACTCTTCCGCCCAAGTTTAAATCTTTTAAAACTTGAACACTCCACCGTTCATGCCCACAAGCTCTCATATATACATCTCATAGATATTCTCTAACCGCATTCTAGCATTATCAGGAGAAGTTAATTGCCATCCCACTTCTGCCCCTTCTCTTTAACCTTCTCAGTCCCACAGGCAATAAATTGTGTTATAAGTTCACATGGGCATTTCATGGATCGGTCTTGGAGAGTTGACCCTAATCATGCCGGGTAGGGGGGATCAACATTTCATGCAATCATTCTGAAACATGAAAAGATTGCAGCAAGATTTCATGCATTTCTTCTTTGTTGTCTTGCGCAACTTTTGAGACCAAAACTGTGATGACGTATTATTTTTGCGTGGCCTGATTAGGGTTAAGACATTGTAATCCCTTGACTTTCTTAGGTGCCTTATCTGCCTTCCTCATCATGTTCCCCCGGGCAAACTGGGATAAGTACGGCGAGCTGTTTCTCGGTGTCGTGTCCATCATCGACGCCATCGTGCTGCTCATCATGGGCCTCACCACCAACATCTGGGTTTGCTACTCCCTCTACGTCGTCTTCAGGGCCTCGTACCAGCTCGTCGTCACCATAGCAACGTAAGCATGCTTTGGGTTATGGGCCATGTTGCGTATAGAGTACAAAAGTGGTGTCGTTATATCCATTCTCACGCAGGTTTCTGGTTCTAAACAACATCCCTTAAAGTTAGAATTTCAATGGTCTGACATTGTCTCGAAGGCTAGTGTTGGGTACTCACAATGATCATTGCTGTTTTCCCCTACCCACATAGCTTACATGTAGAGCCAGCTGTCTTGACAACATGCTAATATTATGTCACACTTGGGTACTGTATTGAAACTCACCATTAGTTGTTACTTCCAGGCCAAAAGCCAGAGAGAGCCTAGTCTGTATAGCATGGTGGTTGTTGCACATACATGTATGTGTGCATGATATGATCTTGTATCCAGTGACCAGGCCTATAATTGTATTACATCCCAGTCTGCAGACTGCAAAAATTAGGGAACTGACCCTCTACACTTTAAAAAAAATTGTAACCCTCTTGCTTTGTCCAGGTTTCAGATTGCAAAGCATCTCCCCATGGAGCGATACGCCCTGGTCTTCGGCTGGAACACGTTTGTCGCCCTCGTGCTGGAATCCATACTGACGCTCATTGTCGTGGATCACCGCACCCTCGCTCTACCAGCAGACACCCAGGTACGGCACCACTTGACTCTATTATGATAATAACGCTTACTGGAAGCTTCAAAATCATAATAGTAATTAAAAGGTTACTAAATTAGAAAAATAAGTTACCACTAATCTATGTAAAATTATCCCCTAAATGCCGCAATAAAGTCTCATTTTGACTTAAATTTGAAAAAACGCACACCTCCAGTGACGTATGAGAAGTCAAAATTCCATAGATTGTACGGAAGTCAACAATAGACCATTTCCGTAATGTATTCACAACTTTTCCCCTTACTGCGTAGCAATGCATTATTGCATTCACCTGTATCTTATCATTCAAATTCAATGGATGGAATGCACTTTGAATCTATTAGTTGTTGCTACTTAGTTAAACCTCGGACAAGCTTTGGGGTTCCCATTGGTAACGTATTGTTTAAATGGCGTGAATAAAATATTTTATTTACGCCGTTGGCATTTATGGCATTTTGACTTCTCATTCGTCACTGGAGGCGTGCGTTTTTTTTAGAATTTTCGTCAAAATGAGACTTCATTGCGGGAAATTCGTTTTTAGTGGATAATTTTATATAGATTATTGGGAACTTATTTTTCTAATTTAGTAACCCTTTAACAGTTTAGTCTTGAGGGTGAGGTGATGGGGGGGGGGGGGGTTGTAAAACCTGAAAAAGAATGGTATGGGCCATTTCCACCTTCTCATCTATTGGTTATACAGCTGTTTGGTTTTGTGCATTATTGGGGTGATGATGATCATGTTCACTATCCTGAAGTAATGTTGATATGTGGAAAAAATGGTGCTTTAAGTTGACTGGCTGATTAGGTGCTCTTTGAGAAGCCTTCAGCAAAATTAAACAATTTAATTTGGTCTGTTTACCTCAAAACATTTGTCTCTTGAAAATGTATCTGTTTCAGAAGGATCGGTTGGTAGATGCCATATTAAATAGTGTGACGCTAAATGGCTGTATTTCAGTAGCTTTTCATCATTATTCTTATTTTAGGTGATTTATACATTTATCAGATTTCCATATCTTCTGTGAATTTGGGCTTATATTATTATGTTATTAAGTTAACCGCAAGCCTCAAATTCTGTAGTTCCATAAAACAGTGTGTTAGGATTTTGAGGCCTTCTGGATTGAGGCCAATATTTAGTTTAACTTGAACCCCACTATTCCGCAGTTACGTGAACATAAAAATGTGGGTGAGATATTTGGATTTACACCTATGTCACATTCATCCTCTGAATTGAGGCCTGTATTTAGTTTGACCTTAACCCACTTATTCTGCAGTTCCTGGTCTATGGTGGCTACTTTTATGTCCTGGGGACAGCATTCTGCTTCAAGGCCGTTTACCAGGCGGGGATGCATGGCTGTCGGCAGACGTTCTCCTGTTGCCAAGACAACGGCACATGCATTGAGCTGGATGACAGAGCAGGAGGAGAAGGAGGGGGTGGAGGAGAAGGAGGGGAGGGCGCGGCTGAGTTTGAACCCCAGGAAGGAGCGAATGAGATAGACGAAGTGAGAGGTGGAGATAATCAATGCCTTGTGAAAGAGTGATTTTAAGTTACAGGCAAACCTCATTATAATGAGCACAGGTGTAGCGAGAACCCTTTTATTACGAGGACATTTCTCGGGTTCCAATTTTTCTTCCAGAGACCTCCGCGTATTCTGCTTCTCATATAACAAGATCAGCTAGAGCAAAATTTCTGCTATAGCGAGGTAAACCCCCAGACTAAAGATAAAGAAACACAAAGGAAATTGGCCCCATTATTACGAGCACTCCCTTCAGCCACGTTGCGTGGTGAGGGATTTGCAACAACAACAACATAAAGCAATTTTTTGCGCTGTCAAACACCTCCTTTCTCAAGAGATTGATTGTACATGTTTGTATCCATACACACATGACCACAAAAGTCCACATTATGTGTGTGCGGTTTGCATGCTCAGAGCTTAACCACCAACAAGGTTACGCACGCACATGGCAAAGGGTACAAGAGCCTCTATATACACACAAGACACTGTATGATCGTGTATGAAGATGTATTGCATACAATCATTCATTGTTTGCACGCGGGCATGCCAGCAGGCGAGTGTAATTAGCCTCCCTGCTGCTTCATTTGTCGGTAAACGGAGACATTGGAAGTGTCGTTTATTTACATTGTCAACTGTGCTGTTAAGATATTTTAGTGACTTTTTAGCTAATGGTAGTGAATTCAATTTAATATGCTTGCAAAACCACTAAAAGATTACAATACTAGTGGTAAATATGTTATTTTATGTGTAGTCCTATATGCATATATCTCTGTATGATTTGATCATGTACTGGTATAGTGAGCAATCAGCTGTAGCATGTAAAAAGCGTGGGTCCTGACGTCCTCATTATAACAGGGTTTGCCTGTAATCTGTACTTAAATAAAGCCTTTGTATTTGCAGGCTGGCCTCTCTCCACTCAGATATGGAGCATTGCAACTCCAACGTAATATGCTGTTCAGACAATAGTAGTTTGTTTGTAGTGGTTTTTGTACCATAAAGCTTAACATACACATGGATCTCATTTTAAGTCCCCCTCACCAAATGAAGTGAGATATAGACTAGTGGTGCCAATGCCTTGTGAAGAAGTGTGTGAACATACTGAACTAGAAGGCTGTAAGAATAAACAGAGTAAAAAGTATTTGCAAGACCATTTGGAGTGAAGAAAGAAGAAGCAAAACAAAAGAATAAAAAGAAATAATTATATTACGCAAGTAGATTAATGTACATTTTTCTTGCACATAAATGCTGTGGTTGCTTGTATACAGCAAAATTTGTTTGTGGAAATCAATTAATTAAAAAATTGAGATAATTTTTGTTGTTGTAATGTAATGCATATATACATTACATTAGCCAGGAAAGATATGGTAGACTGGACGAGGCAAAAGGCTTCGTATATCATGAATAATTGTTCAGACATAACAGTTCAGAGCATGATAATTTTGGCTTCATGTGACTTATTTGGTATGTTTTAGAACAATTGTTGCATACATGTACATGTACTTATCTTGTAGGCTGAAATATCATAACGAACGCATTTAAAAAGCATTTAGGTCATCTTTGCGTCTAATATGTCCCAGTAGTCAGTACTATGCAGAATACATGCCATTTTTTCAAACTCATGAGTGACATTGACTAAACTATGTGAAAGTAAGTTAATTGACAACTTCATATTTTTTTTTCTTTGTATGTCGTGGATTTCTTGCCTCAATGAGAAAGGAGATTATGTTCAGTTTTGTTTTGTCAATTCTTTGTTTTTTTGCCCCTCTCAGATAGTGATTATGATTTGTCATCAATTCATGAATTTCTTATTGTTTGTCTCTGACATGTTCTGTCATTACAAGTACAATGAAAAGTGTTGAATGTTGTGTTATGTTGTTGGAGTTTCTTGATGAATTTTATTGATGCCTTTTAATTCTTGCATAGGTTGAAAAGCTTGTTTTGCAAATACATCGTAATATGCAAGTATGTCTGTCAAAGAACAGCTGAAAAGGGCAGCGGCTTGTTAATATTTTTAACAAGTCTAGTTTTAGATCTGTTTTAAAGAGCTGAAAAGTTACCAAGCTTTAAGACTTTCATTTTCTGCTTGTGAGGAGTTTCTATTACAAAGCAACGCAAATAATGAATAGTAATTTTGTGTTGCAAACATGCATTTCTATACTTTAAGCATTTTTAAATGACCAGGTGCAATTGGTAATTAGAGCTATTTATTCTATTCATTTTTAATGATTGGTGCTGAAATATTTGTTACATGATTGCTCAAAGGAGACAATGAGGATAATTTAGTAAAAATATTCATTATTCTTATATGCAATGCCTCCCTGTTTTCATAACTTTCTTCAGTCACTTAAAGGGAAAATCCACCCTAAGTAGGTTTCAATGAAAGCAGAAACATGAAAGAAGTGTATTAGTGCAGGTTTGACGAAAAGCTGTCAAAGGATAAGAAAGTTATCTTTAAAAATTTAAATTTTCTGATGTTACGTTTGAGATGCTTTCCCATGTGTTGTGTGCAGTATGATTCCAAATATTGCTCTCTTTCTGTGTTTGATGAAGGTATAATTTTTTTCATAAAGGTATGTGTGTAAATACATGTTTCTAATGATGTTTCAAATGAGCAGTTGAAATGATGCATATCTTTTTTAAGACAATCAACTTTTCACAAAAATGAGTACACAACATATGGGTGTGTGGGTGAGCATTTCGCACATAACGTCACAAAAATAAACAATCATACTTTTGTATCCTTTGACAGATTTCACTCAATCAAACCTTCACTATTTCTTTCATGTTTCTGCTTTTATTAAAATCAACTTAATATCAGGGTGGACTATGGCTTGAAAATTATAACTAAGACAAAAAGAGAGGGTGAGCAAAAGAGAGTACAGAAGAGGAAGACAGAAAAATGAGAGAGAAAAGAAAGTGAGAGGAGAGAGAGGGAGACACACATACAAACACACACACACTGAAAAAAGAATGGATGGGGGAAAAAGTGAAGGTTCACACTACACACACACACACATGCACACAGACACATGAACACAAACACACACACAGATACACACACACACAGACACACATGCACACAGACACAGATACACACACAAACACACACACACACACACACACACACACATGAACACAGACACACGGACACAAACACACAGACACACATGCACACACACACAAACACACAGACACACATGCACACACACATACACAGACACACTTGCACACATACACAGACACACATGCACACAGACACAGATACATACACACACACACACACACACACAAACAAACACACAAACACACACACTAAAAGAAGAATGTATGGGGATAACAAATTTGAAGGTCCCTGAGAGGGAGATTGGAGAAAGATTGAGAAAGGGGTGAAAGAAAAGGTAACGGATATTTGTAATAACGAGTACTGGATCCACTAAAGAGCCGGAATAAGCTATTCCATTATCGCATGTTTATGACTTTTGTGTAATACATTATAAATGACTAAGATTTTAAGACAATTCCACTTCTCACTCTGAATTGGAGAAGCAATAAAAATGAAAGAATATAATGTGGTTTGCCATATTAATGATCCAACCATTTTCCTTTTCTTTTAAAGAAAATTCCCCTTTGAATGCATGTGCAAAGTTGTCCGCTTCACAATGCTCTGCAACATTTGTTCCAAAGTTTCATCCCATTTCCTTGCAAATTACTTTGTTAAGTGTAACAGATGAAATGTGCATGTGATTCTGACAACAGACAAAATGAAAAGATGTACACAGCCTTGGCACAATATAATTGTCATAATGTATTGTGTACATGTATAACTGCAGTAGGGATGGTTAAACATTAATGCAAATAAATATGATTCTGGTTTTCTTCCTGGGGCCATATTCACGAAACCATATTAAGACTAGTTAGTTACTAAAATGCATTCAGCAGCTTCAGTTGCATCCATTTTTAGTAACTTTCTGAGATAGTATTTTTTTTTTTACTGAATACGACTCCTGCTAACATGTGTTTGATGTTACTCCTCACACAAAGCTCTCAGGAACTCTTCATTTCAGTGAGCTATGCTAAGTCTCATCAAAACTTCCCTAACAGTTGTGCTTTAAATTTTCTACAATGATTCAAACCAATTTTGCACTTATTGCACTTATTGGGCAACAGTATTTCGCTGCACACCAATATTTATGAAATGTGGGTTTTGCTGTACATACTTCAGTGGTTCAGCAGATTTTACATTAAGTTTTACGTCCCTACTAATACATTCTTATGACTAGTTTTTTTTTTTTACATCAAAACGTCTACTCACCTAAACAAATGTACATACAAAATAATAAAAAGTAAAAAGATTTAAAACTAGAGCAATTCGACTGCCACGCAGTCGATAAATATGCCTCCGCCTCTTTGCTAGCTCTATTCAGATTTATTCTCAGAAAATCTGTATGTTTGGTGGGCAATGTACCATTGAATTCCTATGTGAAATGAAAATATCATATTCTGTTTTTCCATGTTTAGCCAAGTTTGGCAATGTTCATTGACCTTTGACCTCTTACTTCTTTGACTTCCAATCTAACCAGTGTGTCTCAATCCATGCTTGTATCAAGTTTGTTTTAAATTAACAGATTTTGTCAAAGTTCATTGACTTTTAAGCTCTGAACATCAGTCTATGTCCATGAAGTGATTCATCTCTCTACCATGTTTTGGTTGGAATTGCATAATTCGATTAGGATCTATTGTGAAAAATATCAATTTACATACAATTTTAGCCAATTTTTGCAAAGCTCATAAACCTTTGACCTCTGATCTTTCAGGAATTTTACCCAAACTTTCACCCATCTACCTCCATGAAGTGACACTTCTCTGTACAATGTTTGGTTTGAATTCAATCATTAAATTTGGATTCAATGTGAAAAATAGCCAATTTTGGCAAAGTTCATTGAGGTCTGACCTTTGAGAAACTTCACCAAAAATGTCATTAGTCTACCCCCAAGTAGTGATCCATCTTTGTACCATGTTTGGTTGATACTGCACCATTGGATTTGGATTTATTTTGAAAATAAAGTTTGAGGGCAATTTTTAGCTAGTTTTTGGCAAAGTTCATTGACCTTTGAACTTTCAGAAATTTTACCCAAACTTTCACCAGTGTGCCTCCATTAAGTTATATATCTCTGTACCATAGAATTGTATCATTGGTTTTGGATTTGGGTTTATGGTGAAAAATATAAATGTTTGCAAATTTAATTGACCTTTGACCTTCCAGCAATTTCACCAAAAATGTCAACAGTGTACCCGCAAGTAATGATCCATTTTTTTCACGTTTGGTTGAATTTGCGCAATTGGATTTGGATTAATTGAGAAAAATATAAAGTTTGGGGCAGTTTTTAGCCAATTTTGACAAAGCTCATTAACCTTTGACCTCTGACATTTCAGGAATTTTAACAAAAATGTCACCAGTCTATTCCCAAGTAGTGATCCAGCTGTATGCCACGTTTAATGAGAAATGCATCCTTGGATCTGGATTAATTGTGAAAAAGGTCAATTTTTTGCAATTTTTTACAAAGTTAATTGACCTTTCAGGAATTTTACCAAAAATGTCACCAGTCTACCCCCAAGGAGTGATCTATCTTTGTACCATGTTTAATGAGAATTGCATCTTTGGATTTGGATTTAATGTGTAACAGGTCAATTCGGGCCATTTTTTCATTGACCTTTGACCTTTGACATCAATCATATTTGACCCCAATTTTACACACTTCATAAGTTTCATGCAATACACATTTGTACCAAGTTTGAAGCAAATCTGGTTAACGGTTCTCAAGATATTGCCTAAACGGATTCGGGACGGACGTACGAAAACATAATGCCTCTGGCCACTTCGTGACGGAGGCATAAAAATTCAAAGTGACAAACAGGATAGTGGGTGATGAGACTGATTAATGGTGTAAAATTAGAATTGCTCCTAAAATGACTTAAAGGGGAAGTTCACCCTGAAATTATTTTGGTTTCAATAAAAAGAGACAAATGAAAGAAACATATGAGTGAATGTTTGACGAAAATCGGTCAAAGGAAAAGAAAGTTATTTGATTTTAAAGTTTTGGTTTTGTGACGTCACGTGTTGTGTACAAAATAATTTGATAAATTGCTTTTTTTCTGTTTTTGACAACGGAATGATTTTTTTTCGTACAGGTATGTGTGTAAAAACGTATTTCTGATAATGTATCAAACGCACAAGTAAAAGGATGCATATCTTTGTGAGAAAATGCACATTTTCGAAAAAAAAATGTACACAACATATGGGAGAGCACCTCGCATGTGACGTCACAAAATAAAAACTTTAGAATCAAATAACTTTTTTTCCTTTGACCGATTTCCGTCAAACCTTCACTCATGTGTTTCTTTCATTTGTCTGTTTTCATTGAAACCAAAATAATTTCAGGGTGAACTTCCCCTTTAAAGTGGACTATCACATGCGTATTATTGCAAGGTTCACAAAATACAAATTGCCATTCAAATGCCTTGCAAAGCTCAAGGTAATTGCCATAATGACGAATTTACACATAGTGACACAATAATAATTTCATAATTGTTTACCAAATATTACTCGAGCACACAACCAAGTGGAAACAAATTGTTAGACAACGTTTGTGAACATAACATGGCAAATAATTCCAAAAATTAAAATTGAAGTGTAAAAGCTTATTGTAGTTAATGATACAGAATAGCACTTTTAACCTTTTCTTGCTGTGTAAATGTCACGCTGCTTGTCATTGACAAAACAAATAATACTAAAAATGAGGATTGGGTGGGGAAGCCTGGAAACCATTTAACAAGGAAGTGAGAATGACCTTATACTCCATCAAATGTTCCTTTGCTATGCACTTCTCTCACTGTGATTTGCCCCAAATAGCATTAATGGAGGAATGTGACAATACAAGGGTGAAAGGGCACAAAACAACATCACATTTACTTCAGCTAAGCTTCTGTCCGTTGCTACTTTGCAATGGGTTCCGATGAATGTGATGCAGTCTCAGCAAATTTATACGAAATACATGCACCATAAAATAATAAAAATGTTAGATTGAACAGAAGGGGGACAAGATACGACAATGCTGCAAGTAAGCTACTGTATATATCATACTCAGTCATCGTACACATATCTTTGCAAGTGCAGACTTGATGGACTAGCTATTTCACGGGTGGTTAGATTTTACCGTCCTTTTATTCCCAGATCTGTTAGCGAACAGAACCATCTTGCCACCGAGAGAAGACTAGGATATGACTCAAATTGTTGTGATGTCTACTAATTAGTTATCACAACAACACCACATTCCATTCAGTGTATATGTGTGCCTGTGTTGTTACTTTAGCAGTCACGGACATACAGCAAGAGTTGCTGAAAGTTTCATCATCGCGAAATATTCAGAGGACACAGCAGCTCCTGTCTATTGTTTGTCCTCACCAAATTAAGAGTGTGGCTTCCATGAGCGTGGACACGTTGCAAGACTTTCCTAAAAATGGCGCCATCGCGAGATACTCTGTGTACACAGCAGTTCCTGTCTATTGTTCTTTGTCACCAGATTGGGATTATGAGCGTGGCTTCCACAGTTGGTGACGGTGTGACATTAGCTGACCCACTGCTGATAGCGCACCTTCTCTTTACCCTGCGTGAGCTGCTTGAGGGCAGCCTTCCCATAGCCCCCCCGTCCGCTGTCGTAGTCCGTGCGATACTCATCCCTCACCTGCAGGCATAACAAGGACACAAGACAGACCGTCCCTTTTTCAGATCATCACAAAATCATCGAAAAATTGGCAAAGCATATAGAGAAGTGATAGCAAGCTGTATATTCAAAATTTGAAACTGATACGTAGTTTAAAATTCAAATAATGCACATAAACAATGTCTGATTAATAGTCTTTACCTCAGGCTCTTAGCAGTTTGTGTTGAAATATCTGCTTTATTGATTAATCTGTTTATTAGATTATAAAACGCATTATGAAACAAATTGTTCTATAGAAGGAATCATCTCCAAAGTTTGGTAATTACTCATAAAATTAGGATTTCACTCACGCATAATGACCACATAGATACTGTAACAAAGACTAATACTTTTTTCGTAGTACGAAAAAAGTCGGTTTGAAATTTAACGGCTGAAATTTTTACATATACAGAAAGCTTCAACATGCTATATTCTTAGAAATGGTCTTGAATCACACTTTCTTCAATTTAACGATCGTGATAGACGATTTCAAATTCTAAGCTTGCAAAAGGGATGGACAATCTTTAATACATGGGGGGGTTATTTTATAATTCAGGCATGGAATAGCAGTACCGCACCAGTATAAACTAACAACACCAAGTATGAAATCTCAGTCATTGCTTCACAAACATGTTCAGGATAAGTGGAAAACTATCCTTGTTTACATTTGGAAAAACCCTGACCATAGTCCAAACTCACATCCTGTCTTTAATTCTTATGGATCGCCTTAGCTAGGTTTGTTGTGATACATTGCGTTGCAAAGATTTGACATGGATCTCCCTCCACCTCCCAACCAAAAGAAATTGTAGACTCAATTGTGAAATTGTGAAATTGTGAAAAACTCAACAGCCTGGAACACAGGCTATTTGGCCTATAAATGAATACTAGTACTCTCCTAATCTGAAAATAGGAAGCAAGCGATAAATCACTTAAATTTGGGTTATTGTCACTCTTAGATTGCACTCAGCATTCCCTTCATACAGACTAAATCTGGACAAGAAATATTCATCCTGCTGTGAGATATTCAATTTAACATAATGAGGTGTTGCACTGATGCCAATGCAAGTGACAGACACATTTTACGAGAAAAGCCTCTTTTGTCAGTTGCTTCCTTTTGTCAGAGTAGGGCAGTATTGACCATCAGCGTGTGATATGTGAGGCAGCGGGCATTGTTTGCACTGACCGCATGCACTGTAGTGTGGACCATAACGGTCAGCAGTCTCCAGTCTCTAGGCTTCACGATATTTCATTTTAATAATATTTCATTTTACCTGGCCTCCGCTCTTCCCTCGACCGTACTGCCTCCCTTCGGAGAAGCCCACGTCCCAGTCTGAGCGGATGATACGGTCATCGAGCCGTGTCCCAGAGACGTACCTCATGCAGTTTGCTGCATCTTCTCGCGTGTAATATCTTGCATTACAAAGGTCAAGGGTTACAACACAATATTTCGCAACTATTTGCACGCCCTGGGTTCATTTTAACGCCAGTAATACACACCGTTCTCATAGAGAAGCAGTTAATCTGGCACATAAACATTTTTTTTTTGTCTACTTTTTGGGGGTGTTTTCAAATCTAAGCACATCATGTTAATTTTTGTGTTTAATATCGCATCAACATATGCGGATACCAGGTCACAAATTGTCAATTTCAAGCATCTTCATCTGATGGTATAGTTTCAAAGAAATATGTCAAATATCTCAAAGAAAATTCAAATAAATTGATCACTTTTATTGACCTACACTAAGCTCTGCTACTAAGAATAGCAATGCATTGTACAAATATTACAATACACGTATATGATGTACATTTCTCAGTACTCATGAACTAAAAAGTGAAGAACAGCGTGCCTCATTCCTTATGTGTTTCGATCGTCCATTCCCCATATAGGGAAAAGTTGTCCCATATTGCTCCGCGCAGCTACATTCAGAGTATGTTTGCAATCATGTCCATTTCGGTCTAGTGTACAAACACATGACACTAGAAGCAGACATGACTTCAATAACAATCTGGGCCCTGTTGCATAAAACTTACCATTAATGGTAACTCTGTCATCAATGGTAACTACCATGGTAACATCGCTCAACAGCCAATCAAATTCAATGTTTCACTAGAAGTTGACATAGGAAGCACAGTTATCATCAATGGTAAGTTTTATGCAACAGGGCCCAGGATGTTGCTGCGGGGTGCATTATTGAAAAAAATGTCCTTATGTATGTGGTATGGAAAATTTCTACCGGTATTCCTTTGTGGAAAAGGATACTCGACAAAACAAAAGCCACAGGGCGTCCTCTTCTGCTTGTCCAGCCCCATCACGACACGCTTGAGGTCACCGCACTTTGAGAAGACCTCATAAATCTGCTCCTCCGTGGTGTAGAAGGAGAGGTTGCCAATGTAGAGTGTGCTGCTCTGCTTCAACTTCCTCTCCTGGTCATCCATAGACCCCTGAAAAAGGGCGTGGGAGAAGTCAACAACTTATTCAAAGAACTGATACTATTATAAAGCTACTAAGAGATAATAAATAGTCTAGATGATAGTCTTTGTTTTCGCCATTTCTCTGTGTGATACACAATGGGCACTGTTGACTGTTGACTCTGAACTAATTAGGTGGTCTGTCACGAAATGACAGATCACCTCTTAATTTCATCCAAATTTTCTTTCTTTATTTATTAGGTGGTCTGGAGAGCCGACAGATCACCTAATTTCGTCAGAATCTTCTATCTTCTTTTTATTTTTATTCCACATCCCCAACTTTTTTGTGGCATGTATATCTGTACAATGCACATGTCATGTTTCATCAAATTTTCATCATGTATAGGTAGGTATGTGAACATGTTCCCGCAACAACGTCATCTATGAGCACTTTAATGAAAATCGATTATTGGATATAACTCTTGAACCGATCATTTATATGTAATAAAATTTGACCTGCATAAAAAATGACAATTAATTTCAATAAATAAAAATGCGCGTGTTTATTTATGAAATGACATGATGACCTTCTAGGAGCTGTATCTCGCTTTCGTTTGAATCTGTTACTCTGAAATTTTAGTATGTTGTAGCTGAGTCTACTAGCTTTCTGGTACGCCCTCTCCATTTTTTAATCAGATGTCGGGATCATGGTGAAATTTTAGCTTGAATATCGATTTCTAAGTCATTCTAGCCCCTGCTGGGCATTACGTATTAAGTGAATGGGAAGATTTGTGGCTCAATGGGTAAGGTGCCGTTTTAAGAACTCGAGGACCCCGGTTCGATTCCAGGAGTGAGTAGGATCAATTTTTTTATTCCTTTCGAAATTTTTATTTTGCCACCTTCTTCTGCTCTATCCTTCAGTTTGGCATTCTCTTTGGGATTTCCTTTCCCAATTTTTTTCTCTCGCCCTTTTGTCTAACATGCCTATTATATTTAGGTGGATTATGTGACCATTTAGGCAAGTCTCTGAAATGTAAGTATGTTGTAGGTGCGCTAAGAACTTTTTTGAGCGTGCCTCTGATTTCTAATGAATAGATGGTGTCACCATGGAATGTCCATGGTGTCACCTTGCATTTACCAGTCAGCCCATGCCTGTGCATGTATTTGCCAATGCAGACCACCTTATACTTGTCCACAAGTCAAGTATGTCTCGTTTAATTTGATACACACACACACAAACAAGATGTAAGGAGAATGCATTGAAGTTGCTGTTGAGAATGAGCCACTTACTAACTTAATTTTAACGAAATCTGATCAAAACATAATTTATGTCATAATTTTATTCTTAACAGCATTTTCATTTGAATGTTGACATGGTTGATGTTGGAAACATTTAACTTATGGATTTGAAGTATTGCACTTTAAACTGAAGGCATATTGTCACTGATCAGTATTTTGGTTCATTGGCCTGTGTTTAGTGTGTACACTGGCCCGTAAGCGTTACCGTGTACGCTGGCCTGTGGCTGTACACTGACTGACTGGCTGTGCTCGATGCTCAAAATGCACAATAATAAGTAACGTAACGTGATATTCATCGCGTGGGGATACACAATAAGTCGCTTGTTCATAGTGGAGGCATTTGTCGAGTTAAATAACCACCAGACATCCGAATTGGTGACAATGAAGTATCCCAAATTAAAAATAAATGAACAATTAAAGACCCTGTTGGGCATAAAACACACAATATTGTACCTACCCTGAAATGCTGGTCCCTATAGGTGCTCAGGTCCGTCATTCGATCCGCTTTCAACGCCATTTTGCATTTGTTCTGTGACGTGACGTAGGTCTGGTCGGTGGTATGGATTAGCGTTCCTTTTTTTTTTGTGTGTGTGTGTGTGAATTCATTCATTTAAAATAACATGTAATTTTTGTTTACAAAGGTGCACTTTTCCTAACAAAATACAATTCTAATACAATTCTACTACAATGCAAAATAACATTGTAATAGACCTTCATACATGTATACGCAATTACAACCAAAATTTAACCCTTACACATAATCATGCAATGAATGAAATCAAATTAAACCTGTTGTTCTTCTAAACACACACTCACAAACACACACACACACACACACACACACACACACACACACACACACACCATGGGCGGAAATACCTGGGGGGACGGGGGGGGGGGGGGATCGTGTCCCCTCACCATTTCGAAGGGGGGAGGGGACACAATATATAAAATGTCCTCCCCACTATTTTCGTACGTGTACAAATTTTTTAGAAAAACGTCATAACCCCCCCCCCCCCCACACACACACACCATTTCGAAAGAGGGGGACACAATATGAAATATGAAAAACACCTCCTCAAAATCCCATCACTTCCCCCCCCCCCCCCCCCCCCCACTGAGAGCATTTTCAGTTTCAGAGACTGGGCGGGATAAAAAAAAAATGAAGAAAAAAAAAACCACCACCCCGAAATCCCATCACTACCCCCCCCCCCCCCTCCCCCCGCTCAGCTATGTACTTCTTGAGGAAAAAGATGTCCCCTCCACCTTCGGGGAGCGATTTCCGCCCATGACACACACACACACACTTTTTTGTTTGTTTTTCCATATTCTTTATTTGATTTCATTCCGATGATAAAATAAACAATTTCACTTGATAACATACAATAACAAATACATAAAAGTAATATTTCTATTGATTCGATAAACACAAATCATATTCCTCTAAAATAATAATCATTATATGTATAAATGATAATAAAACAATTCCATAAGAATGAAATCTTTTCTGATACCTACCCCCCGAACATATCCACCCCACACAAAAAACAAACAAGTTTCATTCCGATGATAAAATAAACAATTTCACTTGATAACATACAATAACAAATACATAAAAGTAATATTTCTATTGATTCGATAAACACAAATCATATTCCTCTAAAATAATAATCATTCATTATATGTATAAATGATAATAAAACAATTCCATAAGAATGAAATCTTTTCTGATACCTACCCCCCGAACATATCCACCCCACACAAAAAACAAACAAGTTTCATTCCGATGATAAAATAAACAATTTCACTTGATAACATACAATAACAAATACATAAAAGTAATATTTCTATTGATTCGATAAACACAAATCATATTCCTCTAAAATAATAATCATTATATGTATAAATGATAATAAAACAATTCCATAAGAATGAAATCTTTTCTGATACCTACCCCCCGAACATATCCACCCCACACAAAAAACAAACAAGTCCCCCCCCCCCCCCCCCCCCCCCGTGTCCGGTGTAACTGCCCCTTTCCCTCACGCGCTCAAGAAATACGGAAATGGAACTGATGCTGTCAGGCGAGCATTATGGATATTTAGAAGGGTAACCACCCAGAACAAATAAGAAAATACAAATGCTATACGTCCTCTAAATGTTCAATTCTTCCCATTTCTGTAAGTGTAACCCTAATTTACAACTTTTGATCGCTAACTTCTCTTCCCTATCTTTATAGTCCAAAATCATCTTTAAGATTTTGTTCATGGAAGGAAGCATTCCTTTTGTTCTCGAAAATTCTATGATGTATTTTATGATAAGGATAATGGAATTGCACATTTTGATTCTTTGCGAATTTCCTTGGATCCCCATGAAAATTAATATCCAGTTATTGATGTCTAATTCCTTTAAATTCAATCTATTTGTAATTTCTTGCCAAATTCTTTGAACGTGTGCACAAAACAGAAAAAGGTGTGAATACGTCTCATCCTCCTTTTTACAAAAGGAACACAATTTATCAGTTACAAATCCAAATCTAAAGAGGTGATCTTTAGTATATAGGGCCCCATGTAATAACTTAAATTGAAATTCTCTATGCTTACAACAAATGACTGCCCTTCTCGGTCTTAAAAATATATCCTTAAAGACAGCCCGTCCCTTTTGCAGATCATCACAAAACCATCGAAACATTGGCAAAACATATTGAGAAGTGTTAGCAAGCTGTATATTCATAATTTGAAACTGATACGTAGTGCAAAATTCAAATAATGCACGTAAACAACGTCTGATTAATAGTCTTTACCTCAGGCTCTTAGCAGTGTGTGTTGAAATATCTGCTTTATTGATCAATCTGTTTATCAAATTATAAAACGCATTGTGAAAAAAAAATGTATAGAAGGAATCATCTCCAAAGTTTGGTAATTACTCATAAAATTAGGATTTCACAGAGGCATAATAACCACATAGATACTGGAACAAAGACTTATACTTTTTTCGTAGTACGAAAAAAGTCGTTTTGAAATTTAACGGCTGAAATTTTTACATATAAAGAAAGCTTCAACATGCTATATTCTTAGAAATGGTCTTGAATCACACTTTCTTCAAATTACGATCGTGATAGACGATTTCAAATTTTAAGCTTGCAAAAGGGACGGACAATCTTTAATTTCTTCCTTATTATAGTTATATTGATTATATCCATCTCGCACTTGTAAATTATATTCTTCCTGAAATGTTTTAATGAAGTAATTGTACAATTTTCTAGATTTTAAGTTAGATAATTGACCTATTTGTCCTTCTATATTTAATCTTATGCCAAAATTATGAATATCAACTTGCATATGTTCTCCTGTTTTCCAATCATCAGGAATGGCTTTAAACAAATCAAGAATGTTAAATAATCCTTTGCTTTCAATTTCTAAATTAAAAAAAAATGAGAACATGGTTTGATTTCTTTTCCATTAGTTATATCATCTATTTGAATAACCCCTTTCTTCCATAGATCCTCATCAAATATCATTTGTTTCTTATGCAAATGTGTCTATTATTGAAAAGAATGGGATTATGTTTATTTTCTTCAAAGTGTCTAAATTTATCCAATTCTTGCCAGACCTTTAAAATTCCTCTATAGAAAGATGGCAGGTTATTCAAATTCAGTTTATTCATATCGTAATCACATAGAAATATGGACCTTCCCCCTATTGACCTGCAGAAATATTCAAAACAAATCTTCCATCCTGACAAGTTATCTCCATATATTAGCCGTTTAAGCCACATAACCCTTTGAGTTTTTATAAATGTTTCATAATTTGTCATTCTTACACCCCCAAACCCAAAATCCTGATATAAAATTTTCCTTTTTATTCTGTCCGTTCCACCCCAAATGAAATCAAAGGAAATACGTTCTACTTCTTCCAGAATGAGTTTTGGAACAGTAATGAGAGAAGAGACATAATTGAATTTGGACAAAACATAAGTCTTCAACAGTTGAATCTTACCCATTATTGTAAGATCCCTTTGCTTCCACCATCCTACCAGTCGTTTTATTTTGCTTAATATCTCTTTGTAATTTGAATCCTCTTTCCGTTTTAGATTTCGTGTAAAATGTATCCCTAATATTTTCACTTCTTCTATCCAATTCCCAAACAATTGCTCCTCAGGTATTTCAGATTCTTTACCCAAGCACACAAGATATGTTTTTTCCTTATTAACTTTTAAACCACTAATCTTTTCAAAAGCTTCAAAAGTCTGTTGTACCCTTTTGATAGATTCCTTGTCTTGTAAAAAGAGTGTTATGTCATCTGCATATAACACTTGCTTAATTTCATTCTGACCCAATTTAATCCCTCTAATATTCTTATCATTTCGGATGCACAATGTAAGTATTTCTATGGCCAATACAAATAAATATGGCGAGAGTGGATCTCCTTGCCTTACCCCCCTTTTGATATCACAGTAACCAATTGAGTGTCCGCCATTCATCACGCAGCCACTTACGTCATTATACATAGTTTTAATCCATGAGCAGAAAGTGTTCCCAAAGCCAAAAGCTTTCAAGACATGCAAAAGGAACTGATGAGAAATCGAATCAAATGCTTTCTCAAAATCAATTGCAGCTAAAAACCCTACGTCATGGCTTAGGGAGTGAAAAAACAAGTCGTCTATAAGGCGTACTGCCTCCCCAATATTTCTCTTGTTAATATATCCCACTTGATCAAAATGTATGATTTCCCCCAGAACTTCTTTAATTCTTTTAGCTAATACTTTAGACAGAATTTTATAGTCTACATTTGAAAGTGTTATTGGTCTGTAATTCTTAATATGGCGATTGCCTTTACCCTCCTTTGCAATAAGTGTTATTACACCTTGCCTTTGTGAACTAGATAAATACCCTCTATCAAAACCCGCGTTCAAAGCATCAACCAACATACCTCCCAAAACCGGCCAAAACGTGGGATAAAATTTTGTCGTAAATCCGTCATTTCCAGGCGGTTTGTTCCCCTTTAATTCTTTTAAGGCATTATAGCATCCTGCATTTGACATTTTACCTTCACAATATATTTTGCTATCTTCACTTAATTTCTGTATATCTTTAAAAAATCCGCTCTTACTAATATCCACATTTTCTTTTGAATCATAAAGATTTTTATAGAAATTTCTTATTACTTTTAATATTTCAGATTCATCTTGATTCATTTTCATGTCATTATCATAAATTTCACAAATTACACTTCTTTTTTTATTAGTTTTTAGAAGCTGTTCAAAATACTCCGCATTAGTTTCCCCTTCTTCCGACCATGGTGCTCGGGATCGCACTTTAACCCCCTGTCGCACAAAATCATATAATTGTTCTAATTCCTCTTTTTTTCCTGTCCATTTCATCACTTATCGTCTTCACAGGCCTTCCCAACAACTGATGTTCTAAATCTCTAATTTCACCTTCTAGTTTTTCAATCTTATTCTTTCTTATTTTTGCCTTCTCGATAGAGTATTTTATAATAAATTGTCTTAATTTCATTTTCACAAAGTCCCATAATACAATCTTATTAGATATTTGTCCACCCCAGGTATTCTCCAATTCTTTTATTTTGCAGTTCACTTTATCTACAAATACCTTATCCAAACATAAACTACTGTTAAATTTCCAATATGATTTTCCGAAAGAAAAATTTACTTTAGAATCACCGAGCAGTAAACTTATCCCAGAGTGATCAGGCGTAACTGAGACTAATATATCACACTTTTCACATTATTTTCTAATGCAGAGGAAATAAAGATGTAATCTAATGTAGTCTGAACCGGTGGATTTTTTTTGCCTAAATGTAAATTGTTTTTTATTTAGATTTACTTTTCGCCATATGTCTACAAGAGCAAATTTATCCACAATACCCATTAACACATCCCTACTCTTAGTTTTCATTACTCTTCTTGAACCATAATAATCTAATTCTGTATTCATTATGACATTAAAGTCTCCTCCAATCATAATTTTGTATCCTTTCTCAGCTAATCTAGACATAACTTTATCCAATCCTAAAAAAAAAAAATCACATTGCATTTGTTCTTGGGTTACGCCATTTCCTGACCTACTTTATCTGACCCACTCTTACTGACCCACTTTTTTTTGCCATTCATTTTGTACACGAGGCAGTTTTCATGAGACGGCCTCTGTTATTGGCTACTGTGCTAATGAATATTCAAGACTATGGCTTGTCGAAATTCTACACCCGGGTGCGTTTTCATTCACTGCATGCACGGCACAATGCACAGTATGAAGTATGCTGGCATATGCATACATGTACTCTGTGTGTGTACAGTGTGTGTGTGTGTGTGCAGTTAGCGAGCTAGCTGCTCGCTCATTCACTTTCCTAGTATAGGTTAGCTGAGTGAAGCTGTAGGGATTATTTTCCTCTCCTTTGCTTTCCTGTTTTTAGCCCTCTTTTGTGTCACCTTTTCCTCTGACTGCAATTTTTTCCGTGTGTGGATATATTGTGACGGTTCTGACAGCTGGATATGGCATTTTGTTGAGTTTGTGGTGAGTTTCGGGCTGGTTTAGAATGCTTGGTATATGACTGTTGTGTGATGACTGAGGTGTGACTGTCGTTTGTTTTTGCTCGCCGTGAACGCATTACGTGTGTGTAAGACTGGGCTGTAGCGCGAACAATACGATAATAGGTAGACATAGATCCGAGGTTTTTTGCTTTGCATCCTTTTCAGTCGCATTTCAGTTCTAATTTGGTTCACAATCCTGACCAGCACTATTTTAGTTATCGTGTAGCTTTCATCAGTATACCTCTTAACAGGTTTTTTTTGCAGTTTAAATCAGGTGTGTTCTCAACACTTCAAATTTCATCGCGGACCCAGTCCCAAACACTCGTTTTGCTGTGATCGTGTTGTGGCTGTTGTGCAGAGAGAATGGCTGCTGTCCTCTTTTATTCTCTAGTTGCTTTCTTCCACAGGTTCTGCAAGCAGCTTGCCACAGTTTACCCCCTTTTGATGATATGTATATATGTATATCTTGTATAATAAAGAGAGCCTGCTCAGCAGGTGTTTCATTCTTCCTTTCTTCATCTTTCTATTTCTCTGAACCCCAAATGATGAACAAAAAAACCCCCACAATAACTATGTAAAGAAAGAAACAAACAAAAATAATCACACTTTTTTCTTTTTCACTTCCAACACATCTGTTTCTATGGACCTTTTTTCCCTCCATGATGCATGTTCTAAAGCTGTACTCCTCAGAGGGCAATGATTATATCAATGTAGTAACTAAATTCCTGTAAATTGTTTCAAGAAAACCACAACTTTTCTTCACTTAAGGTAAATGTCGTTTATCATGGCAAAAATACCACGAAAGTTTGAGGTGTAAGAACACTCCCTGAAAGAACATGGAGAAAAATGAATACTTAACATCACATTCGCATTCCTTTGCAAAATGTAGACATCACATGCCTGTCTGGAAGGTCATAATACATAATTTGAGAACTTGCGCTTCCTTTGGATCGTGCCTTATCAAAATTCTCGGAGTATAAATATTCATTGTGTCTAGGAACGTAAGACTATCAGTTGTTTCTAATATCAGCTCGCACTCTAAAGCGCGTTCTCATTGACATCCCATTCGCAACCGCTCTCTGATTACACTCTCGGAGTCACGTGGCTTAGTCCACGCGGGAATTGCCGGCGCCGGACTGCTCCACTACAGAAAAAGGGGACGGTGCTCTCAGAAAGAAAATATAATGTAAAAAACACTAGATTTTTGTGGGACAATAAGATAAAAGTGAGTTTGTTTATCCTTGTTGTATTATTGAAGAATATATCATCTCATGAAAATGTTATTGAATGATTGAATAAGGAACATTTTTGATAGAAATTTATTATGCACCCCTATCAAACAGTCGATGACTCCAATATTTTTTTCTCTAACGAGATTTGGGGGAAAAGGGACGGGAGATTCCATTTTGTTCTAGGGGATTTAGAGCATCATGTCGGGAGGGACAGATAAAAAAATAATAAATAGTCTGATAAAACCTAGCAAACATGAAATAATTATAACACAAACACATATCTATTTACTCAACTTTTTATCACAACATGGCATTTGTGCACAGTAATAGGTTTTCTAGTGTCCTTATATCAACTCATTACCCACATACAATGGTACAAAGGAACAGCTGATATCGGCATGAGCGTGCGCTCGCAGGCTGTGGCCGATTGCAGAGAGCAAGAATTTCTGTCTCAGCTGTGAAAAGCTCTGGCGTCTATGAGCTAGCGTGTAAAAAAAAAATTGCGCCTCCTGGCCGCCTCTTTGGCCGCGCCGGCGCGAATGTTCGAAAAAATTGCGCCTCCTGGCCGCCTCTTTGGCCGCGCCGGCGCGAATGTTCGACAAGCCATACCATAGTCTTGAATATTCACTAGCACAGTAGCCAATAAGAGAGGCCGTACTGAGTGAATGGCAAAAAAAGTGGGTCAGAAAGAATGGGTCAGATAAAGTAGGTCAGGAAATGGCGTAACCCCAGGGTGAACTATCCCTTTACTATCTCGTGGAAAATGATTCACTAATGTCGGCGCTTTGTTGGTAAACCATCCACCGATTTTGAATGAAATAGTTTATCCGGATTCATTCACATTATGAAGGCAAGACACAATCTATGTAGACTCAGTAAAATGCAGCGTTATGGTATTCACGGTATTCCGACCCCGCTGACAAAATCATCTATCATTCATACGGGAAACAATTTGATCAATACCATTCATTTATGGAAGGTATAGTTCCACAAGGCTTAATGTCGAGACTTCTTTCGTTTCTGTACCACCATGATTTTAGTCTTTCATTTGAAGCACTGTCTTGTTCTTTCCAAGAGAAAAAAGGAAATGTTTCAAATTATATAAACTTTATACGAAAATGTTTTTGTGCACTCAGGATAATGGGCGATGTTGATATTGATAGTAAAGTGAAATCTCTGATCTATCAATTATAAGTTACAGTGGAGCACAATTAGCTTAGTTACTAGGCTGAGGAGACTGTGATCACAACCGAGTCCATTCCACGTGTGGAGCAGGCGAGGAAGAGGATCCAAGGTAGTCAGAGGTATAGGGGCCTAGTCTGTATTACCAGACATAGTTGTTAACAGACTCGGTTGTGACCATGTACTCCTCAGCCTAGTAACTAGGCTAGAGCACAATTGGCGGCATACGAATTATTTAGGAAGATGCATTTGCCAGTTAAACAAAATAAATCACTTGTCAGTGCTGACAACTTTCATGGAACGGTCCCCTGGGAAGTGTAATGACTGGACAAAAAGACATTTATTCCTCCAGAAGTTGAGCTCATTAATAGCACAATGAACTATTTGATGCGTTTGGCTTTTTGCTTTTCTTTTGTTATTCACAGGTTATTGCCTAATACAAAATACTGCGTATTATTACAGGGATAGTTCACCCCGAAGTTAAGTTGGTTTCAATAAAAGCAGAAACATGAAAGGAACACATAAGTGAAGGTTTGACGAAAATCGGTCAAAGGATGAGAAAGTTATGATCTTTTGAAATTTCGATTTTGTGACGTCACGTGCAGTTGTTGTGTGCTGTACGATTCCATTAATTGCTCTTTTTCTGTTTTTTAATACCAAAATGCACTTTTTCATAGAAGTATGTGTTATAATGATATATCATATGCACAGGTTACATTTTCACACAAAAATATACACAACATAGGGGAATGCACCTCGCACGTGACGTCACAAATTTAAAACATTAATAGATCAGAACTTTTTTTTTTTTTATTCTTTGACAGATTTTCATCAAACGTTGACTAATATTATTCTTGCATGTGAATGATTTTATTGAAACACACTTAATTTCAGAGTGAATTTCGTCCTTTCACAGCCCATCCGCTATAAGTTCATGGCTAAACCAAAGCTATAACCTGAACGAAAAACAAAAGATGGCGCTATGCACTTAACGTCAAGTTACTTGATCAAGTCATATGCTAACTGTGTGTTACTCAACTACTGGTATCAGTTTATCAACTCACGTCCCCTTCTCTCTCTCTCTCTCTCTCTCTCTCTCTCTCTCTCTCTCTCTCTCTCTCTCTCTCTCTCATACACACACACACACATACATACGCGCACACAATCTCACACTCACACACCGCCTGTAATATCAGAGCATCATTCTGCACCCCTCTGAGGGCTCTGTTTCATCAAGATGTGCGTTAGTTGCCCACGACTACCCACGACTAGTGAATGTACTTGTGCTAATTTTGTTCCTGTGTTAACATAGTGTGAGTGAATTTCCAGAAATCCTACTCAAAGTTTGACACATTTTTAACTTTATAATCAGATGCTTGTTAGCAACAAGAAATTTAAGATACAAATATCAGATATCAACTCGAGCTGATGGGACTCAAAATCATTCTCAAAAACTCAGAATCTGATTTGGCATCCAAGAACAGGTGACCAGTCGTGCGTGAAGGCGTGCATAACTTACGTACATCTTGGGGGAAACACCCCCTTGGTCGATTTGTGGTGCCCCTTAGCAGATGGCGCAGAAGTGTTGAAAGGCAGGTGTGTCGAAGTCGGTGCCATATGGTTAAAACAAGATACAAAAAGGATCAGATATGCACCATTATTTATATATATAAGTCATATGAAATTTATTTCAAATGGCCTTCGTATATTTCATAATCTTCGTATTTACTCTTATACACCTATACAGCGGGTAAATAGGCATATGAAATATATAGATGTATGTGGTTCTCCAAGTGAATATAAACGTCTACATAATATAACAAGATTGACATGATAATGATAAAAAAAATGTTGTTCTTGCAGTCATCCTATATCTCGGAATTCGTACACACAATAAAACATATATTTTATCATTCTATTCATTCAATAATATATCGTCCATCCTATTTCTTATTTTGTTCAAGCTTCATTACAGTCACGCAATACTTGCATGTACATGTACTTTTTAAGTCGTGGTTTTACGGGTTACCACTGTTTCCAAAACTTATCGTAAACGTCTCCGATAGCGTGTGCAAATATTGGCGAAGATACACGTGTTTGTAATAACACATAATGTACGTATGTTAGTGTTAGTTAAAGATACCACTACTTAACATATAGTCTAATCCATTCTTTAAACCGTCCCTGGGTTTTTAAAACCACGTTTAGAATCAATTATTGCATGGTTAAACATTGCATGACCTAGGCTTTCATCAGAGGTGCAAGAATCACGGAACGAGAATATATAATGGATAATGCATGCCCAGTGGCGTCACTTCATATTCTAAGGTGTAACGCTTGATCGTTCTGTAAGTGATTTTTTTTACCTCTGCGTGACACAAAAACGAGGACAAAATTAATTGCTCACTAAAACCTACCCCATCTTTTGCATCTCAAGCGCACTTTTAATAAAAACATTTCCTTTGTAACATTTCAAGAACACAAACAACCTCCGCCTTTTCATGATTCACGAGAAAAGGCTTCATTCTAAATTCCGACTACGCTCTCATAGAAAATTCCCATTTTTATTTCACAAAGATAACAGATTTGCAAACAAACTGTCCCCCTTTTTTTCCAAATCATGTATATATACGCACAGTCATTGTAAAGTTATACAATCGGGAATGCATGGCTCATGTCTTGCGAATACGTTGCGATATAAAATTGAGAGAATTAAATGGTGTTTTGTTTATTGAAGGTTAGGAGGAGAAGACCTAATGAAAATCTAAAAATCGGTCCTAGAGTATTCAAACAATCTGCTTTCAATTGATAATTCTTCAATATTATCTCAATATAAGGTGTCAATATAGATAAAACAAAACCTTACGAATCAAAGTAATAATGACAATTTTAGCAAAAATGTACAAGTTATAAGAATGGTTATGCAAATCTTAGGGTTAATAAAGCTGCCACACTATTCTGTGTTGTGACGGTTGATGGGGGCTTACTAGGTATTGTAAACAAATCATAACTAATTTCCATTTTTCACTGAAATATCAAGTCACACGTATGCACGCACTAATGCGTTTCATAATGTTCTGTGGAGAGGTGATATGACATGGAGATGTCCTTTCAAAACGTTTGGGGTGCAACGTTTATTCTCGCTATAATGACATCGGACAAGTGTTTTTAAGGGTAAGAATTGAACAAATTACAAAGCTGTATAAATTCTTATTTCTTCACTTATTTTGAAAATAGGAAGGGGAAGGGCTTAGTTTAACGCGATATTAACGACGTGATGTATTTCCAAAGAAAAAATAAATATTTCTGACGGACGGTCAGCTTTTTTTGAGGGAGTGACAGATGTCCACGACTTGCTATCATGCCACAAAGAGACAGATGTAACAACGAGCGACGAAGTTGCTGCTGTCGTTCTCTCCAACTTCCCACCACCCATTCTGTCAGGTAAGTATCGACTTGTTTTACAGACGGATTTATGTTTACCCTCGGTCATCACACCAGTCACGGTCAGCATGCTTTCTTGTAGTTGTCGTTCTTCTTGTTGTAGGACGATGTAGAGTTGCCAAAGCACCACGCCGCCGTGCGGTAACACTCACACAAAGTAAGTCCCCCCTAAGCAAAATAGCATAACTTTTTATCGAAGAGATTTTGGGCAAAATGATTTGGCAGGATTATTCCTTAACTTATTGACTAACTTATGTGTGAAAATCACATTAATCCAATTAGTCATGCATGAGTGGGCAAGATCTAAAGGCAAAATATCACTTTTCAAAAGTCACAAGGGTCATATTTTGGGATTCTGTCGCATGAATTTTTGATGAATTCCATTTCTTGTGCATAATTTATGTCCTTCCAATTTTTATCATCCGTTTCTCGATGCACTAACACCTATCCCGACACTTAACCCATTGTTCTGGGTGAGTGAGCATCCTTTAACAAATACTCATCCCTCTTGAGTTTGAACCTGTTAAAAACCTTTTATTCTGGTAAAACAAAAATGTAACGTGACATGTTGTGTAAACACAAGAATTAATTTTTGCATCATGGTTGAGTGAAAACACTGTAAAAACCACACAAGAAATGACAAAAGGCATTGTTAAAACGGCATGAACAAATACCTTGTGACTTTTGAGAAGTGAGAAATTTGCCCACTCATGCATGACTAATTTTAATGTGATTTTCATACAGAAGTTAGTCAATAAGTTAAGGCACAATCCTGCTAAACTATTTTGCCCAAAACCTCTGTGATAAAAAGTTATGCCATTTTGCTTAGAGGGGGGGGGGGGGGGGGACTTTTTTGTTGTGTTTATATCTTTTGATTGATCATCTTCAATTTTACTGTAACCTCCGAGATTATAAAAAAAAATACATTCCAAATTCCTTCATGTGACAAAATCTCGCACACAAAAAACACCCAGTAATGAATCACAACACAGGAGACATTCAGATATCAAATATATAATTTGATCTAGCTTCTCCAATTTCACTACAACATCCGAGAATACACGCAAAAATAAGTCCATCACAAACTTCTTGAGATTACAAAATATACAACAGTAATAATCAAGACAATCCATAATGATGTAGGTTATGATTTTTGCTTTAGCACCATTAATTTTTGTTTGCCACACCTGAGCGCCACTACTAATACTAACTGATTTTCATCAACACGTTTTGCGCTTGTTAACGCTAATTTTTAACCCGATTAGAAACTTTCCTAGATTTATTAACACTTTGCGTGGTAGACATACTGCAGCCCTCCATGAGTTGTGTGTACTTTTCGTGCAACATGCATTGATGGCGCATTAATATACTTCAACGTTGTTCTAATAAGCATCACAAATACGGTGTCGGTATTGGACATTAGTGTGTATACTGTTTAACGGAATAGATTAAGGTGGTCTCAATAAAAGCAGAACAAACAAAAATAGTAAAAGTTTGACGAAAATCTGTCATAGGATAAGAAAGTTATGATCTTTTAACATTTTAATTTTGTCACGTCACGTGTTAGGTGCTCTCCCATATGTTTTGTGCTGTATTTAAATTGCCTTTTTCCTATTTTTGAAGAAGGAATGTTTTTTTTTTCAAAGAAAAAAAAAGAACGTGTTTTCTAATGATGTATCAAATGCACAGGTAAAATTATTAATAAGGGGATAGACTATCCCTTCAATAACCCCCTCCCCCACCTCGCCCCACCCGGCACCATAGGTGCATTATTCAATGTGGTTTTCTTGGCTTGGAACTGCATGGGTTTAAGTGTACATGACTGGGAATGGATGCACAACTGACTACCCCATATGTCGAAGTTGTGTGCAGTCACTGCACTGATACGAATCATTAACCCTTTTTGTATCGAATGAACTGCTGCCCTATTAGAGTCGTGTGCATAACTTCTGCTATAACACCTCAATTACACGAGAAGGATTAAGACAAATTATTAACACACGGGCCTCCAATTCATACACTGAATTCACTCATTTTTCCCTTCTAGATTGCACACCGATGAATACTATTAAACAGACGACACGATTAATTCGCCTACTTTTAAATTTGTTATCTGTATTTCGTTGCAGAAAACCTTTCAAAGGCACTCTTGGTTGACATCAATAAACGTGATATAATGCAATGCAAAATACTGATATGATAGATTTTATCATGTTGACCCTGTTGTGAAAATGCATACATGTTATAAAGGAGTCACAATAAAATGTCCACATGCAGCGCGACACGCCAACATAATCACATCTGTCCCAAGAGTCCAACTCATTATCATACTCTTTTAACGAATCTAGCGCCGAAATGAAACTTTAGCACTGCAAAATCCATGACCAAATCAATCATAAAAAACATCGCAAATCAAATATAACGCCAACATACATGTACAAATATGATGTCCCTTTAATGACAACAATACAAATATATTCACCTTTATTTCTGGCAAATACTAGGCAAGACATGTCTTGGAGTTTTCAATCTCCTATCATCTCTCCCTCTCTGTACAACCCTGTCTGTCTCTCTTTCATTCTCTTTTAAAACCGCTCATTTGTGCGTAGACAAATTCAGCTGGATTATTATGTTGATGGTCCGAGTACGTTTCTTCTCCAGCCCCAAGAGATGGACATCTCCAAGAGGTAGACATATCCATATCTTGGCTGAGCCGTAGCACCTTCATCCTAATTTTGTTGTTCCAAACTAAAGCTTATGCATCCAATCTTTGTTCTTTCAGGAGAACGTTGGACACCCTCTCCCCCTGTCGATATCAATGGCTACATCGTCTATTTTGCATAATTAATTTTGAGAGCTGCACAACTGATCATTCACACATTTTAGACCAATAATGTTAGACATACCTTATTTATTAAAAAAATCCTTAAAAATCTGACCAGACCTTGTGCGCTTAACACTGAAAAGGTCGCCCTGTCAACTCTTCAAACATTTGTCGAAATGCCGAGTTTAGAAATAAAACACACAACTTGCAAATACTCAACATACAACAGCACATAATTATGTAGCTACAGTGCCTGACTCAGCCCAAGTCACTTGCATTATTGTTTTTTGGCATCACTGATAAAAAGAAACCTGTGATAAAATATTTTTTATATTATTTTGGGCAGAACAGCAACACAGGTCTTTGAACGCAAAGCGATGTCTTGCCATTGTGTTAACATAATGTATAATTTCATATTGTTCATCATTTTCCTTTGCAAAGTAAACTGAAAAAGTAATTTGAGTTTGAATTTCAATGTGCATTTGAATCTCAGTTGGAGTTGAATCTGAGTTTGACTTCGAATTTAAACGTGAATTTCAATTTAATTTGACTTTGAACTTAGATTTGAATTTTATTTTAAATTTAAATTTGCATCTAAATGTGAATTTGAATGTAAATGTGATTTGAATGTGAATGTGAATATGAATGTGAATGTGAACGTGGATGTAAATGTGAATGTAAATGTTGATTTGAATTGGACTATGAATCTGGATTTAAATTTGAATTTGAATTTGACATCGAATCGCTACGTCATCACTTTTCCTCGCGTGGCTCCATCTCGACATTGCGCTTTTTTTCACCGTCCTTGCGGAAAGCAGACACGATCTCATCGAAGCTACGATTCTTTGTCTCCGGGAGGTAGACATAGATGAAGACCGTGGTTGCTACCACGAACGCAGTGTAAATGAGGAAGATATACTGCCCAATGGCTCGCTGCAAACAAAGAGACGAAGGGAAAAGATAAACAAGATAAGCATGCTTCACTCAATATTCATCAAAATTAAAGGCAACCGCAGATGACACGATCCCGCCACGATTCTGCAAGTCGTAAGGGCCTACGACTGGAAATGTGACGTAACCTTCTCGTACAAACCCATCGGCCGGATCCTGCGATTCAGCCAGTCGCAGAGTCGTACGACTGATCGGATCGTGTCGTGTGCGGTGGCCTTTAGATGCAGAATAGAACTTTATATTTGGTCGTATTGGCACACTGCGATCTATTACCAAGTTGTAATTACACTGCGGTGCGAAGTCTTTACATCATAATTCATTTACCTTCTTCAATCCCTTTGTCCGAACTTTATTATATTCCCATTTAGTGTTCTTGGTTCCAAACGATTTCATAAATCTAGTAGGACATAGAGAACATCATTGCAAATCCATAAACAATAATGAAAAATGCGTATGATTTTATTGGGGGGGGGGGGGGTGGGAGGGGCATTAGCAATTTGTGGTTACGCTGAGAAAATGCAGAGCAATGAAGGCTACAAAATAACATACACACAGAAGGAAAGGTAAGTTCCATTTAAGTTATCCATTTACCCCTCTCTCTGTTTTTTTTTTCTCTCTGCCTCTACGATCTCCGCTCTCGACTCTCCCCTCCTTCTCCTTTTCCCCCTCCATCTCTTTATATGTGTGTTTTTCTGTAAGTATATCCGGATTCCTCTCTCCCCTCCCCTCTCCTCTCTCTCTCTCTCTCTCTCTCTCTCTCTCTCTCTCTCCCTCTCTCTCTTTCCTCCCCTCCTCTCACCTGTATGGGCGGGAAGGTAAGCTGCACCAGGAAATTCGTCCACCAGTTCACTTGTATGGAGACGCTGACGGCAGAGGGGCGTGGCCCCTGTGACCAAAGCTCGGCTGATACCAAATAAGGGATGGGGGCGGGGCCAATGGCGAAGGTGATGATGTAGAGGTAGACGAAGACCAAGCTCAGCCATTTCAACCACTCATGCTGCGCCTGTTTGGGTGTGGCAAGTTCCGGGAATGATTACGTAAGTATTCGTTAGTTACCTCTCACCGTACCAAATTTTGAAAAACCCATGGACTCGCTACATGTGTAATTGCCAATACAAAATACACAATGCCCCACCATATTTATTGAATGTTCCCAGGATACTGCTTTATAATTCATGAATTCTGTTTTGAATTATACTTTTTTTGTAGATTGAAAGCTGACATTACGTGTTGAAAAAAAACAACATTACAATAAACCACTGATGTGATAAATTGCTATTGATTGAATGATAGAAAAAAGAAATGAATATTTTTTTTCAGTGAGAAAAAGTGAAAACGAAGTTAACATGAGAGCTTAGCAGTAGAGAGTTGAGATTTGGGGGGCATGTATTTCGTAAACATGTTACAGGTTGCTTGGAAATGGGTCAAAAAGGAAAGATGTGAAAAGAAGTAGGGGGGAAGGGGGGGGGGGACTACTTGGATAAGCAATGTGACTGACTAATTACTAGCGCAACAGGTTGTTTGCTATGACGTGGGACTGATACAAAGTGATCAGGGACAGATAGTTGTGGCACTCAATAACAGCTACGTAACTGGTTATGACACTTATTTAGTTAGGTGATAGAAAGAAGAATTCGGGTCAATCCAACTGACCTGGAGGGCGAGCGAGATAGTGAGACCGACCAGCCAGAGGCCAATGATGCCGAACGGGTAGAGCAGCAGTGGTCGACGTCCGGCTCGTTCGACGATGAGCACGGACACGACGGTCACCATCACGTTCAGGGTGCCGAAACCTACCGTGGCGTAGGCGATCTGCGATGACGACATCCCCGCCGCCTCGTAGAGCTCCGTGGAGTAGAAGATGATCTATCGGGGAACGAACAGCGACATCAATGAAGGCTACGTGACAGACTGTATTATCATCTCTATGGCTTGCCTACAGGCCACCGCAGAGTTTGCTTACTTTGGTACTTTTGTTGTATGTGGGGAATTACAACATAAATGTGTCTTGAGTGCTACGTAGGTTGCGACCGTGTGTTTGAGACTTACGATTCAACAATTGAGATAATGAGGAACTTGATTGTATATTATGTGCTGTATACATTTCGATATTTCGACATACGGAAACACAACCAAACCAACCAAACCAAATCGCTATGCTCTTACCGCGTTGATTCCCGACAGCTGCTGGCCCGTGTGAAGGACAACGCAGATGATGAGGGGCAAGAGCCAAGAACGATCACGAAGACAGATCAAGTCGAAGACGCCAATGCGCTCGATAGAGCTCTCGTTCTGATGCTCCCTTTTCATCTCCTCGATCTCGTCACGGATATCGTCCTCGCCGCGGAGCTGACGGAGAGCTGATCGAAAAGATAGATATAAGATGCCGTTCAACTGGTTAATTTAGGCATAATAAAGGGAAAGTCTACCCTGAAGTTAAAGTTGGTTTAGATAAAAGAATAAATATGAAAAAAAAACAATTAGTGAAGGTTTGACAAAAGTCGAAGAGATCAGGAAATATGGAGAAAGGAGGGAGAGAGGAGGAGGAAGAAGAAGAAGAAGAAGAAGAGAGAGAGAGAGAGAGAGAACTAGAAAATAATAGGGGGTTTGGGACAATACATTAATTTTATTTGTAAGCAACCGAAAGAGAAAAGAACAAAGAAGCAGAGAAAGAAAGAAAGAGAGAAAGAGATAGAGGGAGAGAGAGAGAGAGAGGGAGAGAGAAGGAGGGGGGGGGGGGAGTTACGTCATGTTCCTTGTCTCACCCTTCTCGGCTTTCTCCACCTCGTTCTTCTTGATGAGCAGCCAGCGGGGACTCTCGGGGCAGAACGGAAGTAGGATGAACTCAATGATGGTGGTTAACCCCGTGATTCCCAACACCACAGGCCACAACGTCTCGCTGTAGAACGCGAAGAAACCTAGGCACTGAAACGGTTAAGAACGAGATGAGTTGGAGTTAATAGGTAGCTTTAGATCTGTGTGGACGTGGACGGCGTTTAGATCTAATTACGTCATATTGAAGCTGCGCGCATGCCCGAAGTCGTCGAGTCCGTCGATTCAGTACCAGAATCGAGAACGCGTAGCTGGGATTTACCGTCTTCATGAAAACGAGCAACCCGTTCCCAAGATTTGGGCATGCGCAAAGGTTCAACATTGGATTTCAAGTAATACGCCATCCTACCCTAGTAACGGAAACCAATATTTCCATAATAACTATCAATCCTAAGAATGAAAACGAAGATGAAGTGATGCGGTGAACGAAAATAATACAAAAGAAAGACATTATTAATGGGATCGTCTACCCTTAAATCAAGTTGGTTTTGATAAAAGCAGAAACGAAGGAAACTGCCGTAAAAAAAATAAGAAACTTAGGTGCTCTCCCACATGTTGTGAACGATTTTTTTTTTTAAATGTCAATTTTCCTAAAAGTATATGCATCATTTTACCTGAGCAATTTGATCCATCATTAGAAACACGTTTGTACACACTGTTATACATTCGTGTTAGTTATACATTTGGCCATTAAATTAGATGCAGTCTATGTGCTTGTGAAATTCCTCCTTGGTGAAATCGACATTGAGCAATTTGTACTGCCTAGACTAATTCTAGAATTTGGATGAACATGTGCGTAGAGCAAGCGATAAAACATTTGTTAAAGTTTAATTGTATGTCTTGATCTTAAAGGGGAAATACCCCATATAATGAATAACACATAAATTAAATATTGGTGTCATTTTGTATGATTATTTTGGTTGTGAATTGATCTTAGCAACACATTCTGATATGAAAACAGTATTCCTTCATCACAAACAGAAAAAGAACAATTTGTGGAATCATACAGCACACAACATATAGTATGAGAGAGCATCTCGCACGTGACGTCACAATATTGAAATTTCAAAAGATCATACTTTGACTGATTTTCGTAAAACCTTCACTAATGTCTTTCTTTCACATTTTTGCTTGTATTGAAACCAATTATCTTCAGTGTGGCCTCTCGCTTTAAAGAAATACATACACAACAAGGAAAAAAAGACAGACAGAACAAGGAAAGATAGACGGACAATACAAACTGACTCACCTGACCAAGCAGAATACCGATCGTGATGAGAAGTTGATGCGTGACGGTGATGGCGCCACGCAGATTTAACGGAGCGATTTCGGCTAAATACATGGGCACGATAGTCAGCGATATGCCTGTCGGTGCCAAAAGAAAAAAAAATAAAGTGTTTTAAATCATTCTGTTGGTGTTTCCCTAGGTTTTTATTTTCCTTCTTTGTTGTGGGAAAGTGTGACGGAGTGAAAGTTTATCATGTCCCGTCTGTATTCATATTATATTTGTTTAACCCGTTGCTTTCTGATCACTATTATACGCGGACTGTCTCTAAGATTATGGTTCATTTTTTTTCACAATGTTTTACCAGGATGCCCGGCGAGCCATGGGAGTGACGGCATAGTGAGTGAGCTATCCTTACCGACGCTAAACCCGATGACAAAGCGGCCGACGATGAGCATCTCGGGCGACGTGGCGGCGAGGCAACATCCCATCAAGATGGCTCCAGCGATCGAGATAAAATTGTTGTACATGAGGCCCCGATTTCTGTATAAATAATTGAAATACACAATAAAATTATCGCCTTATAACGGCTACCACAGACGACACGATCCGATCAGTCGTACGACTTTGCGATTGGCTGAATCGCAAAACCCAGTTTTTTTTTATTTTTGCAAGAAGGTGACGTCACATTTTCAGTCGGAGACTGTTACATGCTTACAATTTTAAAATATTGGCAAAAGCATGTTGCCTGTGGTGGTCTTTTGAAGTTTGATTATTCTTGAAATCCATAGAACGATACTGTACAGTAATTTATTTTATTGCAGATTATCTTGCTTTGACATTGGTTGAATACATTTTCTTTAATGAACGCACTATAATGAGAGCATTATGGTTTTGCGGTGGCAGCTTCTGATTTTTGAAGGTGGGTGCGAGTTCGAGCGCGGCCCGCTCCGAATAACCTTGGACAAGGCGTTTTGAAATCCATAAAACTATACTGTACAGTAATTAAATTAATTTTATTGCAAATTGTCTCGCTTTGACATTGTTTGAATACATTTTCGTTAATGAACGCACTATAATGAGAGCATTGTGGTTTTCCAGTGGCAGCTTCTGATTTTTGAAGGTGGGTGCGAGTTCGAGCGCGGCCCGCTCCGAATAGCCTTGGACAAGGCGTTTTGCAAATGGCTTTCAAACCCAGTATCTCTCACACCAGGTGACAGGAATATTTCTGATCTAAATAGATGAATTAGTTTATAGCGTCTAATATGGATTCTGGGTAATTATAGTAATAATCGCACACTTTTAGTTAGAGTGGCTACATATTCTCATGCAGAAATTTCACGTACTTATCTATCATGTTTACTAAACCTTTGACTTTTTTAAAACAATAAACATTATGTTTTGTTTACATTCCATATTGTAAATAACGAAATTTGCAAGCGGGAAGAATGTAGGGGAGAAGGGGCGAAATATGAATAGCTGCCCCTACCTGCCAAATCTATCTGCCCAATAGCCGCCGGCCAGTGCCCCCAGGCCTCCTCCGATGCAGTAGATAGAGACCGTAGCGGCCCATAACCACGTGACACTGCTCTCACTCGGCGCCTCGCCTGACCGCTCGGTTAGGGTCTGGTTGAAGAACGCCTGGATGAACTGGAGGGCGATCACGACAATATAAACATTTTACATCATATGTCTACAAATGATTTGTTAGTCAGATTAAACACGGTTCCACCAAAGGAGCGTAGCGTTTGTAAAGAACATATGACATTCGAACATGTTTTCTGTGTGTCATGCTCAGGCTACACAATTTGATTTTTTAATTTTTCAGTAGAACAACTAGAATTTTCAAAACATTTGGTTTAATAAAGACAATTATGACAAAAGTGCTTTATACTGTATCATGATAAATCTTTCCACTCTTTTCCTTTCTTCACCCATAAGTCATGGGTCAATTATCCTGGAAGAATACAACCACATGGTTTTACGGAAAGTTTATTTTTTTCTAAATAGTATTTATTATTACACTTTCAACATGGAAACATTCAAAGAACAGTTGTATCATGTTTGTCGTCAAACAGTGTATATACAATAGAAACATTCCAAAACAACTTCCCAACTTGACTAATGTCAAAGTTTTCATTTCGAATTACTATTCAAATGAAAAGTACGCTTAAATTTATACTTTTTAACATGCAAAAGAAAGGAAATATGACTGTCTAAGGGTCGTACCTTGGATGTGACGTTTCGGAACATGGGGCAAAACATCCTAAATGAATCGGAGGGTGACCAAAACAAATGTTTGAATGCCCAAAAGGCGTAACTGATTTGTCGGAGGAAAACAACTTTTATTTAGTCTACTTTCTCCTTCTGTCACTGTCTCTCTTTGGCAGACACCAAAAGGATGATAATTGGACAACAGAAATGCCTTGAAAGATTGATTAGTTTCAGTAGTTCTAACTTGTTGAAGGTTCATATGAATACCGAAACATAGTTCACAGGATTTACATCACGGAAATCACAGAGATGGCATATAATCTGTGTGAAAACTCATTGTCAGCATGTTCTTCATGGTTCTTGTGATTTTAATAGGAGACAAAATGCACACGTGTATCTTCAGGGACCTCCTGCTCTCTAAAGACTTGTGGTTTTTCTTTGGAAGTCTCCGTATCTATATTCATCATCAATTTCATCAATTTCAACTTTATTCAACCATTATTATCAAAAAACAAACAAACAAACAAAACATTTTCAACATAACATATACAAAAAGTAATGGTTTGGACCCTTGTAAAGCAGTGTTCTGCTTATAAATCAGGGCCCTATTATAGACAAACAATAACTACATATACACATTTTTAAAAATAACAAACATTAATAGTCTAAACATGCATACATATACACACACAGACATACACACGCAGACAGGCAGACACACACACACATACACATGAGGATACACACAGTGGTAGATTAGAAATCAAGATGTTATAATGAAAAGGGGAAAAGAGAAGGGGAAAAGAGATTCAAGCAGGAAGATGAAAGAAGATTTCCTACTCAGTTGAGGATGTCATTCTTTGAAATATACATTTTTTATACATAGATTTAAATCTGGTAATTGTGGAACTGGATCTTATGTCATGATCAAGTGAATTCCATTCACGTACCCCAACAAACAATAACGAATTATGCAAAGAAGTTGAACGGGAAAGGGGATGATGTAAGTTGCTACTTTGACGAGTTGGGTAATTGTGAACCGAAGAATTTGTTTGGAACATATTAATGAATACAGATGGTAATATTTTTTTGTGAAATTTGAACATAAATATTGATGTATTAAATTTAATCAAATCAAAGACAGGAATAATTCGTAATTTAATAAATAATGGTATACTAGGGGCCAAATAATGACTATTAGTAATAAAACGAGCAGCACGTTTTTGTAATTTATAAATTTTGATCAGTTTTGTTTTGTAAGTATTGCCCCAGGTGATATTGCAGTAATTTAGATAGGGAAGAATTGTTGCATTATAAATATTCATAAGTATGTTCCTCGGAAGAAAATTTTTCAGTTTAGACAAAATACCGGTAGTTTTAGAAATTTTAGAACAAACATAATCAATATGACATTTCCAATCAAGAGTTTCTTCAATATGAGTACTTTAAAAGAATACACTTTGTTCTCGTTCAATAGTTACATTGGCTATTTTAACTGGATCAATAGAATTAGGAATTTTCTTTTTCTTTGTGTGAAAAATTACATATTTTGTTTTGTCATAGTTTAAGAATAATTTATTACATTTAAACCAAATATTCAATTTTACTAATTCTTCATTTAAAATAGATACTAACTGTGATATATCAGAATGAGAAAAATACACAACCGTATCATCAGCAAATAATGAAAACATGAGCAATTTGGATGAGTTTATAATGTCATTAACATAAATAATAAATAACAGCGGACCGAGGACAGATCCCTGAGGAACTCCGATATTTACATTCAAATAATCAGATTCAACACCATCGACCACCACATACTGTTTTCTATTACATAAATAATTTGAAAACCATTGATGAGGAATACCTCTTACACCATAATAATATAATTTTTTAAGTAAAATATGGTGGTCGATGGTGTCGAATGCTTTAGATAAGTCCATAAATACACCATAACAAAACATTTTATTATTAATTTTATTTAGAACATCACTTGTAAAATTTGCTACACTTAAATCAGTACTGTGTTTTTCACGGAAACCAAACTGTTTTGAAGTAAGACATTTAAATTTGAGTAAATAATCATACAATCTTTTATGCATTATCTTTTCTAATAATTTAGCAAAAATGGAAAGCAAAGCAATGGGTCTGTAATTTTCTACATTTTTAATATCATTCTTCTTGTAAACAGGTACAATCTTAGCAACTTTAAGTTTATCTGGGACTATTCCAGTGTTCAAAGATTTATTAAATACGTCACACAATGGATTAACGAAATATTGAATACAATGTTTTATAACTTTGGGTGAAATAGAGTCGGGCCCATTTGATTTTTCTGCTTTTAACAAAGATGACAATTTAATTATTTCTTGAATATTTGTTGATTTAACATAAAATGAACTCATATTTGGGTTTAAAAGATATTCATCAAATGAGTGATTTTGAGTTTGAAATGATGTTGAAAGGTTTTTCCCAACATTGATAAAAAAATCATTGAACTGTTGTGCAACACGTCTCTTACTACTCAGTTTTATATTTCCATGATACATATTTTGGGGTAATCTATTTACTTTCTTTTGACCAAGTATTATATTAATCTGGGACCACGTTTTTTTCATATCATTTTGTAAATTTTTAAATAATGACTCATAATATTTTCTTTTTGATACTCTTATGATATTTGTTAATTTATTTTTATATTCTATGTATTTTTGTTTATGATTGTCACTAGGTCTTTTTGAGGCAGTTTCATGTAATCGATGCTTACGTTTCACAGACTTTAGTATAGCTTGCGTTATCCAAGGTTTCTGTACATTTTTATTATATTGTTTAACTGACTTAAGTGGAAAACAATCGTTATAAATAAAATTACATTTTTCAAAGAATATATCATAAGAGTCGTTTGCATTATCACAATTATAAACTTCTGACCAATCAATTAATGATAAACGATCTTTGAATATTGACATTGATGAGTCATTACTAATACGTTTTTTTTATATACATGTACTTGGTAACAGGTTTTACAATCATTTCATTTGCAACCGAAAATACTGGGAAGTGATCTGAAAGGTCACTATAAATAAGCCCTGTGTGTTTTTCTTCTTGAATGGTATTTGTAAAAATATTATCGATTAATGATGCTTTATTTTCAGTAATGCGAGTAGGTTTTGTTATTAAGGGATATAAGTTGAAAGAAAACATTGTGTCTAAAAAGTCATTTGTTTTATTATGGATACTATAATTTAGTAAATTTATATTAAAATCACCTAAGATATATATGTCTTTCTTATCACTTTCCAGCATTTCAAGAACATTTTGTATTTTTTCATTAAAACATGATATGTCACAATCTGGTGGACGATAAATGCAGGCAACAATTATAGGTTTAGATTTTTTAGTTATTTCAATGAACACCATTTCATAATTGGATTCGGAACAAGTAAAATCATGAAGAATGTTATAATTTAGATTATTTTTCAAATAAAGTGCAACTCCCCCACCTGATTTTGAAGGTCTACATTTTGAAATAAGAGAATATCCCTGTAGATTATACATATCAATATTTGTAGAAGGATTAAACCAGGTTTCACTTATAGCAATAACATCAAATTCAAAGTTAAGAGATGATAGTAAAATTTGTAACCCATCAAAATTTTTATTTAGGCTTCGAGCATTTAAATGGAGGAGTGAGAGTTTTGAGTTAAATTTACTAAATTGTTCATTAAATTCTTCGCAAAAAGTGTATTTACATGAATTATTTAGTACCAGATCTGTGTCGAAAAGACTATTGAAATCGTGTTTATCAATATAAAATGGGTTTAATTTTAATCGTAACAACTGTTCAATATCAATCCTCCGGTTTAAATGAAAGAAGTCATACATGGTCCAGTAATATTCATTATCGTCATATACATGGTTGAATGGGAATACAGTAGAAGTACATTGAGTGCATAACCACAACTGAGTAGGACAGAAAGAAGAAGAGCTACCACACTGAACACACACACTCATTTATACAAATTAAAAATCCTCAATGAAATCATAAGTAATATAATACTTTTAACACTCACAAAAAAACGCAAAGTTGTGAAATTATATAGAAATAAAGGGCATTGACAAAAATATGATTATTCGAGCAGATGATGCAGTTCAAAGTTCAATAAGTTCAGTTCGCATAAATTTTGAGTTCTCACAGGATTTTCAAGTCATTTACAGAGCGAATCCGCTTGCGTATTGTTTGTCCATTGGTAGCTTTTGTTAGCACGATTATCCTACCATCGGATGACCATGCGGCAACCAACTTGTCGTTCTGTTCTACCTCCTTTTTCGCTTCCTTCAACAGAAGTCGATTAGCTGCTGTCAGATCCTCTTCAATTCCCTTTCTTTTTCCTTTCAGCATCTTACGGTTCCTGATCATGAGGTGGCGGGCACGATATATGTTCTTTTTTTAAGTGTATTTCTTTGTATTTTGATGTTTTCGATGAAAATGACATTGAATTGAATGATGTGTTTGAGAAATTGGACTGAAGAGTGATTGAATGAATACGAGGGCGATCGAGATAAATGTATGAACGCACAACGGTTCGAAACACCATTGTGACGTTTTGATAAAATGGGTCGACGGACTGACCAAGAGGATGGTTACGACAATGACTGCCGTCAGGTCAGTAACTCAAGTTGTATGCTTAGACAATTTCTGGAAGAATTCCTGACTGAAGCAGAAGACGGTGACAACAATTACAAATGTCCAAAGGCTACGGCAAAAAGCACGAATGTGCCAAAGTAAAGTTGACATGGTTGAGCCACGCTTTTAGCTGTGATAGCCTAGTTTCTGGGCTGTGGAGTGCATGGACACAGCCGAGTTTGTCAACAACTATATCTGGTAACAAAGACTGCACCCTCTCACACTTGCCTACCCCTCACACACGGGAAAGCAAGGGGGTAGCGTAGTCTTTGTTACCAGACACACTTATTAACAGAAAACTCGGCTGTGTCCATGCACTCCACAGCCCAGAAACTAGGCTATCACAGCCAAAGCGTGGCTCAACCATGTCAACTTTGTACATTCATGCTTTGCGGCGGCCTTTCATGACATTTGTAATAAGCCAGTTCGTAGTGACACCATGGTCGGACAATCCACTGAATCGCAGCTACTAGAATGCAGACTGGGATTTGTTTTTGAAGCAGTGTTGGGTGATGGATGTAAAGAAATTTTGCAGCGTGCTCATAACAACAATAGAAGCAGGTAGGTAATGTGGAACGTTCTTTCACTACCATATCAGAGCTGAATAGCTATTCTCATTTCTGCGTGATAATGTGTATAGTCGACCATCAAGTGAATTTTCATTTTACTCTATGAGTGGTTCGATTGACATGAGGTCATTTGTACCAGCAATCATATGCTCATGCGCACATTGCAACTACGACCTGGCTTATTGTCGTCATCGTCCTCTACTGAAGTCAGGTATTCTTCTAGAAATTGTCTGAGCATTAAACTTGAGTCATTGACATGTAGGAAGTCATTGTCGTAACACACAATCAAGGCTACGAACGAATCCCATGAGCATTGAGTACTTACCAGAGAGGGCCCGGTAATGACGCCGACGTTGTACCCAAACTCCATCGATGAACCGATGCATACCGTGGCCGTGCATACCACCAACCAGAACGACAGCCGACCCTGAAGAAGAAGAAGAAGAAGAAGAAGAAGAAGAAGAAGAAGAAGAAGAAGAAGAAGAAGAAGAAGAAGAAGAAGAAGGAGAACAGGAAGAAGAAGAAGAAGAAGAAGAAGAAGAAGGAGAAGGAGAAGAAGAAGAAGAAGAAGAAGAAGAAGAAGAAGAAGAAGAAGATTGGACAGAGAGAGAGGGCGCGAATGAAAGAAAGAGATAAAAATATTAATATTACCATCAAAAAGTGATCGTCCGTTAGGTGTAGCTCGGCTTTAGTCATTCCTTTCTCCTTGTATTTTTTTTCATGCGGTTTGACGATTCAAACATCGCACTTAGATGCATTTTAGTTTCTGAGTTTCCACATCTCACTGTGATCCAGATGTATATGGAACAATGTTTTCTTACGTTTTGTTCCTTAGTTTCTGCCATTGTAGTCACCGACGCTATCAGGAGAGGATGACTTATCTGAGTATACGAATCCTTTGCCGCTATGTAGGGACGACAGTTAATAGTGGCACTGCCGTGAGAAACTAAACACTGATGTTATGATACTATATCACGTAGTAGAAGAGACGTTATATACCCCCCTTGATCTATCGTGAATGTGTAAGGAGGCCTCGAACCCTTCTTCCTGCGAAGACTCGGCTCGCAGGGGGTCCCAGCTCTCCATGCTCCTAAATTCCCAACATTATGCTATATAGCCTGGCTTCCAGGCTGCTATAGACATTTCTCATCAAAGCGCTATAATCACGACGGCATTCCCAAGCCGCTTCGTAACGTAATCACAACTCTCTCCCACACTTCGAAGCCACGCGTTATGACATTCACCTCTCTCTAGTGATTTAGTTTCAAGTGTTGGAATGCACTCCACTATTAGTTATTGCAACTCGGGCAAACTTCAGACAAGCTTAGCGGTTACCAGAGTAACGTACTGTTTGAATTATTTTGAGCAAGTTCTTCTCCGGACGAGCCTGTAAAAGGCAAACAAGGGGAAAATATTAGCCTTATCAGAACTAAACCCAAATGTGAGTTGATAAAAAAAAATGTGTCCATCACCCTCGAGGCTAGGCTACGCTCATGTATCCCTCCGATGACGTTGATTGGTGCCGAGGGCTGTGTTGTCACGACTCCGGCACGACGTACCCGCCATTGCCCGAGGCATTACGAGTCATTCGGCGTTTCCTCCTCGCAAATTAACATCGGGTTTATGGAAACGCTTCAACGACATAACGGACATATCCTGCAATCATATATCCGCTGTAGACTTCAGTGGGAATAGGGCTACTTAGTCCAATTTATTTCTTGGTCAATTTCAATTGTTTCTCTAATCCCTGTTTTCAATAGCGTTGTTTTTTTTCTTGTGGTTTGTTGTGGTTTTGCTCCTGGGAACTGCCCTGGGAAATGCGTGAACGTAAGAAGTTTCCATCCATACAAGCGGGGATGAACAACGTAGCCCTCATGTTTGTGATTTGAGCCAAATTGGACGACATAAAATACGATTAATAGGAAGTTATGAATGTTGGACATTTGTCAAATTGGCAATACTGGCATGCAGCTGCGATGTTACGGTAGGATGCGGCTTGACCATATATGAGCCACACAAAACAAATCAAAATTAATGCAATTACAATTACATTCTTTAGTAAGTTTTATTATCATTATTCGGTTCGGGCTTAACATGTTTACTTAACGTTTAAGAAGAAATGGAAATGATCCACGCTGATAACACAGGTGAAAGAGTTCAAAGAGTAAACAGTATTAGGAAAAAAAAGTCTTCTAGACGATGTTTATTCATAATTTAGCTGGAAACCCTCAAACACAGAGCAAACAACCAAACGGAACCTTGCGGAGTCTACTTGCACTTTCAAGTAAAAAACAAAGTTGATATTCAAATTGAATTTCGGAGCTCATATTTCATAATCACACATTTTTGGCAGGTTGCACCAACACCCGTAGACATTGAACTGCTCCGACCGGTCATCAACCCATCGTTTGTCTGTCTGCCTTCTCTCTCTCTCTCTCTCTCTCTCTCTCTCTCTCTCTCTCTCTCTCCTTTACACCTCCCCCTCTCTCTTCTCTCACACTCTCTCTTTCTTACCCCCTCCACAACTCAACCCTCCCCCTCCCCCTCTCTTTGAGAATCTGATTTTGCACCCAAGAACAGGTCACCAGCCGTGCGTCAAGTCGCAACTTACGCACATGTTGGTGATCAAACACCCCCCCCCCCCCCCCCCACCCCTATAGGTCAGTTGATCACGCCTGGAGATTGGTTTAGACCATGGACCCTACTGCGAACTCAAGTTCAGACCATGGACCTATACCACGTGGTAGGGTCCATGTTCAGACTAACCAACATACTTTCGAGGGGTCTTTAGGGAGCTCCAATAAGCGCAGGAGTCTCCTTACAACTATTCTGCCCTACTCTGACAAAAGGAAGCAACTAACAAAAGAGACTTTTCTTGTAAATGAGCAAAATGTGTCTGTCACTTGCATTGGCATCAGTGCAATACCACACCATGTTAGATTGAATACTTCGTAGCAAGATAAATATCTCTTGACCAGATTTTGGCAATATGTAGGGAATGCTGGGTACAATCCAAGAATATCAATAACCTAGATTTGAGTCATTTGTCACTTGCTTCCTTTTGTCAGATTAGGACAGTGTTCATTTCTAGGCTAAATAGCCTGTGTTCCAGGCTGTTTCACTTTTAATGTCTACAATTTCTTTTGGTTGGGAGGTGGAGGGAGATCTATGTCAAATCTTTGCAACGCAACGAATCGCAACGAACCTAACCAAGGCGATCCCCAAGAATTAAAAACATCGTGTTCCATTTGCAAAGTTAGTCATGAAACTCGGCAGGAATTAGCAGTATATCCTCACGATATGCATGGAATCTCACAGTCATTGCCTCACGAACTTTTTCAGAAAAAGTGAATCGATGTTTAGCGGCCGAAGTCTACATTCACAATCGTATTGCCCTTGCCAGTGCGGGATGCGCCGGGCACCGCGGGCATGTGTTCCCACTGATCTATGTAAAATTATCCACTAAAACGAATTTCACATTTGCTTGCCGCAATAAAGTCTCATTTTGACGAAAATTTGAAAAAAAAAAGAGACGTCAGAGGAGTCAAAATGCCATGAAATACTCCTCTGTTGAACTTAGTTTTCATAATGTATTCACAACATTCCTCCTAACTGCGTATTAACGCGTTATTGTATTCACTTGTATCTTGTCATTCAGATTCAATGGATAGAATGCACTTTGAATCCATTAGTCGTTGCTAATTGGACAAACCTCGGACAAGCTTTGGGGTTCCCATTGGTAACGTATTGTTTGAACGGCGTGAATAAAATTTGCATACATAACGAAAAAGGTCTCACAGAAATTATTGTTGACTTCCGTACAATCTAAGTTTAACAGCGGAGTCTTTTATGGCATTTGACTCCTCTGACGTCACTTGGAGGTGTTTTTTTTTTTTCTTCAAATTTTCGTCAAAATGAGACTTTATTGCGGAAAACAAATGTGAAATTCGTTTTTAGTGGATGATTTTACATAGATTAGTGGAGACTTATTTTTCTAATTATTTTGCTTAAAGTTAGTTGCAGTTCTATTTTATGTGGAGGGAAGTTCTGATACACTAACTTCTTCCATTTTCCGTGTTATTATTATTTTTTTTTCTACAAAATGTTTATTTTTGTGACTCTGCAAAAGACACCCTGTATTTAACGAGCCTGGAGAAAATAATGTTCTCCTGGGTTAGTTTCGCACCGCGCTATGAATTTACATACGGGATGAACAAATGCGTCTAGAACAGAGTCTAGGTTACGTCTAGGAAATCGCAGGAGCACAAACCTCAATAATAAATAACAAATGCAACGCGCTTACACAACATCGTTGAACCGCGTGGGATTTAGTTTTTCGTTACAGCATAGGACGTGCCTGGTTAGCGTTACAGAACATCCGATTTGTTGAGCTACTAAAGTGTTATGTTCGCCCAATACCGAGGCTGATGTGAGTATCAGTCCCTGGGAAAGTGTGCTCTATGCAGATACATCATTGCTGCTGCAATCCGAACATTCATACATATGATATCCATGACCGCCTCATATCGTCGGACATGATAAATATATTAACCTTTTAGATGGACTACTTCTGTATGGGTTTTGCATTTGCAAACATGCATGGATGGAGCGTAAAGAGTTGTGCATTCAAACGGGTGCATTGAAAAGAATCGACTGTATGGCAATCCGTTTTAACATTATTTTATTCCTATTTCTTGATATCAAGAATTCGAATTTTTGATAGCAAGAAATGTTTATTGTTGTTAAGCTATGGTAATTTTGATATCAAGAAATCAAATTCTTGATATCAAGAAATAGGAATAAATGTTAAAACGGCTTTCCATGCGCTAAACAAACAAAAAAAAAAGAGAAAAGGAAAGAAAGCGCTCAATCGCCAACGTTCCTGCGCTGTAAACACACACGCAGATCCAAATACTTGAAATGAGAGAGGCTTCACATTCTCGACCAATCAGAGAGGTCGACCGTGCCCCACCCCGCTCCCCGCCCATTCCCCGCCCATACCCCACCCCGCATTTGCCCACCACACTCCCGTCGTTCACGCATTCCCGCCGAGAATTCCAGGTCAAGAAGGCCACAACTCTTTGGTAGCCTCAATTCCAGGCTGAACGGGCCGTTTTCTGCGTTATAATCCAGAATATTATGCAGGATATTGTCTGCATAAAGATCAAGAGTTTGTATAAAAAAGGAGCTAAGTCCACTTTGCAAACTTAGGAGGAAAAAAGGTTTTGTTATCTGACTGTGCAGTAAGGTGCCTATGGGCATCTAAACTAAGAACGTGACAATATAGATGGTCTTGCTCTTTTAATTTGTCTTCAATTCTTACTCCACCAAAGGCGGCTTACACGCCTGTCATTGTGCTGATACTAATAAAAGTGGATTCAGTACCTTTGAAAACAAGATGTAATCACCTATGATTTATGCATTATACAAGTATGGCGGTGTGAAGGGGGGGGGGGGGGGGGAAGGGGGGCTCAGCCAGTATGTATATACCCCAGAGCCCTCCATGTCTCATATATAGTTCTGATTTATCGTAACTTGACTTGCGATTGTTATTAATCGTAATTCTATACATTAGAGATAGGGGATTGGATATACGATCGATTCAGATCAATCGCAACGTTTTACAAAATGGGGCCCAGGATTGATTCTAGGGTAGGTCTCCCTTCGAGAGAACTAAAAACATTGTGGTTAATCCAAATAAATAATCGCATCGTATGAAGTTAACATTAATTTCCACTTTGTATTACATGTATGAAGGTTACCGGGAATATTTTAATGGTAAAAGATAAAGATTTGGTCGGATCAGCTACGTTGTCACCATATTGCATTTTGAATGACACTACATTTTTTATATTGAAAACAACTGTCCATTGGTGAGATGTATTTGCTCTTCATGAAATGAAACAAAAAGTGGGGTTTTGGCCTCAAGCGAATTTTGACGCCACCGAGCCACATCTGTTCCTTATAAAACCATTGACACCTGAATAATGGTGACTCATCGTGAAAATGAGGCGTAGACTCTGGACGTACCCCCCCCCCCCCTAGTTCCCTTACCCTTTACCACGCAGTCCTTAGGCGAGGTGGAGGGAAGGACAAATAGATTTGATTTGAGAAATAAAAAGAAAGAGGCACACGATAACACTAAAAGAGAAAGAATGAAGTAGCCGTAGAGAAAGGCGGAGAGATAGATAGAAAAAGGGAGGGGGGGGGGGGGGTAGGTGTGTGTGTGGGTGGGGGGAGGGGAAGGAATAGGAGTGATAGAAATAAGAAAGAGAGAGGGAGAGAGAGAGAGAGAGAGAGAGAGAGAGAGAGAGAGAGAGAGAGAGAGAGAAAGAGAGAGAAAGAGATAACACAATGAAAATACAATGAAAGAAAAAGTTAGGTGGGTTCGAATGAGAGTTGCTTTGCTGAAATCTAAAAGAAGTCGCTTTATACTTGTGAACTGTATTGATGATATTCATGACAGTGCTTTTTTTACTACTTCAGTGGAAGTCTCCTTTGAAGTCAACAGGTGGCGCTGTTAAGCCCGCTTTATCTCGAAATTCAGTTGAAAAAGAGGTAGTCCACCCTAAAGTTAAATTCAAAAGTTTAAAAGGTCATAACTTTCTTATCCTTTGACGGATTTTCATCAATTTTTCACAAATATGTTTCTTTCATGTTTCTGCTTTTATTGAAACCAACTTAATTTCATAGTGAACTGTCCCTTCAACGTGATTTTAGAACACTATTCTATAAAATTTCCTTCGAGATGGTGTGAAATTCAAGCTCCCCTCCCGCTATGAATTTGTGTCAAAGCCAAGTGAACACAAGTGCGAGAGACCTGGGGCCCATTTTATAAAAAGTTGCTATGATAGCAACTCTTGCTGTAATGTCAACTACTATGACAACAGTGAAAATTATGCTCTCCGATTGGCTCTTCCAATGGAAGTTGACATTCCAGCAAGAGTTGCTATCATAGCAACTTTTTATGAAATGGGCCCCTGGCTCTGCGATCTGGATGAAGAAGAGCGTCCTCTCGCGGTGAGCGATTTCAGCGGCTGTCGATGTCAGACCGTGACGAATATCATTTCGATGGCGTCAGCTGGTTTACCAGATACATCATGGTTCATGAGTTGAATCCTAGACGCGCACAATAGTTCTGATCGAGTTATTTGGTGTGTTTGTGCTCTTTTTCATGGAGTTCAATGGAAGTCAAATAATTCATTACCTAGCATATACGTATAAAGTAAATGATAAGATATCGGTAGAGGTGGGCGTGTGCATATTGATGCGTATGCGTGCATGTGTGTATATATATATGTGTGTGTGTGTGTGTGTGTGTGTGTGTGTGTGTGTGTGTGTGTGTGTGTGCGTGTGTGTGTGTGTGTGTGTGTGCGTGTGTGCGTGTGTGCGTGTGTGTGTGTGTATGTGTGTCTGTGTGTGTGTAAGCTCTGTAACTTTCTTATTTAAACATTGCGGAGGTGAGAGTGTGAGCGGATATACCGGACATGAGGGTGTCGGGAGGGGGAGGGGAAGGGGAGGGGGAGGGGGTCGCCTTTTATATATGGTGGGGTTGGTGTTAGGGGGTGGCTGTCCAGATGGGGGTTAGGAATGGTTAGGACTAATTTTAGGGGTGTATTATAGGTTGGGGATTAGTGGACTTGTTTATTTAAAACTTGATTCCGGAAGCTATTCGTTCAGTTTATTTGATTAAACATCGTTACAAACAATTGAGTAATTATATTTAATATTTTCAGCTATTTTATTGTAATTAATTTGTACTTACAAATGCATATATATATAAGTTGCATGATGGTTTTGTTTAATTTGTGTTAATATATTTGAACTGATTATATGAATTTAATTTGTATTATTATGGAATCAGAATAAAGATCATTAAAAAAAAAAAAAAAAAGTGTGTTGTGTGTGTGTGTGTGTGTGTGTATGCAGCGCATAGAAAACACCCTCCTACTGTACGCTGCAACGCACATTTTCTTTCTGAATTCCGATGGAAATTATAGTTCAATACAAGTGTACTAATTTGAGTAATTTCCTCCACAGTAGGATGATAAGACTCTCATCGTGCTTCCAGGATATTTTCCATATTTTGCTGGGAATACATTTCATCTTTCTAGCTTCGTTTTGAGATGCTATCAAACTTCTTTTGGGGATGGAAGATCTGTAAAAGTTAAGTCATACGGCTGAAAGAAATGTAAGTCGGGTTGGGTCACGTTTCAAAACAATAATTGTCGTCTTGTTCGTTTCGGGAATATGATAAGACGGATCAAGTTCTATGACTATCAAGCTGCATGTCGGTATCAGTTGCACCCAACCATTTTCCACTTTTAAATCTCACTTCCAGAAGTTCGGAAAGGTAGCTGTCGCACCATTCAAAATGAATGTGGACCATTGATTCATGGTACAAAAATTATGAATGTTTATGAGTGCAATGGACAGAATATTTCATAGGGTAAAAGATAAAAAGGTCCATTCAACGAGGCGTCATTCATTTCATCTTTCACCGAATGAAATATTCTGGCCATTGCACAAATGAAAAAAAAAACATTAATTATTTGTTTTATATGACACCTAAATTGGATCGATATGCATATGCACAAGTACAGCTGATGAGCGGTTGCGGTCAGCATGCAAAAAACACACGAGTACTGGTGGTCTCGGCGAGCGTGCAGGATCCAAAATTGTATGATAAATGGATCCAAAATTGCACGGTTGATGACGTCATTGTAAATGGACTGAATGATCGATATCAAACAACCAATCAAATGACAGGGATCTAACTAGGTGTCATATAATACCAATTAGCCATGTTCGCTGACCCTACTGGAATACTGGATGTGTGACATAGGAGCGCAGTTTCTGTGAATCATACACAAGAGCAATGAGTCCTTCACCTCCGTTGATGAGTCATTAGGGAGCTTTCGTTATAACCCCGCGGACGGAAACGAGATCAGTGAGCAATCTGTTCTCGTCGTCCGTCCGCGGCAATTCACACGCAGTTTCGCTAAAAGACAGAGAACGCGAACGGCGGTGCGTGTGACGTCATCTGGCACACCCCCTACCGAGCTTGTTCACAAAACAGCCGGTCGCACGTGCGATTTGCATTACATCATCTGTACGGGCGCTGATTGGCTGCTGTCCTCTACTCGTCGAGGACGAGAAATCTCAGAATTCACGTTCTCGATTCCCCGCGCGGATTCCAGTGCGGGCGGTGGCGCATGCGCAGATCGATCTTGGTGTCGGATTACCGTACTGGAGCCCGTCCGTCCTCAAAACGAAAGCTCGCTATTAAAAATCCAAGAAACGGTCCCTCTCTGAAAGGAAGCTTGCTATAATAATTGATTTGTATCTTATTAGAGAACCAGTACATAGAAATCAGAGAGTTTATAATCAGGCAGAGAGAATCAGAGACCCACCACAGATTTATATTACATAACAATATACATGTTTATATTCCACATACTAAAAATACTAAGTCAATTTCCTTCCGGGTTTCGGAGCGTCGCGTGAATATGAAACCAAGAAGTAAGATCATGTAGCCGCACCGACCCGAACGCTTTTGTACGTTAAATTGTCATTTATTGTATAGGTTGTTGGTATCAGATGTGGAATATAAAGCAAATAATCAACTTTTGGTTTCAGGCAATGAGACATACTATCACTTCCTCGGCGATCTGAATGTATACGCTATCTTTCCTCAGCTAAAGCTTCGGAAAGATAGCTATATCCAGATCGCCTCGGGAGTGATAGTTCGTCCCATCGCCTAAACCAACGTTGATTATTTGCTTAATACATGTATAACAAATATAGACAGAGAAAGAGAGATAGAGAAAGTGTGTCCACTCCGTCATACAATACAAATGTATGGACGGATTCACCAAGACTCCAAACGTATTGAATTCACTTACCGGTTTTAGTCGGAACCCAGTCGTAACCCTTTCGACCTCAACGGTCTCAGAGTCATTGCACAAGGTATAGTATTGGAAGGGATCGCCAGAGTAAGACGGAGTACGGGTAAGATGGGACACCTATATTGTACACAGACAAGACAATCGGAAGTTGGTTCAACTCTTTATGTGGCTACGTCTTGAATCTGTGTGTATTTGGTCACAGACAAAAAATGCAAATCACGTAACATGTTACATCATGTAATGTTGAATAGGACGAGTTAAAGAGAGGGTGTCCTATTTTTTTTGTGTAAATGGAAAATGGAAAAAATACGACATTAGAAATTCTCTCCCCACAATAAAACTGGAAACTGACTTAAAGCGAAATTACAACGATCAGAGGATTTTGAGAAGGTTTGGGCGGGTCGTTTGAAACCTATCCTGTCCGCTCCGCGGTGCATGCGTTCAATGGGAGCAAAGCCCGCATAGCGCGCTGAGAGGGGCAATATATACTACTATGAATGTAGGCTATGCTCGCTGCGGTTCAAACGTAAAACAAGGATAGTGTTTCACTTTTCATGAAAATATTCGTGAAGCTATGATTGTGAAATTTCATACACGTTATTGTTGGGGTATACTTCTGACTCCTGTCGAGTTTCCTGACGTTTGGAAATGGGCCACCCTGTCAGTAATGTACCTTGGGAGAAACCATGTCAGCCCAGTTGAACCGCGGTAGCGGTTCATGATATTTGGTCTGACGGAAATAATATCACTCCGCAGTCAAATATACTTATAACTGACACTACTCAAATACTCTGGACCTTTAAATTTGGAAGTAACACTTTATCTAACTTGATCCTACCCTAACCCTTACCCAATACCTAAAACCAAGTAACAATCCTATTATACCCCTAAAATAAATTTGCTTACACCCGAATGTACTGGAATGTTCTAGAATGAGATACACCCGATGTATTTAGACTTATGGCCATTGTGATTTCATGATAACAACTTGATATCGTGAGTGCGCTGCATAAGTGATATCACGTTTGATGTAAAAGATAGATATGCAGACGATTGTACAAAAAAAAATAATACACGGGTCTTCTGTGTTACCTGGAATTAACACTATCAACATCTATCGCTCTGAAAACGAATTACGCCCACAATTGATATGGCTAAGCTTAGGATATTATTATTATATACCATATGATATATATATATATTTGTAATGTGTTTTTAACCACTCATCACTGTTTGTTTGCACTAGTACTAGCGGGCAAATGCCAATCAATATCCATGGAAACCCAGGTATATTATTCACTATCACACCGAACAATGGGGAAAATGCTCTTGACGATTATTACAAGCTTATTGTGGATCATTTAAACTTATGCGCGGATGGATATCAGGAGTGATGGTTGTCTGCTATGCCTTTATTAGATACATCTTAGATACAACTTCTAGTACTGCAATGAAGTCATTCGTGTTTCTTGATCTGTAAATCGAAGTTGTACATATTGGTGATGCAGTGGGTATTACCATGTTTACGTATGTAGGTCATTACCCACCAATGAAATTAGCCTTAAAGGGATAGTTCACCCTGAAATCATTTTGATTTCAATAAAAGCAGGCACATAAAAGAAACATATTAGTGAAGGTTTGATGAAAGGATAAGAAAGTTATGATCTTTTAAATTTTTGATTGTGTGATTATGTTGTGTACAGATTTTCGTTCTGTTTTTGACAACAGAATTATTTTTTTCATACAGGTATGTGTGTAAAAACATATTTCTAATGATGTAGCAGATAAAATGCACACTTTAAAAAAAAAAAGCAATTTGTACACAACAGAGCACCTCTCACGTAACGCCATAAAATCGAAACTTTAAAATCAAATAATTTTCTTAATATCCTTTGACGGGTTTACATCAAAGCTTCACTAATGTGTTTTTTTTTCATGTGTCTGCTTTATTGAAACCATAGTAATTTCATGGTGAACTATCCCTTTAATGGTTAATGATCCGGATCGGTGCCAGTGCGATTGGAAAAATGTATTCACAAAATGCCAATATTTGTTTCTGCCTCTTTCATATCTCTGTTGTTATTCACTTCAAAATATTGCTAGTTTTAAGAGGTCGAGGAGCTTTTCTGCTCTACTATGGCTTATTTTAAAGCCCATGTGAACGGCTGTGGAGTGCATGGAAATAACCAAGTATATTAACAACTATGTCTGGTAACACAGACTATACCTTATCACATCTCGCTCTGCTAGCTTACCTTTCAAATCGATGGGGTTTTCTAAAAGAGGAACAATTACCATTTTTAATGCGTAATTATATATGTGCACCGGGGTAGGTTTACTCCATGCACGGTTGAACGGTTATTTATGGCATTGCGAAGTCATTTCGTTCTGGATAATTAATGTGTTCAATCTCGTTGTCATACAATATCCACATAAATAATATGCATGTATTTTTTGGAACTTGTTGTTTCTTGATATAAGTATGTATGATTGTCAACACATGTTACTTCTTTTCCTTGTGATGGATACAGCCATGTATGTATGCAGTGCAATTCTATTCAAGGGAAAGTTGATAAATTATTATAATTCTGAATTCAGTGGTATTCAATAAAAGGTCAACAATCGCAGGCAAACCACAGCGTGCTTACTACAGTATTTCACCACCATTATACATGTATGTATTTGCAGTCACTTTCGATGTAAGAACTAGCACCGACTCGGGAATCCCAACGCGTTGACATAAATGGAAAGGGGATGGAATGGAGGGGGGGGGGGGGGCACAACTCTCCCCCATGGTAAGCAAATACCATATTTGCGAGAGGAGAAAAGCAACAGGTGGCGACCTCTGACATGAACCCCAAGCCCAAAGTCGCTCTATCTGAAGGAACAACAACATATCTATCAAAGTAATATCCACCAGCCATACGTCATCAGCATGCTGTATCACCAGCTTTCACAAAAGCGACATCATAATTTATGCGCAACAGGTGGAGCTGGGACGCCAGTGTTTATAGCTGTAGACACGGAATAAGGAAGTTTAGAGTGTTAGCATGTCATGTCCCTTCAAACTGTAAATACGAATTGTTGTGTGTGTGTGTGTGTGTGTGTGTGTGTGTGTCTATGTGTGTGTGTGTGTGCATGTGTGTGTGTGTGTGTGTGTGTGTGTGTGTGTGTGTGTGAGGGGGGGGGGGTCTCCTCAACTTACAAGCCAAAACGGCAAATGAAGTTTATGATGAAAGCACGTTGCTCTTCAGAAAGTAACGTGGTCGGGGTGTGGGGAACAGGGGTGTGTGTGTGTGTGTGTGGGGGGGGGGGGGGTCCTTTTACTATATGCCACTTCTTGTACCAATTCTTAGGGCTTCACACCTATAACTCACTTTTGGGTGAGTCCCTATACTAAAGTGAAGCACTGCGTGATGGTATCGCCATTGATAACCAAACATATTATCCTGTAATCAGCTGAATATCTTTGAGCAACTTTTGCACATAAGCATAACGTGTGATTACTATTGGTCTAGTGCAGTGCAATTATAGTGGTGGAGCACAGTTTGGTTCCTGATCAAATTCATGGGGACTTTAGAAGGTCGCACACGCACCTGAAAATTTGAGCAAATTGGCTGGTAGCAAAAATAAGCCGAATGTGACAACATATGTATAGCGTCGATATCAATATGTATTTTTCATTATAATTCCATGATCCTCAAAGGGGAAGTAAATACAAGCGTTTGACTGTAGAGTGTGCTACCAGTACCAAAATGTTTATAATACCTCCATTGTATGGTCACGTACCGACTACATTGTTACTGTACTACGCCAAGACCGATCACTCTCCCAAAAACTGTAGTACGACATGGGCGCCATTTGAGGAAGCAAGTTCCCGGATAAAGTTTGAAGTTTATTTATTATTTCTGTCGATCACTTTTGAGGTACGAGAAATACATAACAAATTGTAAAAACAAACAAAAAAAAACATTTATAATATACACGTATGTTTTCTCAAAGGAAAAGAAAAGAAAAGAACACAGGATGCAAGCAAATATCAACGCGGACATCCTACGCCATATCATCTGGTTTTTTTTTACTAGATCGCAGGTAAGCCCTAGATGTGTGAGATCAAAAGGGGGGGAAATGAGAGGTGAGGGTGGGGAGATCAGTTTATACATGGTAGCATACATTTTTAGAAGTATTCCTGGATTCCCCTATCATTTTTTTGCTATTTTGTAAAAAAAAATATATATATATATTTTACCCACAGTGCATGCAGCCATGCAGCCAGCGAGATGTTCTGCTTCCTAAAATGGCGGCGGTATCGCCCCATGGCGTGCTACACTTTTTTGTGTGCAAATACGAGAGAGTGATCGGTCTCTACGGTCTTTGGACACAATAGATTTTGTGACTAGCGCACTCACAACATGGATCCACAGTAACAATGTAGTCGGTACGTGACCATACAATGGAGGTATTATAAACATATTGGTACTGGTAGCACACTCTACAGTCAAACGCTTATATTTACTTCCCCTTTGAGGATCATGGAATTATAATGAAAAATACATATTGATATCGACGCTATACATATGTTGTCACATTCGGCTTGTTTTTGCTACCAGCCAATTTGCTCAAATTTTCAGGTGCGTGTGCGACCTTCTAAAGTCCCTATAAATTTAATAAGTTTTAATTGAAAAAGAGCACAAAAAACGAAAAAAAGTATTGCATTTTGCTAACGTCGTCGCGACATGTCGTCGTCGTCGACGTCGCCCATGGAGCTGTCATTGCCAAAACAAGTCAATGATGATGTTGCACATTTACTAGGCAACCAAACTATACCAATCAAGTTTGATAATTGGGCATAACAAAATGTGTGTTAACACGTTTGTTATGATGGTACCATGTATTATATTCCAACCATTTTTGAAAAAAGGCTTTCCGGTAGTGACGTCACATTTATGGTGATTTGGGGGGGGGGGGGGGGGGGGGAAAGCATCGGGTACACCTTGCCAGCAATACATTTTTGTAATGTCCAGGGGTATATCCTTTCGACCTATGGGGTCAGTTGTTCCGGCCCTTTTCACATGACTAAATCTTCTGGGCTCCCGGACTATACACTGTCACACAACAATTGATGTCATCGATACGCCGAGCGACCACACCAATTAGTCTTTGTACTAAGAGCACTAAGCTTGAAATGTAGCGTGAATTTGCCCATAGAAGCTCCATGCTTCAACAATAATCATTCCGTCGCATTACCCCGGTGCACTGCATTGGCAAATCCCCCCCAAACCCATGTACGCAGTTACAAGGTCTCCACTCTTTTCTCAGTTTCCTTGGAGGGAATACGGTTCACAACTGAATTACATGTACCGAAAGGAACTCGGTTCAAGCTGAAGTTACAACACAGATGTTTAATGAGCTTTTAAACCGTTACAGGTACCACGACGAGAGCAGTGATTCCAACATGTCAGAAGTGATGTGATTCTTTTCGTAATTTATTTTGAGAGCTGAACCGGGTCTTATCTGCGACGGTCAAAGCAAACGTACTATTGTGTGTTGGCCTGGGATTCGAAGCATTTTCGACCTAATGCATGCACCGTCCAACCTTTCGGCTTTACAGGCTGAACTTTTCACTGTGGCTCTTCACGGACCTTGCTCCGAAAGAATAGACCACTATACCAACACTCTTCCAAATAAACCACTTTCGTATTCACGACAATTCCCCCTCACACGTTAGTACTTTCCTATGTATTTCGTGCTTTGGTTTCAATGGTTGGAACACACACTGAATCTTTTAGCCGTTGCTACTCAGACAAACCTCGGACAAGTTTCGGGGTTGTTAGTAAACAACATGCATAACATGTGTATACATAATAAAAATAGCGAATGAGGTATCGTCCGAAGTACCAATCACATCAAACGCTACTGTAGCTAAGTGCATGAGCATGACGAGTGCGTAACCAACGACGTTGGTCGGGCCGGGCGGGCAGCTACACCGTCCTGCTGTCGCTGTTTTAGGAAACAACATTAGTAGGGAGATAAAACTGTCATGCACATTTTAAGTCAATCATAAATAGTACTTTACCTCTGAAATTTGATTGGGTGAATCGCTGACTTTCTCATATTTCACGCCTCTCCTGTGTGGATCGTCGTATTCCTCTTTACCTGCCATGGTGATAGCTGGTAGTATATTAACTCTGTAACATTACTCAAGGACGTATGCTCCGTTTCCTACATTCTTGCATTACTGAATGAATATTGCGCTTCGCTAAGTTGAACGTGTGTGTGTGTGTGTGTGTGCGTGTGTGTATGTCTGGGTGAGTGTGTGTGTGTTTTTGTGCGTATGTGGGAGTATGTATGTGAGTGCGTCTGTGTGTGTGTAGGGGATAGGGATGGACTTACATGTTTTGTGTGCGGGTGGATTTATATGTTCGGGGGGGGGGGGGGGGGGTGGATCAGAAAAGATTTCATTCTTATGTATTATGGAATTGCTTTAATATCATTACTATTATACATATCTATTAGTATTATTATGATTATTACTCTGTTTAAAGGGAATATAGTTTGTAAGTTGCATATTCAGCTGATATATATATTGTGTTTATATGCAAGTGGTATATCATGCTGTATTGTATTTATCAAATCAATAGAAATATTACGTTTGTGTACCTGTAATTCTTTTTTTTTTTATAAAGTTCAATTGTTTATTTCATTATGAGAATGAAATCTGAGAGAGAGAGAGAGTGAGAGAGAGAGAGAGAGAGAGAGAGAGAGAGGGGGGGGGGGGGGTAGGGAATGGGAGGGGGTATAATGAGGGAAAAGAGAAAGGGGGGGGGTAAAAGTTTGTGTCTGACAACTACCTACTGTGTGTGCCACGTGTGTATTTTTTTCACCATGAATAAACACAAATCCCATTGTAATTAAACTTGCTTGGCACTCAAAGGGGTAATCCCCCCTCATATGTAAACAGTATGAGCCCAATCCCATGGCATTTTATTATGTCACGATTATACCATGTTTTGCATTGGGTTGAACCATGCTCATGTACGTGTGACAACAGCTAATTATATTCAGTGTGTATTTCACGAATGTTAAAGGTCCCCTGTCATCAAAATGTATGTTGCTTATGTCGATGCAACATGATATGAACATAACAAAATGACTAACTGTTCAATGGAAATATTTGTCCTATATTTTAAAATAATTGTCTTTTATTTTTTCTCATCACTGATAAGCCCTGCCTCCAAAATATCCTCCAACTCAAGATTCCCCCTGTGACATCATCAAAGGTAGAAATAAGCAGGATAATAAGCAGAATTCATGCACAAATTAAACATTGCAATGACTACCTCCACCTGCCCACAAGAGCATCACATGTCTTCACACAATACCATGTAACAACCTTTCATGAGAATGAAATCTGAGAGAGATTTCCTAATGTCAGATATGTGCTAGCTATGTGATGCTATTATAAGCACTTGCAGGTAGTCATTGCAATGTTTAGTTTGTGCATAAAGTATGTCTATTATCCTGCTAATTTCTACCTCTGATGATGTCACAGGGGGAATCTTGAGTTGGAGGATATTTTGTAGGCGGGGCATATCAGTGCTAAGAAAAAATATAGGAAACATATTTCCATTGAACAGTTAGTGATTTTATTATATACATATTAAGGTGCATCAACATACATTTTGATGACAGGGGCCCTTTAACTGAATCACGAAACACGGGTGGATGTATAAGTGCACAAGGGAAAGATATGAACACATTACAAAAGCGACTTACAGTTGAGGCAAAAAGTTTACATACACCCATGGAATTCAGTGAAATTTGTTCGCGTGCCATGGAAAAGCATCTTCAGAAATATAAATACTTCCATGACGAATTTAGTATCAAATAAAAGAACGTATCAAGTTTTTCACATGATCGGAATGCCGTTGGGAGTAAATCATATTTCAGTTGGAATTTTCTTTGAAGAAAAAAAGTAACATTCGTGCCAAATGTATTCTTTGTTTGTTATTATACATTTATTTTCAAACATCGTTTCACAGAAATATATAAATGTCAAATCTATGATATGTATTACATTTTCTATTATGTAACCACTGAACAAAAAAGTGTAATCTGAAATGCTTGTGTTGAAAAGGAACTAGCACATATATGAAATGTTTTTGTCAAGTTTTAATTTTTAATTTGTCTAAAATATACCTGAAATTGACACATTAGATACTCCTGGAATGCACACATTAAATACATCTGGAATGCACACAATCAATACACCTGAAAAACACGCATTCAATACACCTGAATACACACATTACATACACCTGAAATGCAGTTATTAGATACATCTGGAATACACAGATTACATACACGTGAATACAAACATTTTATACACCTGAAGTGCACACATTGAACACATCTGACGTACAACATTGAATACACCTGAAATATATACACCTGGGTCCCGTATCACAAAGAGCGACAATCGATCGTACGATTAATATATTTTTTTTTTCGAGTAGTTTGTTTTATTGACAACTTCAATTCATATACAAAATAAATATATATAACAATTAGAACTTTGAAACAGCATTTTCATGAATGTTACAATAAAACACAATGTCATACATCTTCCAATACATAATTATAAATAACATTGATGATAGTTGTATGCATCAAGAAGAAACTTCTACAGAAAATTCCAACATAATGATTTTTTTCCAGTGTCCAATAAAAAAAAACATAAGAGAAATTTTCCAAATACAAAAGTGAATAAATAAATCATTGATAAAATCTAAACGAATTGAAGCCATCAGCATATAGATTTTTGACCATCACCTCGGCCTCTTCACCCAAATAAATTCAAAAACAAACTCAGCCCTTGTCATTACCACCCCCCCCCCCCCCCCCACCCTCCCTTGAACATCCCCTATCCGGTGGAGAACTGGCTCTGGGCTCCGATACATGGTCTAATATTTAAGTTTTCCCATTTAGAGAAATGGATTGTAAGGGTCCCCCTCTTTGTTGCTAATTTCTTTTCTTCTCTTTGATCCCCCCTAATACTATTTTTTATTTCAATCAATGAAGGAGGTTTTTTTTTAATTCTCGGTTTTTGTAAATAAGATATTTAACTAAAATCAAAACATGATTAATTAATTGATATTTACCTTTACTTTTCTCCTGCTTCCCGAAAAGAATTTCCTGCCAACTAAATTGATTTATTTCAAAATTTAAACTTCTTGCACATAGATCCCAAAGTGATTTTGAAAATTCACAAGTATAAAATAGACGTTCATACGTTTCTTCTTCCTTTTCACAAAATGAGCATAAATTGGTCGAAATAAGACCAAAACGGAAAAGGTGGTGGTTAGTGTATAGAATATTATGCAAGAGTTTATACTGGAACTCCCTTAATCGACTATTCGTACGATCAATCGTACGATCGATAGTAGCTCTTTGCGATACGGGGCCCAGAATTGCACACATTAAATACACAATGAATGCATTTGTAATACACACCTGAAATACGCACAGTTAATGGATGTGATGGATATACATACAATCGAATTAACGAGAGCTAAATAACTTTTTACAATACACAGTGTATTAAGGTTTTTCATATTTTTCAAGTGCCATTATTTTTTTGTTGGAGGGGAAGTCATAGGTGTAAACATTATTGCCCCTAGAAGTCAATGGTTGCGAGACTTAAGACGCGTAGAAGGCCTGGACTAACTTTATATGCTGGGACGTCAAAATACACAATTTGATACTGTCACAAAATCATTACTTTTGTGTATTATTTATGTACGAGGAATCAATACAACGGGTGGTTTCAATCACTCACTACGATTGTCATGCATACAAAATCATGTACCGTGGATTGATATCATGAAAGAATCATTTTATGTCATGGTTTGCATTTCACGCGCCACCAAGTTTAGACCACGACAGACGGCACGAGTTTACCACGATTCGTCGCTCGTAAAGGCAAATGACTGGAAACGTGATGTCACCGTCGTACGCAAATCCTATCACCGGGTCCTTCGGTTCAGCCGGTCGCGGAGTCGTATGACTGATCGCATAGTGGCGACTGCCGTGGCCCTTTGTCCAGGTTTAGAACGCGTACTAAATGAAACCACCGTTAATCATACGGGGTATTTATCTTTCCTGAGTGATAAACAGAGTACCATTGACTAACATGAAGACCAGTCCATGTACTTGATCGCCCTCTCCCTTCTTCTATCTTTCCTTTCTTCTTCTCTCCCGGAATTTCTCTCACTCTTTCTTCCCTTGTTTGCGATATTTTATGCTAAGCTTGCAATATGTACAGATGGTTACATGTTTACCAGTAGCAGGCATACTTAAAGTATGCCTGACCTAACCTGACCTATCCGTACCAATGCACTTTTCGTAGGTTCACGTTTTGAGTTGTTTGTAATTTTGTATTATTATGTCTCTTATTATGAATTGCAATGGAATTTATACACGTCATTTGTCATTTTGTCATAAGTTGTTACGGTTGTACAAGTGTTTTTACAGCTCAATTGAAATTGTGAATTGACACCTGGATATCAAATATTTGGTTCCTTGTAATGAAGTGCAAAACTATGATATATTAAATATTATAACAAATGGGTGTTTGTGAGTACACACAGATTATATTAAAAGCAGCAGACAAGTATCATTCCGCACATCGAGGAACTTATTCTAAAGGTAACATATGTCATTTCAATAAGCCATAGATCCATCTTTACCGGAAAAGTTTATTTTACCAAGAGTGGCACACTAATTTGTGCACAAAGGCCACTTTTGGTATTTAGCATTATCCCAACTAGCATGGGCGGAAATCCGGGGGTGGGGGTGGGGATGGGGGGGGGGGGGGGGAGTTCCCGCACTATTTTCGGTCCTGTAGCCCCACACACACAAACACACACACACACACACACACACACACACACTGAGAGCACTTTTAGAGACTGGGCGGGATATAACAAACAAAAAAAAGATCCGTCACTACCCCTCACCCCCCCCCCCCCCCCCCCCGCTTCTTGAGAAAAAGCATGTCTCCCCCACCTCTTCGGGGAGCGATTTCCGCCCTTGCCAACTGGGGTCAAAATCAGTGCTTCCATTCATCGCTCAAAAAGGCGGATTCACACTGCATCCGACATTCCGACATACGACACGACATACGACTTTCCGACATTTGATCCGACAAAATAAAAATCGAAACAGTGCAAATCCAATGTGTCCATTCACACTGAGGCAACACGACAAAAAAAGTCGTGTCCGACACATTTTGTCGTATTAAAAAAAATCGGATCATGTAGCGATTTTTCAAGCACGACAATCCGACATTTAGCCGGAGACCAATCACAACGGCGGATTCCTATGACGTCACTTCATAAGTTTGGCTTGTCAAAAGACTTTTGCTTCGCGGAAAATCTCTGCGATGGCCCCACTTTAGTCCCATCTACTAAAATGTATGTTGGACAATATTTCCCTACGCATCATAGCTTTATCATGTTTTGGTGAAGCTTTTTGCCATCGTTTGTAAAGAAAGGTGGGCAAGAATGTGATTCCTTATTGGTGGTAAGTTAATCAATGTCTATTAATGTCAGCTAATAGCGAGTTAATCTCGGTATTCAGTGGTAATTTAGTTTTAAAGACTCGACTCGAGACAAGTCTGATGTTTATACGTTCGAGTAGGTGTACGTAGTCGTATTTATAAGTAAAAGTTAAAAATTATACAGACCCAAGGCCAAGGGTCTACATGTAAAAAGGTCAACGATGATTGATGGTGTATGCAACTGTTATGAGTTATCTACCTGCAGAAATGTCATCACTCTAAACTTGAAAGTCTTGTGAGATCTAAATCGCACTTTAATTAACTTTGAAAGGCCTGGACATGTATATACAATTAACATAAATATATCTAGTTTTAGAGGTCTAGACTGGTATTGAACGTTATCAATTGAGTAAACCTGTCCTACTCGGATTAGGCTCTAGTCTAGATCTACTGCTAGAAAGCTGTTGCATAACCAACAGTTCAACATAAACATCCGTAATACGCGTACTCTACTATACCTCAGTTAATTGTAGAGTGTTCTGTATTTACTAATCACTCTGTTCGAATGTCAGAGTTTTAATAGATAGATCTAGATCTAATTCATGCGTTGGATCTAAACTCAAGTTACAGGTCTACAGCCTCGAGGTCAACATGGTTGTTAAAGGCTTTAAAATGTCATGAGATATAAGTGAGATCTAACGACAAACGTATCATTGATCCAGATACACTTTATACTGCGACCAGCCCGCTCACGCTCCCGCTACGCGGTAGCAGTCCCAGGGCTACGATGCACCAACTCATAACAACACAAATATCTAGAGGGTCTAGGTCTATTAATTAGAGTGTAAGGTCTATTAATTCGAGTGTAGATTTCCCAGATCCAAACAAGTTTCTTTAGCAGCTAGTCTACTACTCATGTTTTCTTTTAGATCTGGACCCGGAATCTGGACTCGACCGTACCTATCATGGGTAGCCAGTAGGTCTATCTTGTTGTTATGATAAATCTAACCAGCCGGCCGACCGGCCGGGCGTGCTCATGCGAATAGATCTAGGTCCACGGAGTGAATACTCGTATAAGATAGATACTAGTTTTAGTAAAGAAATGAATTGACTGTTAGATATATCTGACGTTTGTTCGTACTATAAATGTATGCAGTCTACCTCTAGAATTAGAATAGATAATTTGCTACACTCAGATTTCCTTTTTTTAGTTACAATGCGTACTAGTCAGCCATCTATCAATATCATCAAGTAGAGTCTACTTCAATCACAGCAAGTTATCTGCTCATCTAAAGTCTACCAACATAACCAAACCTTAATTTTAATGAGATCTGACTAACAGAAATAGAGATGAATTGGCCTGTATTCATGGGTTTAAGTAACTTTTCTTTCGGGTTTAGAAGACTCTCAACTAAATTTACATGAGGAGCTAATGTAGATTCATATTTGTTTTCGGGGAATGGTGACAGTTTTCTTAACGTCAAAACTTCTTAACATTAGTTTGTAGACTAAAAAAAAATAAGAAGTGTAACTATTTTTTCTTGCAGAGTCACTGTTGGTGGAATGATTTAGTTCGTCAGTTATTAAAATCATTACATGTAGAATGGCTGTAGATATGCGGAATGTTCCTAAAAAGAATGTACTAATATTCAAAATTTCTTTGCACAGATTTAAATTCAATATCAGGAGTAGGCCTGTTCAACTGTTCATAATGTTTTATTTGATACTTTTCTTGCATCACGCACACTGGCGTAAACATGTAAAGTTTTTTTTTTTTTTTTTTTTTTTTTAGGGAAAGATGCCATTTCGAGGATGCGGGAGAAGGATGTCTGAGAAGAGGGGGGGGGGGGGGGTGCCCCCCTTCCGATGTAGCTTCGTATGATAATGTTCCGATGTAGCTTCGTAGGATAATGTTGTTTCTTGATCTCTAAGAAAGTTTTCACCGTGTATTTCAACCGTCTATATGGCATAAATGATCGAATCTGTGAAAGGAAAATAAAGAAGGGGGGTTAAGGCTGAAACAAATATGTTCAGATGTAGCCGTAGATTAGGCATTGTTAGGGGAGTTTGGTGCCGAGGGGGTATATATGTCTTTGCTGTGTTCATGAAAGAGAGGATGGGACGGAGGGGGGAAGGGGGGGGGGGGGTAATTTTGGTATGTTGATGCAGATTTGTCAATCAGAGTCTAACAGAATAATTTTATATTTCTATTTGAGGAATCGAGGTACCTGCAAACTATATTGTTGGCCTACATGTATACAATGTCATGTTGCTGATATGATATATACTGCATATGTCTGGTATAAAAAAAAATCACAAACATGCCTTAACATAGGCATAGCGAATGAACTAGATAAAGACATAGCCTTCCCTCTTATAATGGACTATTGTTATGATTGCTGTAATATCGTAAATTCTTTCTCTTCACCATTGTAAAGAAGGATGAGGGCGAGTGTGATTATGCCAACTTCCCAACACGAAATATTGATGCTGGTTTTCCTCTATTTTGGATAAGTACGTATCTGTAACTTGATCTAGTATTGAGGCAAGAGCATGAGAATGAACAAGGAGACGTAAGAGTAGAGGGAAGGAGAAGAAAGAGAGGGAAGCGAATGCGTGGAGGAGGAGGGAGACGGTGGAGAAGGAGGAAGACGATGATCATCTAGTTGTCTTTCGTCTTTTGTTTCTCCTCCTCATTCACCCTTCTTTCTTCTAGTCATTCTCACTTGATTCTTTTCCCTACCCCCCCCCCCTTTCCTCCTTCCTTCCTTGCCGTACTGCTCTTCCTCTTCTCCTCTATTCCTCACTCAATCCACCCTCCCCTCCCCTCCCTTGTTCCCTTTCTCCCCTTTCCTTCCCTCTCCCCCTCGTTATATATTCCCTTCCACCTTTTTCATCTCTTCCTTTTAACTTTCTTACTCCCGTCTTCTACCGCTCCCATTTTCTCCTCCCTTTTCTCCCGCCTTTGCCGTAAGTTTTTCCCTTCATCCTTCTTCCTTCTTCTCTGCCCCCCTCCTCCTGCTTCTCGTCCTTCTCAGATCAATATTTTTCTTGTGTTTATGCTTGGTTATTGCATAGAGAACTTGATAATTGATTGACCTACAGCAAATGTCGTGTCATCCGACTTTTTGCACGACATTTTGAAAAGTCGTTGTCAGTGTGAACTAAAATGTCGTGTCGAAAGTCGTGTCGTATGTCGGAATGTCGGATGTCGGATGCAGTGTGAATCCGCCTTTATAACTGGGAATATCAGGAGGAAGGCGGGACAACGCGGAGCGAGGCTGTGGATCGAAATAAGCGGGCAAACCACTCCAGTGAAAACTTTGTTAATGAAGTTCGAAAAGTATGATACACAAATATTTTATATAATGCATGTACGTGGGTGTATAGACAGGTATATCATAAAGCAACAGACATTTATGTCATTTAAGAAGACGAATAATAACACATCAGTAAAGATAACATCCGTGCAATCCCGTGCAATGAGTATCCAATTCACAAATCCATTCGGTCCATAAATCTATATATAACAGCAAACAGCGCCATCTCAATTAAAGTGTCCGTGTAGCGAGAGAGAGATAATTGTATTAGATCTATGGATAGGTAGGTATTTAAGATAAAAAGTGATAGGGGAAGAGAGAGAGAGAGAGAGAGAGAGAGAGAGAGAGAGAGAGAGAGAGAGAGAGAGAGAGAGAGAGAGAGAGAGAATGCGCGAGAGGGGAGGGAAGCGAGCACATCAGAGTTACACTCTAGGTGTTGAATAAAGCTTATGACACTATAAAGATTAAGTTACAGCTTGAATCAAAATGAAATTAACATATCATAAAGTCAAGAGATGTCACTTTTCTTAGAAGCAGGTTTTGTGATATTTCATCAATTACTTTTCTTGAAGTAATCATGTGAATATTTCATTAGATTTTCACTTTGGGACAAATTTGGCCAGATAATTAATTCAGAACACAACAATGGCCATTTTACTTCACACATGTCAGCCCACAAATTATTTTCTGCCAATAGCTTCATGCATTATTAATGATACCCTGATGGCAGTTGCTCGCTGATTGACAGGTGTGGTACAAAGTGGTCATTGTTGTGTTCATGTCATATAAACCCCGACTCGAGTGACCACTCACTACAAATTTCTGTAAATGACTTGATGAAAAGGCTTAACCCAAAACAGACTACGTCATGACATTGCTTGATTGATCTCTTTCTTTTAAATCATAAGCCAAGAATCCTACGAAACTAGGTTTTTGAACGAAAATTATACGGGTATGTGCTTACGTGAATAAGCCAGAGGACAGAGAGAATGACCGAGAGGAAGATTAAAAAAGGATCATCGAGAAGACGGAGGGAGGGAAAGAGGGATAGGAGTAAATATAGAGTTATACTGGATGCTAACAGCGTCCAAAGCTGCGACTGGCAGGAGTTTGGTGTTGAATAAAGCTTATGACATGAAGTTACAGCTTGAATCAAACTGAAATTAACATATCATAAAGTCAAGATATGTCACTTTTCTTAGAAGCAGGTTTTGTGACATTTCATCAATGACTTTTCTTGAAGTAATCGTGTGAATATTTCATTAGATTTTCACTTTGGGACAAATTTGGGCAGATAATTAACCCAGAGACTAGATAGGAGTACATATCAGAGTTATGGGTGCTAACAGTGTCTAAAGCTGCAATTTAGGCGCTAGATTGCGCAACTTTGGACACTTTTGAAAAATGGCAGGCAGTCGAGGCTGGCAGGCAGACGAGACTGGCAGGCAGTCAGTCTCTAGAGCAGTCTAGTTTTACTATCCACACTCAACCAGGCCATGAGCACAACCAACCTTTCACTATGCCTTCCAGAACACTAATGAATTCATAAGAAACAGTAACCAAAAACCACACTACCTCAGTACACTTCTTGACCACTTTTCTCTTAAATTGTCAGTCGAGAATCGTATTGTAGGGAGGTTATTTGTTCTTTTGAATTCTCTTTTGTTTAGTTTCTCTTTAGCCATGTTACTTCAATTAAGTTGGGTATTTAGTTCAGTTCTGTTTGGAATTTTGTTCGCATTCATCTTATCAGTAAGTATCCTACTTCTCTGATCACCTTCATTCCTTTCCTATTTAGATGTGCTCATTAATTCCATCCCCACACCTGGCTCTTTTGTTGAACATTCTTGATTACATAATCACCCAGATCATTTACCCATCATCATCCTTCTTGCTTTTATTGGTTGATTTGTTAAATAGGGTTCCTACATTTTTGCTGGCCTGCTCCATTCCTTTTATTTATATTGCTTCTTTTTTTAAGTCAATTTGAATATGCAAATGAAAATGCAATCTACTATATACGAGATGGAACTCAAACGTATAGAAATAGTTCTTTATATGTGGTCAGGATGGTTGTATTAGAAAAAAGGACAGGCGCGAAATGAGATTAATAATATTCCTTTGCTGGGGAAGGGGAGGGGTGGATGAGGACAACGATGGCCGGTGCAATAGGTAATGAGACAGGGGTGGGAGAGAGGTGGAATCAGGTATTAACGAGGGTATCCAGATAAACGGGAATGAATGGTGGATGCAGAGAGACCATTCAGGGAAGGACGTCAAAGAAAAGGTGGCAGGGGAGAAAACAAATCAGATGAGAGATGAGGGGAGATAATGAAAATGAACTAAACGCGTCAAATGAGAGAGAGAGGGAATGAGAGATGTGGGGAGTAGAAAGTCGCTTTAGTAAAAAAAAAAAAAAAAGAGCAGGGGGGAGAGAATGAAAGAGAGAGAGAATAAGAGAGAGAGAGAGAGAGAATTAGAGAAAGAGAGAGAAGAGAGATAGAGAGAGAGAGAGTGAGAGAGAGAGAGAGAGAGAGAGAGAGAGAGGGGGGGGGGGGGGGGGGGCCGGGGCGCATGGTAAGTAGTAGTGAAGTTTCTTTTAAATATACATACCTGTACATCTATTCGGGATATCAGGATTGGCAAGAACATGTCTATAAGTGCTATTTCCATCCGATTTCTATGAATGCATTTAAAATCATAATTATTTGTCGTACCACCATGCTATCGTTCACGATATGCCTAAGATAATGTCTATTATTCAGTGCCTTAACACTATGTATATGCTAATGATAAACGTGTGCTCTATGATTTATTCTAAGCTAATATGTTTGGTATTATTCTATAGGTTATTTCTTCTGAAGTTTTGTTTTGTATCATGATAATGCATCTGTTTCATTATACAAGTTGTACAATTCAGAATTGCAATTTGCATAATTATGACATTATTATAAATTATTGTTCATATTATAACTCTTGATATGAATTAAACTGAATGAAAATTACACTTTATGCATTATGTTGTCCTGACTACATTATTAATCATATTGTTTTATTAACTACATTAGATATAATGTGTAATAATTTTCATTATTTTTTTCATAATTTCTTTATTAATTTTTCTAAATGCCAGATATAACATATGCGGTAAATATTTGTGCAAACTGAACGGGAACAGACAAATAAAACAGTGCAGGCCTATGTGTCTAAGAGGGACGAAGGGAGGGATTGTGTGTGTACGTGTGTCTGTGCCTGTGTGTTTATATGATATTCAAAAAGGAGGAAGGAAAGAATACAACTGCAAAGGGCTACCTTTGGGTAATTGTGTGTGTCTAGTTTCTGTGTCTCTGAAATCCTTAAAAAAAAAAAAAAGAGGAAGGGAGGAGTAGACTGCCGAGCAGAAAGACCATTCACTACGACTTCCGGAATCAAAATGAATTGACAAGAAATCTGAACAAAAATCTACACTATGTCAATGTTTTCCACCTTTTTAAAAATAAATTATCAGCCAAGAATCCAACGAAACTAGGCATTTGGACGGAAATTATATGGGTGTATGTTTACGTGTGTGTGTGTTGCATATAGGAGGAATATGGCACATGTACATGTACATATTTATATATACAAGTGGTAAATCATGCTTTATTGTGCCTATCGAATCAATAGAAATATAACGTTTATGTATTTGTTATTGTATGTTATAAAGTGAAATTGTTTATTTTATCATGGAAATGGTCCAAAAGATTTATTTTTTTGTCCATGAAGCATAATTTCAAGGGTCCAAAATGGTTCGGCTGCTCCGCGGCTGCTTCGGTATAATTTTGGCTCATTTAGCATAATTTCGCTGCTCCCCGGCCCCTGGCATAATTTGATTTAATTACGGTGCAATATTTCACGGACATGACGGAATAGCTCGGGTAAGATTAAGATCGACTAAACTATCTTGTAAAAAAAGTAATTCCTGATTTTGTTCTTCAAGAGATTGTACATTTGTTTATGAAGAAGTATTACCTCTTCAGAAAAGAGAATTGATGAAGGAATTTAGAAATTGTATTATCTGATAATCGTGAATTCAACTTGGGTTGGCCCACATGAAATGGTATTGTACCGTTGTACGAACCTACATAACAGTCCCATACGTTGTAAATGAAGTTGCTATTTGAAGCGTCTGATTTAACGGGAAGAGTAACAACGTTGTCGTTGACTTTGATGCAGGCACTAGATTATTGTACAACAATTAAAGTAGAAACTACTGATTATGATTAAAAAAGTTCGTTATTTTTATTTTCACTCTAATTTTCCCTTTGGTTTGTTTGACTTAGTCCTTTGAAATTGGAGACTGTCACTCACTGATCTGAAATTAAAGTTTAATTATTCTGACTCAGATTCTGCATCTAAAACTTGTTTTTGTGTATATGACATGGTTCTTGGCATTGGCTTGATGCTATTGTTACTTACCATAATGCACTATCAAATTGGTGAAAGGACATCATTCTTACAGTTTTGATATTATTATTGCCAATCTTTCATACATAAAAGCATAGTGATCATGTAGACAGGAATAACCGTCTCATTCGGGGGCATTCTTTAATCAAAATGACATTTTCGGACATACCCCCCGAATAGAGACGGTACATCCACACCAAACGCACAGTGGCCAGGTTCTTATGTGTACAAGCAAATACAAGGTTTCCGCTAAAGTTAGAGGAATTAGTGCAAAGTCTATGGGAAAACGGACTTTGGAACTAGACATAGCGACTTCGTTTAAAAATGTAACATCTTTCAAGCTATGATGCAACAAATTTACTTATATCAAAATTAGATCTAGGCCTATATTATATATTAATAAATTCTAGGTCTAAGATTCCACCAAATGTATAGAAAGATGAAAATTAAAGACTTACTTTCTGCCGATCACACGTTTATCGCAGACATTTTCAATCTGCTCGAGTCTGACATAAATTTGACCAATCAGATTGTTCGACGGGTTGTTGGCTATGAATATTTAAATCGTCAATCGGTTCGACGAAAAAAAAACAGCACACGGCAAACGAGCAGGAAAAAAATGTGCGCATGCGTGAAGTTACTTATTTATATATGCACTATCATTAGCGTTTTCATATTCAAAATGGCGACTCGCATCGATCGCCATACAGTGTACAGGTGCAATGTTCAGTCTCTAAATAGGGCGTTCAGAGGAGCCAGATGCAATCTCAGCGGATCCAACGTCCTGTAGAGACTGATTTTTCAGTCTAAGTGACCATGATACACCTCAAATTCGCATTAATGAGGATTTGATATAGCCTATTTCTAATTTGTTCTCTCTCAATTAGAATTTGAAGTTCTTCTATATTCCCAGCACAATCAAGGTTTGGAATTCATTACCACCTGATATCCAGAGCACAACGCCATAACCAACAGGACACATTTAAACAAGCAACTAATTTTTTTTCGTAATCAACACCCAAGCAACAAGGACTAATATGCTTTTCACACTGGCAAAAATTTCCTTAGCCCCGTACTATAGGTGGGGTTAAGGGGGGGCCTTAGCCCCACCTATAGTACGGGGCTAAGCTTAGACCACTTTCTGTTCACATTGGTTTTTACCAAAGTAGGCTAGCCCCACCAATAATCCAGGATTATTTGGCCCTGCAAAAAAGCAGGGCTAACACCGCAATTGCAGGGCCAAGCCGAATATTCTGGGGCTAAGAGCGCCAGTGTGAACAGAAACGAAAAATAGTACGGGGCTAAGGAAATGTGGTGTCAGCTCTCAAGGCCGAAACGCCGAGACCAATCAGATAAGGCCCGACGGGCGAGTGACCTTGATGCGGAGTGGTAAAGAGCCGATGTGCAAGACGTACACTCATAAATATTTATAAGCTGTCAAGCAAGTCCTAATTTTTGCCAGTGTGAAAAGCATATAATAGAACTACATTACGCACCCCCCCATCCTCCCCGTTTGGTTCCAAATGGAATGTTGAGGAGTATCCTAAAGAAGAAGAAGAATGAATATTACTTGTATTTGTCCATATTTCTCTCTATAGTTATAATTTAATCATGTTCAGGCTCTGAGAATACAGGCAATCATTTCCATTGAATGTTTGTTTCCTGTGTGCATCTGAACAGCAACAATAACATCAACCATGGCAGAGAAAGAGAGGGAAGTAAAGGCATGCCTCCCTCAGGAGTCCATTAAGGTCATAGCAGAGTGCATTGGCATCTCGTCACTACCAGAGGAGGCGGGGACGTTACTCGCTGAAGACGTCACTTTTCGACTCAAGACAATGGTTCAGGTGGGTGTGACTAAAATCATGCCGAGAAAATGGTTGATTTAAGGGAAATTTGCTGTTGACTTTTATATTGATATGGAATACATTTTGAGGTCTCCCATTGAGTCCCATCTTGGTCCCTGTCTAATAAAGATTATTGATGGATTGCAACTTGACTTACGATTAAGACATTGCAGGGCTTGTAACTCTCTACATTACAGATCCTGAATTGGACTTAAAATGATCACACCTCTTCATAAGAGAAAAGGCACAGAGCAAATGAAAATAAGCCAAGGTGTATGCCAAAATTACTATTTTGAAACTCAGTAATTTTGTGAAGTTCTAGAGAGCAAACTTTTGTCTTCTTTCACTGTATATTCCTCTTGTTGGAGTGACAGTTTTGCTGATGAATCATTTAATGAGGCCTGTTTTTATGTTTTTATTACATTGCTTGAGCTAGTGTATGATATGTCGACTCTATGCTTTTTAAACATGTTGTAGAAAGTGTGCACTGTTGTTGTTTTTTTTGCAGGAAGCAGCAAAGTTCATGAAGCATGCCAAGAGGGTGAAGTTATCAACTGCTGACTTTGACCATGCACTGAGAGTTCAGAACATAGAGGTAGTTAATTGAGAGCAGCATTCATCACATGTATAGTAAATATACGTCCGTCTGTCCATTTATTCAAGTGTACAATAGACACAGACAAGCGTTACTAAAACAACATTCTTATTGAGATTCATCCCTGAAAGGAATGGATATTGTATTGATATATAGATTTAATATTTCATACCTTGTGAATCGGCTTGGCATGTTTTTTCTCGGTACATTTGCAGTTCTATTTAGTTTATGTGATCTTTTACAGACTGTATGAAGTTACAATTTCATGAGGGCTTTGTACCAGGCCAACTTCTCCCACTCTCCTCCAAAGAAATTAATTTGTCACTGAACAGAGCATTCACTTGCATTTTCAAGATCACCCCAGACAATTTTCCCATATAATATTGGTAACAGGACAGGACAATTATTATAAAATAGTATGTCCTGTTACCAATGTTTTTTATTTGTACAGAATGATTTTTATGATGCTTACCCCTTACTGCAAGTCCAGCCATCATTGAAATCTGCAATGTTTTCTTAATTTGGGTGGTAATTAGAGGAATCTAATTAGTAGAGATTTTAGAGGTAATGTAACATTTTTATATCATGTTACCATGGATAAGCTCAAGTCTTGTTACTTTGTAACAATCCTTCATTTTCCATTCTTACATAAAATCCTCCCAGCCCCTGTATGGCTTTAGCACAGAAGAGCACATTCCGTTTCGCTTTGCCAGCGGTGGTGGACGGGAACTTCACTTTGTTGAGGAGAAAGAGCTCGATCTTACAGACATCATCAATTCCACTATGCCCAAGATTCCTCTGGATGTCAGTCTCAAAGGTTTGTTTACCCTCTCAGTACCATAGGTGCCTGACATGTGTAGTAAGCCTGTGAGCTTTTCCTGGCTTGCTTCTGAGAGTTTAAATGGAGTATGCTCCAGTTTAAGTCATCGGATCGGCATAGTTCCTCAAGATTGTAAATATTCTCTCATGTAAATATGTGTGTATTTGTTTTATAAATCTCTAAAAACAATTTTCTTTGTTTTCTTAGCCTCTTCTCACTTATATTTTCCCTACCCCAAAAGTGTAAATATATACATATATTTATTGTATATTTTGAAAAAAAATTGCATCTAAAAAAAAAAATTGAGGTAAAAAAGGAGCAAGGAAGATATACACATTTAAATATGTGTGCTACAATATATAGGTGATTCTCTAGATTAAATGGACAGTGTATGTCAGGAAATGAAGGACAGGTTCTGTTCTTCATGGGGGGGTAGCCATGGGTTGCCCGATTGCTCAAAATTTTGCACAAGGGTCAAGAATTATGGAATCTACAAAGTTGTATAGCTAAATTTACGGAAGTCCTTTTATTGTATTTTTAATTCATTAATTTATGCTAATTTATGCGAGAAATCATTTCTCACTAAATGAAGCCTCAAGAATAGCAGGTACACATGTCTTTCATAACTCAATTCCTGAAAGAAAAAGATAGGTTGTGGTAATTATTTATTATGTATTTTATTGTTTTTCAATTTTCTAATGTATTTCTTTGTTTTTTGTCAAGCGTATTTTTGTGTGGTAATATGGGTGTGTGTATGTGTAAATATTTACACTTTTTGAAACAGTGATGATACTTCCGAAATATCATATTGACATAAAATGGAAAAGCTCCTGATTTTGCCCAGAGGGTTATACACAGTCATGTAGAGAAATAGCGAAATTTTAGTGACATGTGTTCAGTAAACGTAATCTGACACTGGCACGGTAGGTCCGATTGCCATAAATTTGGTATCATAATATGCGGGAAGGATCAGAGAAAAAAAAGTCATGAAATTTTGTTTCAAAATATTGAGGCGTTAGGAAGTACTGAAAGAAATTTGACAGGGGTTATTCACAAATAATACATGCAATTCCCATAGAGCTATTTCATGTGTGGTATTAAAATGGTAAATCAATTCCTCGTTGCTCTGTCATGCTCTCCTTCTAGCTCACTGGTTAAGCATAGAGGGCATCCAGCCAGCAATCCCAGAGAATCCTCCTCCAGGTAAGCCACTCCCGACAGTGATCAGATAATCTGGGCCCCGTTGCATAAAAAAAATTTAATGGTAATTCTGCCAGTAATGGTAACTGCCATGGTAACCATCCCTTGACAGCCAATCAAATGCAAGGCTTCCATAGAGGTTAACATTGGTAGCAAAGTTACCATCAATGGGAAGTTTCATGCAACAAGGCCGTGATCAAAATAATCTATACATTAATTTTTTTTTTTTACTTGTCTTTCTATGTTTGTGTGATGTGTTTAATGCACATTAGATTTTGTCACAAACACAATTTTGAATTCCCCTTTTCTGTTTTGTGGTGGAGGAATAATTTGTTTTCATAGCTCTATGAATAAAAGCATGTGTCTAATACTGCATCAAATGCACAGGTAACAAGGTGTATATCCGTTGAAGAAAATTAAAATTAAAAAAAAAAATAGTACACAACATAGGGTAGAGCATCTCCCACGTGACATCACAAAATCAAAACTTAAAATATCATAACTTCCTTATCATTTGATGGATTTTTTGTCAAACATTCAATTTTTTGTTTCTTTCCTGTTTTGCTTACATTAAAAATCAACTTAACTCCAGGGTGGACTTTCCCTTTAAGTAACTGAAAGTAACTGATGCTTTATATTTTGCTTGACCCCAGTCGACACCAACACACAAAAGGTCGAGTCTCAAGATGCGCTGCGGACTAAGAAGCCCGAGGCAAAGAAGGAGAAGAAGAGCGGGAAGCCAGAGATGGGGAAGACGGCAGCCACGCTGCTGGCCAAGGCGAAGGGCATCACTACGGAACCCACCAAACTCAAAGGGGTGCTTGTTCATGAGCTCTCAGTGGTAAGTATACCACAAGCTATGCAAACCGATTAATCCTCCTGTGTCCGCGCAGTGTTCTCCTAAATAAAAATACGATCTCAATCATTTAGTTGATGTTTCATCTCATATCGACCCCCCCCCCCCCCCTCCCGTGCCCACTCCCTACCCCTTGACATATCTGTGATGAATTATTTCATTTATATCATTGATCAATGTATTTATGTATATTGTGTATCAATTTTATTGTGTTGATGATTTTTTTTTATTTGAAAAGGGGCCAATACACAAGCTGTGCTTCTGTGAATTCCTCCACTCTCTCAAGTTATGTTTTGTGAATTTTGCAAAACTCATCATCCCCCAGAAAATATAACAAGAAGTGAATGTGTGGTCTTTATTACTTATGTACAATTACAACGTGCTCAGGACACCACGTATGTAGCCACATAGTCTGTCAGAAGTATCTGTGAATGGAATGATATAATATTTCTGCCATGAATAATTGCAATGACTTGTTTGTAAATAGGAAAGAATTGTTTCACAGTCTATATTTTGGAGAAAAACTGACTGGAAAAATATGTGCAGACTAGTAAATGAGTGTTTGAATGCACAGTGAAAATGTACAGTTTAAATATTGTTTTTTGTTTGTTTCCTTTTCAGGAACAACAACTGTACTACAAGGAAATCACAGAAGCTTGTGTTGGATCGTCAGAAACCAAACGAGCGGTAAGTATGTGTTAAAAATGTTTACCTATCACATCAAGATTGTTTAAGTCTAGGATGATACTTGTAACTCTATGGCCATATTAACTTGGGGTTGCAGTGCGGGAGAGCAAAGTTGATTGAGTTGATAAGCTAGTTTAAAAGATATGTTGATATTGGATTGCGCTTGGTAAATCAAAAGATATTTTGATATTGGATGGCATTTGGTAATCTAAGATATATAGTAATATTGGAGTACATGAGAGCATTTTGTGTGGCACTGGAAGAGCTATACCTCTTTTATCATGTTTGATTGACCCGACAGGAAGCACTTCACAGCCTAGCGACTGACCCCGGCCTGTACCAGGTGGTGCCACGGTTCAGCCTGTTCATAGCTGAGGGCGTCAAGGTCAACGTGGTGCAGAACAACCTGGCCATTCTCATATATCTTATGCGTATGGTCAAGGCTCTCATGGACAATGCAACGCTCTACCTCGAGAAATATGTGAGTTTATTAAAAAAAAATTTGTTAACTTGGGAAACTTGGGATGATTAATGTATCTCGAGATATATCAGATTTTTTTTTTTTTTTATATGAGATGCTTCTACTACTATGACAACTAAAAAAAAATACCACTGCTAGTAGTAGTAGTACTACTACTACTACTTCTATTATCATGACTACTACTACTACTACTACTACTACTACTACTACTACTACTACTACTACTACTACTACTGCTACTACTACCACCACCACCACTACTACTACTTCTACTACTTCTACTACTATTACTACTACTACCACTACTACTACTACTCTTACTACTTCTACTACTACTTCTACTTCTACTACCACTACCACTACTACTACTACCACTTGCACTACCACTACCACTACTACTACCACTATTCTTTTCCACCCTCAACGGCTGTTAGCTGCATGAGCTGATCCCAGCGGTGATGACGTGCATCGTGAGCCGACAGCTGAGCCTGCGGCCTGACGCTGACAACCACTGGGCCCTGAGGGACTTCGCAGCCAGGCTCATGGCCAGCATGTGCAGGTGGGTGATCTCGGATTGGGTTGGGACATGGGTGTAGAGGTATGGGCAGGCCATCTAGCTGGGGAGGTTTTACAGTCAGTACAATAATTTCTTCTCATAGACCCCTTTATCAATATAAGAATTCCTCAGAACTCTTGGTGCCTCAAAAAGGGTGCCGTCGTACAGCAATTTTTCAACTGAACGGCCTACCCTGTATTTTTTAAGAAAACATGAATGGTAAATAAGTAAATATAAATAAATAGGGATCGTCTTGAAATCAGGTCAAAACCCCCAAAACATGTGTGAAATTGTGGGATAGCTTTTCGGCATACATGCTTCTTTCTCAATGCTGTACAACACAGTTTATGGTAACAATCCTATATTTCACAATAGCGTTTTACTGCCTGTTTCATATCACCTACAAATTTATTGACTCACCAAAATCGGGAAAGCAAGATTTCAGTGCTATACTCCACCAATCCAAGGGGGTTGTTTCATCAAGATGTGCGTGAGTTATGCATGACTTTTCAAGCGACTGGTGACCTGATCTTGGGTGCCAAATCAGATTCTCAATGAGTTTGATTCCCATCAGCTGAAGTTGAATTTTTGCAGATTAAAATTCATGTTGTTAACAAGCTTCTGAATACAAGTTTATGATTTGTTACATTTGGTTGGATTCGTTGCAAATTATCAAATTTTGGTATCGCATTTAACACAAGAACTGATCACCAGTTGTTAGTAAAGTCGTTTGTAACTTATGCACATCTTGGTGAAACGCCCACCAGGGGCCCATTTTATAAAAAGTTGTTATGATAGCAACTCTTGCTGTAATGTCAACTACTATGACAACAGCGAAAATTATGCTCTCCGATTGGCTCTTCCAATAGAAGTTGACATTCCAGCAAGAGTTGCTATCATAGCAACTTTTTATGAAATGGGCCCCTGGTTTGGTGTAGTAAAGCAGTGAAATCCTGCTTTCCTGATTTTTAAGGTGATACGACACTGGCAGTAAAACTCTATCCTGGAATATTGGATTGTTACCACAAACTGTGTTGTACTGTACTAGCAGTGGTTGCGGCCTTGAGAAAGAAGCACATCTGCCAAAAAACTATCACATGATTTCATGCATGTTTCCAGGGTTTCAACCAGATTTCAAGATTATTCCTTTTTGAGGCACCAACATTCCCTAGGAGTTCTTTTAGTGATGAAATACTCTATGAGAACCAATTCTCCCTATCGCATATAGCCGATATCAAGCGATATCACCTCACGATACCGATATCTGATCGATTGCTCTTGGGACGTATACTTCCGGTAAGAGCTGGTTGTCGGCAGAAAGTGACCAAGAAATCACTTTTTTTTATGAATTAAGCAGTGAAAATTTTGTGTAGGGTTGTGGTTAGGGTCAGGGTTAGGTTTAGAATAAGGTTTAGGTTTAGTGTTAAGGTCAGGGTTAGGTTTAGGGTTAATATTCATAAAATTAGTTGGATACCCTGGTCCCTTATTGTAGTACGGGATTGCCGAATGTTCGTGGACCGGAAGTTCATATCCCAAGAATTAAAGGTAAAAACATTAGAGCGCCACACACGTTCAGATTCGGAGAGCTATATGCGATAGGGAGAATTATTGTACTTACTGTAAATCCGGTAATTCTTGTATGAGTGAATTTCATGGCACAGAACACCTTCAACATATTTGCAACATGTTATTTTTGCACACAAGAAATGCCTGTCACTTAACAAAAAACACCTATGCATTAAAATCATCAATAAAGCACCGAACAAAGCATTATTATGAACATTTTAACGCCACAAAAAGTCTGATTGCTGAACAACACACGCCCAAGTAGAATGCGTGTAGTAATAACTCCGGAATTCCAGATGGCCTTGGGCGTCTATCCTAATATAGAGAGCATGATGGTTGTAAATTGATATTTGATATGTAGTGTGCGAAAAGGACAAAACTAAATGTTGCTCGAAAAACACCGGTTTTAAAGTACTCAACCCTTGAATTTCATATCATCTCACTTTACAGGAAGTTCAGCACGACAACAAACAACATGCAGGCTCGCATTTCTAAGACGTTCGACGAGGCTCTGTGCAAGGACAAGGCCCCGCTGGCCACACTGTATGGCGCGCTGGTGGGGCTCGCTGAACTAGGCTCAGAGGTACTGTGTAGATGATAGACTGGGCAATTGTCATTACTAATCACTATAAAATTCAGAAATTTCAACATCAAGGATACTCAATTTTCCACACTTTTTGACACCTTCATTACAGCTGCGAAAAAAAGTAATTTCTGACCAATTTCTGACCTGTGAGATATGTTTTTTTGTAAATTACAGAAGATATAACAACTCTCTCCTGTGCAGTGTGTATGTCGATTGATTGTTTTGAATTGTTATAAGTTATGAATGTTGCTTTACTAAACTCCTTCAGTTTTATGAAAGTGATTTAAAAAGTTGCACAAAGTGTGGGATGTGTTACCTCCAAATTTGACAACATGCTCCATAAACTGTACTGTTTCTCTCTCTCACCTTTCAAATGAACAAGAAATCCTTCACAGGTGATGAAGAACCTGGTAGTTCTCGAGAACTGAATGCAAGGAGGGCATCTTCAAAACATGTCTGCCCACCCCAACCACCTTCCCCTTCCATCTTAAGTTCCCTCATACTCTGCAGAGTCAAGATGTATTGAATGTGATCAGGTTTGAAATCTTTTGCAGGTGATGAAGACGCTGGTGGTTCCCAAGATCCGGATGTTGGGTGAGCGTCTGAGGACCATGGCAGAGAGCTTGATCATGAGCAACCCAGACAGGATCGCCGCTGACCACCTCAAGCAACTCGTCCAGGTGAGGAGCGGCTTGCCACCAAACATCTTCATAATGGCTACTGATAATCGTTTGTGTCGCAATGTAAGGTAAACGGAATCGAAAAGATCACGACGTTTCGTGTGCCGCTGCAACACTTCGTCAGGTGTGATACAAAATTGAGAACTGGTCAAGTACCCGGATACGCCGGCTATTAGTATTGGACCATTAATGAGCACTTTTCAGTTAGTGCGCTGCACTGACCATAGGGTATTTAAACCCCTGCTTACTACAATTTTGTATCACACCTGACGAAGTGTTGCAGCAGCACATGAAACGTCGTGATCTTTTCGATTCCGTTTACCTTACATTGCGAGACAAACGATTATCAGTAGCCATCTATCCGCAATGAGTAACATATTTAGCATTATCTTCATAATGTCTTGAAAGTTGAAGATGGTGTCAATAATAATAATGATCAATCCACATTTATAAAGAGCATAATGAACATGACATTTCTCTATGTGCTTTACAATTAACATCAATTTTACAGATATGACATAGAACAACCAATAAGGTAAATAATTAAACTCTCAATTTACAGGAAAATATGCTTAGAATTTAGAAATGTACTAGAGTAAAAGAATCATAACTTTCTTATCCTTTGACGGATTTTCATTTTTTGCTGTCATCAAAACTAGTTGAACATCATGGCGGACTGCCCATTTAAACATAATCCATGTTTCCTCTAGAATTAGTACAGGCAGGTATCTATGGGTAAACACGTAGCCCTTTTGGAAATGGAGTCAGAATTTTCCCTTTAATTTTGTATTTTGTGACGTCATCTGCAAGATGCTTTCCTATGTGTTATATGCTGTATGATTCCATGAATTCACCTTTTCCTAGTTTTTGATGAAATAATAAATCTTCTCCAGGTATGTATGTAAATACACGTGTCTACTGATGCACAGGTAAAATGGTATGCATCCCGGTGAGAAAATGGACATTTTCAAATGAAGTGGTACGTGTCTAGCAAGTGACGTTGCAAAATCAAGAATTTGAAAATTCATAACTCTTTGACAGATTTTTGTCAAACCTTTCATGTTTTTTTTTTTTTATTAAAATCAACTTAACTTCAGGATGGACTTTCCCTCGAATATCACTCAAATATCACTCAAATATCACTCAAATATCACTCAAATATCACTCAAATATCACTCAAATATCACTCAAATATCACTCAAATATCACTCAAATATCACTCAAATATCACCTCAAATATCACCTCAAATATCCTCAAATATCACTCTCTACAGACTTTCCCTTGAATATCACTCTTATATGTTATCTCTACAGAAGCACTGTGCGCCGTACATCAAGGGGGTGCGGACCACGCCCGATGTCCTGCGGGAGTATGAGGAGGAGTTTGGCTACCTGGGGCCCTTCCTCTTCTCCCATGTGACCAAGCTGCGCTTCCAGACCAACCCCACGGCCAGCCAGAGTAGCGCACCCCTGACCTCCCGCTCCATGATCACCATACCACAGGTCCGGACTCCAGCTCTAAGAAAATCCCCCAAATTCTGTAAAATTCCCCCTCTGGATTAGTTTGCAACTTATTGACAGCTCACTTTCTGCTGAGTCGCGCGACATCTCTTGGAGACTTTAAACATGTTTTGATGTATTCAGAGACCTGTCTCCAGAAGGTCTCAGAGACGTCGCGGAGACTTACATTGCCCATGACTGGTGACCGTGAGACATCTTTGAGACCTGCTTGAGACCAAGGAAACTGAGGAAAAAGTGGATGATAGATGAATTTGTATATCTATGTATACCGGTATCTAGATAGAAAAAAGTTGTGGCGATGTTGCCTTAGTGAAAGCACAAGCCATTTTCTGGTCTTGTGAGTCGCAGCCGGCGCTGTGACTTCTCCGTCAGCAAGATAGGCCCTCATAAGTCAGTTGATTTTTTGACACCTGATTTAAGTCCGAATCTGGGCCATTCCCAACTCTGGTGGAAATTGACACAGAGATTAATAGAATGCATGAAAAGCCTTGGTGTAGCACTGCTTCTATTGAGGTTAATCATAAAGTGGAAGCTGAAAATATCGTTCTCGATCATGATGTTCAAGCCTTATGATTCTCCGCAGGGTCGACCATCCACTATCATCACGCAGGGCCGGTCCCTGTCATCGAGCTTCAGCCCGAAATCTTCCCAGCAGGCACTGCTCTCCCCCACCTCTCCCCACGTGGGCCTCCAGAGGGCGTTCTCCACCTCAGGGCTCGGGGGGAATACGTCAACACCGTCGTCATCGAGTCAGGCCAAGATCGTGCTGGTGTCGGCTGCAGCCTCAGGCAGGAGCTCGTCGCAAACGGTGAGGAACTTTACTGTAGTATTAAGGGCTACAAATATACTATTATGAATCCTTGAATAAGCTGAAGTAGATAAAATTTAACTAAATAAATTGAAGCATTGAAACCATTGCTAATACTTACATTCATCGTAAATGGTGAGACTCTTCCAGACAGCAATGTAAGTTGATATGGAGTAAAGTGATATTATACCTGTAAAAACACTTTTACAACATGCATCCTTGAGACTTGATGTGTCCAGAGTAATGCTAATTTATCACATGGCTAGATAAGGAAACAAAAGGATAAATTGCAGAGTAAATATAAAGCTGTACATGTTTCCATTTGTCTATAAATGCATTTTCTGCATCTACGAATGAATATATTGCATGTAAAGTATCTGCCAAACTCCATACTGCCTGATGGGAATGGTGTATATAACCAGTGCAAAAATGCCTCAATGGTGCATAAGGAGTAAACTCCTTATTTACCAGACTCTATACTGCCCTACGGGAATGTTGTATAATACTAGTGCGAAAATGTCTTGACGGAGAGTTTCAGTGCACACTGATTTCCCATTGGAATACCAAAAGAGTGATGAAATTGACTTCAAATTAATTTGCTGCCCTCAGAGTCCCGTGCTGAGCAGTCACAGTGGCAGCACGCCCGCCACGCCGACCTCCAGCATCTTCAAGCTCAACACCAAGCCCGTCATCACCAAGCAGATCGGCGGCAGTGTGGGCGTGGCCTCCAGCCAGACGCTGGTCGTCTCTCCCACGCCCGGCGTTGTCAAGGCGGAGCTGAAGTCGCCCCCGGCAACACCCACGACAACGGCATCCACCAACATGCTGATGTCACTGGCTCAAGCGGCTACCATGCAGGCCCCGATCCAACCCTCGAGTGTCGAAGACCCCACGCAGGGATTATAGGTGCCCACGAACGGCCTGGCATTTTTTACCTAAAGCCCCAGCCACTGACCGGCCGATGAAAATGACTCATACTGATGCAAGTGATCTGCACGCTACACTATGCTATGCATAATGCATTAATGTATCCATACATATACATGCACTGTGAATTTTGAATATAGTGCTGAACTTACATCACATTGCTCACAGGAATATTCTATGCTGTTTCTTTCATGATTCACTTGTGCGTAGTGTTGATAAATGCTCCTGTACAAAGAATATTTTTTTTGCATCTCAGTGGCCTTTCTTTTTATCCTACATAGGTCGTGTTAAATGAAGGCCACTCTTCCCCGGCGTATAGCGTTGGCTTCTGAAGGTGTAGTCCCTGTTGACATTGAAGGGTTCATGTTGATTGTAAAGACTTCATTGTGACTAATGATCGTTGAGTGTAAACAACACCATGCAAGGGTTGTAGTGTTGCCTATTCAAGCTTGGACCCTGTTTACACTGACGGCTTTATTATCTAATAAAGTCTGCATTAGTAATGATTGTAACCAGTCCATTATATGCATAGAGCATTGCCTATTGAATGGGTAGACCTATTTCACACTGAAGGCTTTATGTTAATGGCAGATCCTGTATCATGTGTAGTCATCTGTGAATGTTAACAACCCCATGCGGGCAGAATAGTGTTGTCTACTGGAACTGCTGGCCCAGTTCACATTTAGGGCTTCATGTTGGTTGTAGCTCTCTTAGTATGAAGTGTCGTCTGTGAATGTAAACAACACCTTGCAGAGGGTATAGTCAGTGTTGCTTACTGGAGCTGCGAGCCCAGTTCACATGGAGGGCTTCATGTTGGTTGTAGCTCTCTTAGTATGAGGTGTCATCTGTGAATGTAAACAACCCCTTGCGGAGGGTATAGTCAGTGTTGCTTAATGGAGCTGCGAGCCCAGTTCACATGGAGGGCTTCATGTTGGTTGTAGCTCTCTTAGTATTAGGTGTCATCTGTGAATGTAAACAACCCCTTGCAGAGGGTATAGTCAGTGTTGCTTACTGGAGCTGCGAGCCCAGTTCACATGGAGGGCTTCATGTTGGTTGTAGCTCTCTTAGTAAAAAGGTGTCATCTGTGAATGTAAACAACCCCTTGCATGGGGTATAGTCAGTGTTGCTTACTGGAGCTGCGAGCCCTGTTCACACAGAGGGCTTCATGCTAGTTGCAGATCCATTATTACAAGCTGTCATCTTTGAATGTAAACAAGCCCATGACATAGTTATAGCAGAGACTACTGGAGCTGTGGACTGTGCTTAAAGACTGGATGTTGTATGCCAATGTTCCTTATGTTACTAATGTGATCATCTCTTTAATAAAATTTCTTGTGTAAGAGATTTCATGTTAAAAAAATTCACCAATGCGCATTCTTTAATCCATTAGTTATATGCTGGTAGCGGCAAGAGCGTTACACAAAATAGCTGACTTCCTGTTCCATTGTAAACAGCCGCATGTATGGATTCTACCATTATAATTGTAGACATGCACCTTGTTTCAATGAAAACATAAAGACATATTAATGTATTCGCATAATGTGGTACTGAGTAACGTACATAATTCTCCTGTGGAGGTTCCGAAGCTTACAACTTATGGTATCCCTTCAAGCAAATAGGCCGCATTCTGTTTACATTTGTATGGAGACGTTTTTACAGTGGCTATCATTTTGCTGCTTGAATCTGTGCGATAAAAGAAGTGTGGTTATTTCGTTCAAACCACTCGTGGCCTGGCATCATGAATGTAGTTTAGGGCTGTACCTTTTGATGTCACTTTCTAAGCTTCATTCGTTTGCGGACACAATATCCTACATTTGCAACTTGGCCGTTTCTCTGTGGTTCTTTTATGCACGCACAAAACGAATTATGGCGAGAGCCATGCTTGATGGTAGAAAGATTAGTGTTGTGGGAAGTAATTTTAAAACAATTTATATTTTGGATGTAGCACGTGTCATGATTTGCCCATATATGGTACACGGTGCATGAGGGCTTTGCCACCTCATGATTATTCATCATGCAATTCCTAACTCTTTGTCAAATGCGCCCTTTTCACAATACACACAAATCCCATAGAGCAGCAATTCTTCTTGCACACAAAGGGTTAAATGTATTATTATTAATTATTTGTAACAAGACTGAAAACCAACTCTGAAATGTCCCTTGTTGTCATTAGGTGTTTGTGTAGATCATCAGCGAACTGTTAAATATGTAAATATGCATTTTGTACATTTTGTATAATAAATCTACCTGTCAACAAAGAACGAAATGTGTAATGCAAGTGTATATTTCTCCTACTATTGCCTCCTTTCATTAAATCTGTGATGATGTTGCTTATTCCTGACGAGTTTCATGACTTATGCAAATGGGCTACACTGCTTTTCAGCACCTTCAATGTGTTTTTTTTTGTACTAAAATGTCAAAGGCAGCAGGGAGAGAAAAGGAGATACATGTAAGTAGAAAAAAAAAGAGCGATGCAAATCCATGGCTAGAGATATAGGGGGGCAGGTGTGGAGGGGAGAGATAGTGAGAGAGAGAGAGAGAGAGAGAGAGAGAGAGAGAGAGAGAGATGGGGGGGGGGGGGAAGGGATGACATGAAGAGAGAGAGAGGGGGGTTGGTGATCGAGAATATAGGGGAAGTAAGAAATAGGAGAATATGAAATACGGTGAAAGTCAGGAGAGGTTACAGAAAGATAACGGGGGTGTTGGGGAGGTAGGTGAGGTGAGAAAGAGGGAGAATAGGGAAAATGGTGAGAGAAAGACAGAGAGATGACAGAAAATTTGAGGGGATGAGGAAGTGGGGAGGTGAAAGAGAGGGAGAAATATGAAATAAGGTGAAAGACAGGAGGTATGATGGAAAGATAGATGGAGGTAGGGGAAGTGAGAAAGGGAGAATATAAAGTACGATGAGAGAAAGAGAAAGAAAAGGTGGGCTAGAAATGGTAAGAGATCAGACCAGAATATGCAGACTAAACAATGTTCGACTTTACAAATGCGAACGAAGTAACCAGCGATTTCAGTTTGGAGTCTATTTAATGGAAATTCATAACAGAAAAACAAAGTCTGACAAAATGTGTTATGAAAATGCAATCTATGCAAATACTGGTGGCGCCTTATACCTCTCCCTGATAATTTACATTTGATAAAAAAATATGTGACAGTACTTTTATTCCACTTTTATCACTTCATACAACTTGATATATCTACGATTTAAATCGCAATGAACTGCCATCACAATAAATAAACATGCACCGCCGACCAATTATTAACATGTTTTTTGTTTTGTTTTGTTTTTCAAATTCGAGAGAAAATAAACATGTACAGTATATCAAAATATGCACTTGCCATTAAATCTTCCTTGGTAAGATTTCATTTCATACCATTAAAACTTTAGACACATATTAAAGAACTAGTAGCCAAAATTTGATTTCCTTTGCACTTTATTGTAATACCAAATACACAAAGCGACACTTTTCAACACATAAGATCCTTGCGGTCAGTACTTTACACATGTTCAAAGAGTGGTAATAATTTCACCAGTCGCCAGTGGTTATACACAACAGCTCAAAGCAATTGGCATAGGGAAAGGGAAAGGGAAGAAAGGGAAGGAGCCGCAGTTTTAAACCACGGTATATTTTGTCCAGCTCAGCATGAAACATGATGCGTTAGCCCAAAAGCATCGTGTTTCATGCTGAACTGGACAAAATATACCGCGGTTTAAAAAAGCGGGTCCTTCCTTTTCTTCCCTTTCCCTGCCTCTATGCCAATTCCTTTGAGCTGTAGCGTATATAGTTACATATACATTTACCCCACGTTTACCAAACATGAACGTTGTCATTATCTTTGGTATAGCAATGCATTGGAGGAAATCACACTCAGGCAGCAAGTTGATTTTGATAACATCGGACAAACTGAAGAGTGTTTTGGGGCGGTTTCGAAAAAAAAAATCGGACGAATTATACATTAAAAATTCATAAAAATTATGCAAATCAAAATCTTCAATCCTGTTTTCATGTTTATCCAATTCCACCGGTCCGCAGTTCACATATTATATATTGTCTTTATTAATATACTGCGCACAACAAGGCAATTATATACGTCACATGTGGAGGAACTCAACGAGCCGACACTTCTTTTTACTTTTGTTTGAAAGAAACTGGCCATGAAGGACGTCAACACTTTATAAACGAAAAATCAACCTCACGATTTGCCATCCTTTCGCCGGCCTTATTTTCTGATATGTATATGCTTGTACAATCGAAATATTTTTTTTTTTATAAAACAAAGGTGAGTTGGATAATTTGTGATACTCAAATGAAAGCGAAACATCACATGCATCGTTTTACTTCTCTTTGATTGTGTCAACTCATATTGTCTCTGAAGTTTAAATATTAACACAAATCTTCGTTGATCGTTTCAATATATCATACATAACATTGGAAATGTTAAAGCGAAATGGAAGATTTTTTGTTTGCATTCCTTTGCCGAAACAAACTTATCAATTAAGTAAGATCAAAATTAATAACACGTTCTAACGTTCATCTTAAGCTTGATGACACCATTTTCAAGCTATAAACTGCCCTATTTTCATTAAAGAAAGCAAGTGATAAATCAATCAGGTTTTATTTCTTTTTAAAGTTTAAGACTGTTTAGAAGTACCCAGTTTATCCTAATGACACCCACAATCTGGAAAAAAAATATTCACCTTGCTCCGAGACTCTCCATCTAACATGATGTGGTGTTCCGTTAACATCACTATGGAAATGGCGGACACATTTGTCGAATTTACAAGATTACAAATGTCCCATTTTGTTTCTTGCTTCCTTTTGTCAAAGAGAGGAAAGTACAGTCTGAAATATCACTTTCGTTTCCATGTTTTTTGTTGCTTGTATATTGGCGATATGTGCGCCTTTGATAAATACATGTATTTCATTTTAGTTATTTACCATTTTAGATCTGAATGGTTAATTGTTTCGCTTCAAAACTGAGATTTCGAAACCTGTTTTGATGAAAGACTCTTTTTTGGTCAGCACATTTCATAACATAAATCAACAGCCTTTGTCTCCAATAGTCCCTTTAAACTGTAGCGTTTAATAGAAAGACACAAACCGCTTCAATTGGAAACTGGACGTTCCGAACAAAATGTAATATTTGTAATATAATCCTGATCACAATATTGAGCACATGGGTTGCTGTGGATTATAAGGGGAAGGTATGGGGTTAAGGGAATTTGAGGTTTCTTCCACATTGCTTCCCCCTCCCCCCAACCCCGCCTCTTCCACACTCACCCCACCCCCAAATACAAAACAACGATGACAATATAAACAATACTGGACGGCCCATTGTTTGTGGAAGCTGTGATGTTATTGGAAGTTGAGACAACGTGCTTCCTTTTTTTATAATGAAATACTGTGGATAAACACGAATAAATAGAAAATTAAATCGTAATATATCAGTTTTTCAGTGAGAAATGCACTTCTGGAAGGTCCGTTTGTGATGCAACTGGAAGATGAAAGTCATGAATTTGACTTTCCAAGCTCATGAATGCGCATTGATGGCGGGAAAAAGCCCATGACTGGAAGAATTCATAGTTCTAATTTTCAAGAAAACCGAAAACTGTTCGATTCAAAGATGTCTTATTTAGTAGTTCAAGTAAGTAGTAGTTAGTAGTGGATTGGGTGGGTGGGGGAGAGAAATAAATTTCAAGAATGACGCTGTATGTAGGCCCTACATGTATCATTAATCTGAATGTCCAGATTTCTCATGTTCCTTTGGTTTGGATGCTGGTCTGACGACTTCAACGAAAGCTCGAATAGGATGGTCACTTTCCCGCCCAAAGAAATAGGGATACCTCGTTATATTCCGCGAAAACTGCTTGTATAATGCTCCCCGCGATATCAGATCATACACCCACTGCGGATGGATATCGGAGCAACTCTTAAACGTCATGGACGCATGCCGATTATAGCACCGTGTCTTGAGAGAAAGGAAAGGATCGTCGTCTTCCTCCGCGATCGAATGAAGCTCCACGAATTGCATGATGGTCGCATCGATGACGTAGCCCTTCCACTCCACGACCCAGTGACTGATCGTCGGCGTGTCCGGATTCGCCGTTACTCTCTCCACCTGACGACTCGCATGGTGATCTTGCTGCTTAGATTTGGTCTTCATTTTTGGAGAGTTTCGTTCCCGCGCAACATCAGAATGTCGTCTGCTACGGAAAATATGTGCGATGCGACGCTTAATGGAATGCGCTCTCGTGCGCGTTCGCGTGCGCGCGCTCTCCCGTTGAGGTGGTTTCTGATTGGTTGGTCTGTGGATGATCCAGCGTACGCGCCGCGGTGGAAGATCAACGGGGTCGACGGGCTTGATGTCCGAGAGGAAAGTGACCAGTCTCCTGGTCACCGCCCAGCAGTCGACGTCCAGTCGGCCGAGTCGTTCCTGGCTGCTTGCACAGTGCTCCTGGAAGAAGTGTTCAATGGTCTCCTGATCGTCGCATTTAAGTTCCTGTCTGTTTATCACGCGATCCATTACGTCATTACACGGGATCGTTCTCCAGATAAACTAGCCAATGGTTTAAATACTGGATAGAATGGTAAAAGGAAATTACGTTAGTGTGAATGGGACGCCGTTCACATCATTAACAGGGAGGTGAGAACGTATCTTCCAAATTGTAAAATTAAGTTTGGTATCGCTTATTGGGGCAGCTCTGAACTTGCACAGCCAGTCTGAGGACAAAATGTTTGATGAAGGAAAAACCAAGGTTCCATTCTACCGACGGCAATACACATCGTATCTATTACTGTTTACCAGCTCGTCTTATTCACGTATAGGTTGCTTCGGGCCAGGATCCATATAAACACAACCCGAGAACTACAAGTCCATGCAGAAGTTCTTCCTTCCTCTTGCTATAATTCCTTCCTGACATGTGATCTGTATAATACCACTGCTGCGATGGCTCATGAAACATAAAACATTCAGAACTTAACACCGCGCATTGTCAATATCACAACCAATTTAAGAGTAGAGACATATATGCGAAGCACGTTATAATGACCGTGTATCAAGGTACAATGAATATATAGTACCGTAACAGTTCGGCGACTCATATCAAAATCAGCACGGCTCTGGTAAATATTATGCTTGCACTTCAATGTTAATGATTAACTGAGATGAAGTTGCACGTACTGACAGCACTGCGTAACGTTACATGGCTGCTTATCAAACTTCAAATCTGATCGCGTTTCCGATTGTTATTCATCTCCTTTAGGATAATAATTAAGTATATCTTAATCACCTACGTACTCTCTGCCACCATATAACCTACCAGACACATCCTCATATTAAGTTAATGCAGGGATAAACGAACGTCGGACGGATTCATGGCGAAATGGTTAGAGATTGTTTACAAGTTTTCCACGCAATGTCCTGAATTCAAGACTACTCCGCAAAAGCTCGGGATGGCTGCAGCAACAACTGTACGGTCCATATATCCATTTCAAATTTATTCTGCTGAATGGTGAAAACGAGGTCAGCATACGTTTCTACAGCACCTAGCCGCCACTCCGGGGGAAGATTTCAGAGCGATTTGACCTCAGCATAATAAATGATTGTACATGTCTTGTATTTTCCAGTCCCGCTCCTGCACCACGGGCTTCTCCCATCCCAGTGCGATACGGTGCCTTAGTTCGCGCGGGTCGCTGTGCGGAGACATAAAATTGATGCGTTCACCTAGTCACGTGATGCACGCTCGCGTCAAGAAGGTATAATGGGAGATTGAAGTGAGGCAGGGGATTGACCCAGGTATACGGCGAGCGGAGTCCAAACTGCAAAGAAAGGCGAGACAAGAATAACAACGAGACATACTTGTGGACAAGTATCAGGTGGTCTGCATTGGCAAATTCATGCACAGACATGGACTGGAAAATGCACGGTGAACTATAGACCTTCATTCGTGACACCATCTATCCATAAGCAATGTGAGACATCGCTCAAGAAAGCTCATAGGGCACTATTATACTAACATTTCAGAGAATTTCCTAAATGGTAACATGTTTATGCTAACGTGATTAATAGTCATGTAAGAGAATGGGGCGAGAGAAAAAAGAATTGGAAAGAAAATCTCAAAGAGCATGACAAAGTGAGGGATAGAACAGAAGAAGATGGCAAAATAAACATTGCAAAAGGAATGCAAAAGTTGACCCTACCCACGCCAGGAATCGAACCGGGGGCCTCGAGATCTTAAAACGGCGCCTTACCTATTGAGCCACAAATCTTCCCATTCACTTAACACGTAATGCCCAGCAGGGGCTAGAATGATTAAGAAATCGATATTCAAGCTGAAGTTTCACCATGATCCCGACATCTGATTAAAAAATGGAGATGACGTTCCGGAAAGCTCGTAGACTCAGCTACAACATACTGAAATTTCAGCGTGAAAGCTTGACATATGAGTGAGATACATCTCCTAGAAGCTCGTCATGTCATTTCATAAATACCACTTCCATTGACATAACACGGAAGTGCGATTTTGACATTCATGCGTATAATGAAATTTACACCGTGAAGACGTCATCAAAATGAAAAATGAAGGCAATTCCTACTATGAAGCGAGGTCTCAGCTACAACATACTGAAATTTGGGAGAAAATTGACCATGGATTACTGAGATACACAAAAGCGGGTAAAAAAGTTCATGACGTCATACATGAAAAATCATTTTTTCGATTCATATGGCAATATGATGACATCAACATAAATTTAAAAGGTAAATCGAACATTAAATCACATCTAACTTTCCCACTCTTTCAGAATATTGAAAAAAAATTGGGGGTCACCAGCCATTCTGAAGAGCTATGGCCGATTGAAGGTAGTCATGTTTTTTTACTATATTTGCACACAAAAACGTATTGACGCACGCGCAGACTTTGAACTTTGACGCACCCGCACGACCTTGTTATTGCATGGAAATGGCTCAAAATGACAGGATGTGTTGTATGTAGTGTCAGTAACATGAATCCAGTAAAAAAACGAAATTTTGACGTTTTGTTCGCGTTACGCACGGAAAAACGCGCGAACGCGCGCGTACGCGCGGAAATTTTTGAAATGCTAGAAATGGCCTGAAACATAAGCAAAACAATTTTAAGTTGATTTGGAGCATTTTAAAATTTTGTGCGCGCGTTTTTGCACTAACGTACGCGTACGCGCGCGTTTTTATTCATTGAAATTAATTGGCTACTCACTAATTATATGCATGCTAAATTTCATTACACAGAGATGACTAGTTCTAGAGCTACATGAGATAATAGATTTTCATTTAATTGCTTGTAGATGACGTCACGATAACGTCATGACCTTGAAAATCTTGCTGGAACATGTTCACGTATATAGCAATAGATGATAAAGATTTCATGAAAAAATGTCCATGCAATGTTGAGATATCAATGCCACAAAAATTAGGAATAAAAATAAATAAATAAATAAATAATAATAAAGAAAGAAAATTCGGACGAAAACAAAAGGTGATCTGCATGGCAGACCACCTAAATATGAGATCAGAGGACTTGAACTTGAGTCATAAAGAATGGATGAGTGTCGGGGAGAGGGCTGCGGGGGAGGGGGGGGGGGAGGAGGGGATAGGGTGGAGAGCTAGGAAGGGGGAGGATATGGGGAGGGGAAGAGAGGTGAGGTAGGGGGAACACAATATTAATCACAACTCTACGTGGCTGCTAAGTTAAGGCCGTCACACTTAACGATATGGTTGAAGTCGTTATCGTAGATATCAATTAAGCGCGAGCCTAAACCTATTGTCAATAGATACAAGAATAATTCGATTTGACATTGATTTCTAAACACTAAAGGGTATTACATTTAACGCAAAGACGCTATATATCTAACATCAAAGTTTTTCATGGTGTGCTACCTTTTTATACATCGACACTGTGTTTTAATTATTTTAATAGAACCCTCATAATTGCAGTGTAGCCCTCCCCCTCCCCCCCCCACACACACGTATACACACACACACAAAAAAACCGCACCTCGTTCTTCAGTGAGCTATATCCGCTGAGAAATGATAATAGGCATTCCGTATACGAAAATAGGCATTGAGATGAGGCACTGTCATTATTATAGAGGGCTCCAAGCATGCCAAGTTTGGGAAATAAAGTAACCAAATTTAATGGGCTTACTCATCGTTGTTAAACGATTGAGTAGAGAAAGTAAAAAAGGAATACAGGTAGGGGCCCCCATGTAGGAATCTAAGTTTTCCCGCTCATCTTGTCATGCCAATAGGCCTTACCCATCATACTGAAACGAGTGTAGTATTTCTACATAGAGCCTGTGCCGTTTTTGTAATGTATTCACGACTGCGTTAAATACTACATCCACCTGTATTCCGTGACACAGTTTCAATGGGTAGAACGCACACTGGATCTATACGTTGCTGCTACTCGGACAAACCTTGGACAAGCTAAGGGGTTGTCATTAGAAACGCATTGTTTGAACGATGTGCATCAAATTTGCATCCTCGAAATAACGAGACATATTTTCTTTAAATATACAAAGTGTATGCGCACCTTTCAAACAGTAAGCCTTTATTCACAATTACCTTTCCGCAAGTGAGTAGTAACGCAGTATTAAAACAAATTGCTTCTCGTTATTCAATTTCCAATGGGTGGAACGCACTCTGAATCTATATTGGTTGTTGCTACTCGGGCAAACCTCGGCCAAGCTCTTGGGTTAATTGTTTGAAAGATGTGGATAGACTTTGCATACGTAACGAAAATGGTCTGTACGTTTTCATAAATGATAAGATATGAATACATTATAAAAACGGCTATTAACGGCATCATACCTGTGCTCTCTTATGGAGCAGAAACATGGACCACAACTAAGAGACTGGAGAGAAAAATTAGAGTAACCGAAAGGGCTATGGAAAGAATTATGATTGGTGTTACAAAGAGGGACAAAGTTAGAAACCAGGATTTGAGAAAGAAAACTTAAGTACGGGACATAGTACAGGAAATTAAATCAAAGAAATGGAGGTGGGCTGGTCATTTGGCCAGGAGGAAAGATGATAGATGGATATTAACCATCTAGACCCCCAGAGCTAACACCAGAAGAAGAGGCAAAGTACGAGGTACGTGGATTGACGATATTAGAGAATAGGGTAGTGTGACATGGAAACGAACGGCACAAAATAGATCAATATGGAAAAATGATGAGGAGGCCTTCCTTCAGCAGTGAAGAGAAATAGGCTAAATAGAATCAACTCCTTATCATGTAAATGCGCCATTGCGGCATTTTGCATTGGCAATACATATCATCCCCATGTGCATAATATATTTGTATGGAGTCAAGCTGAGAAGGGGTTAAGAAACAACTAGAGCACACTCGACAGCCTGTAACCCAATTAGAGACACCCCTGTCTCCATTACGGTCCTCTCTGTCCTACCCATCCCTCACCATCTTAATCTGATGATCAGCGAGTACACCCACGCATATTTTTCCCATGCAACGCCGCATAACCCTCCTCTCAGTTTCAGTTTATGTACTACCAAGTTTTTAACATATCCTTGGTACTATTAACTCCACACAGACCGAGAATCGCTTCCATTTATAGCCAGATCATCGCAGTGTCATATAACCGGCCTGTTATCATTATTAAAAACCCTGGTAAGATGTTGTTACACATATCATAGCAAGATAATGTCATTATAATATCATAAATTGAATAGTAAAAGTCAACCCATATCTGTTTACATTCGTACTATGATATCATTGCGATCTGCCCTATGTTTTCCCACACTGTGTACAAACTCATAAGTGAACTCGACTGTGCCATTCTCTTAAACCGGTCTGCTACACACTGGTATATGTAATACATGTATTTCATCTGCCTGTTGCATAAGTAGCATCTCGCGATTTTCTTATGGAATCCAGCTTCCTCGGCGTACCCCCCTCCCCCTCCCTCCCCCACCCCCATCCTCGCTCGCTCCCACCCAGCTCTCTCTCTCTCTCTCTCTCTCTCTCTCTCCTCTTCCTTTTCTCTCTATCCCGCCCTCCTTTTCTATTCCATATTTCTTCCCCCACCATCCCACTTCAGAATTTCACAATGCAATTTCTTTTTCGCAATAAAATCATCTATTGTCTACACCTACACCTACACATACAGACACACAACTTACGATCTCCCCCTATCCCCTTCTTCCGGCTATGTTCTTTTCTCGCTCTCATTAACATTTTTCAATATAGGCTAAGCTAGTATACTGTACACACTATTCTGCTCCTCGAAACAGTCGTACGACTGAATGGTTAATTTATTGACGATAATATGTGACCTGCATTACATACTAATCTTCGCCTACCTCATGTCCTGCTTTCAGTCTCCAGGTCTAGCATGCATCACTTCAGCAGATGAATTACGACGTGTCTTGCTGTCTTAGTTCCGAGGACTGATACGAAACCTGTACGACTTGCGCAAGTGAACATCTTGAAAATAAACGCGCAACATGTGCAAAGCATAATTTGGAACATCATGTGTGGCTCGAAGCTTCATGAACTACGCGATACAATATACTCATCGCGTCAATCGGCACGATGACTACGAGTGCATTAGTCTCTCAACCGACATAAATATTATTTCCCGTGAATGCTCTGATGATCACGCAGTCACATAACCTCCTAATCCTCCACTGTCAGTGAGGAGACTACGTGCATGCTCTGGAATACGCCCGCGGTCGCCGATCCCGCGCTCGAAGGAGACAGCCGTGCGTTCAACGCCGGAGTTCGCCGAGACATCCCATCTTGCCAATCGCGGGGAGGTTTCAGCTACGCATGCGATTCGTGTTTACAAACAACGTAGTGCCCGAGGCCTCGATCTCTATGGCTTCACCGCTGCGCATGTCTTCGCGCAGCTAACTTCCGCACAGCTGTTAAACATTCCGAAAATCCCTCCCCTCCGACTGTCACATATAAACACAGACACACCGGATGCCAGGAAGGTTGGGAAGGAAGATGATGAAAGCAATCTTATCAAAATAGAGACAATTATCATGGCACGAAGAAGATAAAAGGAGAACAGAACGCTGCAAAGCTGCAAAGTCCGAACACATTACCGAACACATTGACAATGTAGTAGTGCATAATAGCGGTTTGTTGACAATGAAGCAACAATCGAATTGGGAATCCTTTGTTGGAAGTCCATTCGAGCGTTGTCATTATAGATACTCGGGTGCCAAGCTTCGTGACCACCCCCCCCCCCCCCACCCCCCGCCGGCCCCCTCACCCCTCCCTCATCCCGCCCATTACCCCACACGAAGATCGTCCCAAGATATCGATCCATGCGATTGTTACCACTGAACATGCGCACGATGTTTTCCTTTTGAGGAACCTTGTATAGAACTAAACCACGGACTGAATTTGTTTTGTAATTGTCTGTAAATATGCACACGGACCACAGTAAATACATGGTGTGTCCACATTGTGAATTATGCAACTTAGCAAGGAATTAACATGTTCAACTGGGGATTAAAAAAAAATAGACGCTTCTCTGGCCCAATTCCAAATATCGTTTGCTGATCCCAATCCCTTTCTGTATGGCATACGTAGTACGTCTACACACAACACGCCACACCCTCACTCCCCCCTTCTTCCCCCTACCCCGGGATGATCAGAACAGGCGGGAGACAGCAAGTGTTTCCGGGGGTGAGGGGCCCATCAGTGCATATCTGGCGGAGCCAAGTAAGGAGACACTTTAAGCCCTCCTCTGCCAGACTTCATTGTAGCCCTATGGGAATGATATGTATTACAAGTGAAAAATGCCTCAAAAGCGCTGTATTCAAAAGAAAAGCAAATGTTATAGTGGTCTCTTATGAGTTTGTACAGGCACGAATGGAAACCGATTCATATAGCGAAGAAATTGGATCGTTTAGATATCTTAATGCACTTACACCATGTACATGGTCTATCGTTACGCGGACAACATTTAAAAGGAACCCTTTGAAATGATGTCCGCGTAACAAGAAGGATTATGAAGAATATATGAACGAGAAGAATATATGAGGTTGCGATGGCGTTGAAAATGTGAAATCAAACACAAACAAATTAATAGAGACGTTTATCAATATAATCAAAGTTTATACATTAGGGAATCCATACAATCTATATAAAAAAAACGTTTCAGTATGACTTAGCTGTAGTCAATATGCATTTGCTTTATTTTCAAATAGTTCACATATGTTCTTTTGTTGAAAGAAGAAGTGAAAACTTAGTTGTAATGTGACGAAGTATGATACTATTTACATCATACGAACTACTGTATTATGATTTGTAACCTTGATTAAATTCGATTGTGTATCTACCTTTCTCGCTCGCTTCATATGCCGGTATGTATACATATATATTCCGTATTACATACATTTTTTTTCATAATGTGACCGTCTCCAACGTACTGTAAGGAATCTGCCCAATACTATGACGTAGCATACTAAGATTACGTACACATTTATTATACACAACACACACACATACGACTCTTTACTTACATGTATAATAATATCGTCCTAACTAATACATGGAGTATAAGATTTTAATTTGAATACAGTGAATGAAAAAATGACTATACACATAGGTGTGAAAAAAAGAAAGTACTTAGGAGCTGGGGCGTAGCAGTCAGATACAAGTCTTTTCTTGTCTGTGGGCTGTTTGTGCTATGGGTATGCTTGTTCGGTTGATGTGATATATACGAAGGAAGCACAGCCATGCGCTACCACGTGACAATGAATGAAATGAACCAAGACTACAATAGGACTGAACGAGGAAAAGCTGAAAAGGGATATAATGAACTGTAGAGAGATTATGAAACGTATATGCAACATTCCCCATTTAAACAACGGCAAACCAACGAATGTACCACAAAAGAGAAACCAATGCAGACGATAAAGGAAAAAACAATATCGTAAATGGAGATTACACACTAAAGATTATACGCAACAACAAAGCATATGTACCTCCAAAAGTGGGAAATTATTAAGCTGAAAAAGGAACAAAGTATTAATAATCAATTTATCTAATTATCCTTTGTCACAAACAGAAACAAGCCTACTACAGATAGGACTGAAATTCTGCCTCACACCGCCCCAGGTAGATCCGCTAGAAATCAAGAGAAACTTGAGAGAAGCATTTGAAAAGCAAATGAAACTAAAAACCACTACGCAGGTAAATCACAAACGAGTGATAACCCAAGGCCAACTCCAAGCCAAACTGCAACTCACGAGGACAAAGGTAAATACATGGACCCCGAGAGTCCATGACCCTTATTTACAGATATTTTTTTTGAAAACGTAGAGATAGACATAACTGCGTGTACAGATACCTACAACACTACACAACACAGAGACAACTTATCAAAAGGAGAACGACAAGCCATCAAAAACCTGAAATCAAACATTGATATTGCCATAAATCCGACAGACAAGGGATCGTCAGGAGTTGTAATGTCTAGAGAGGACTACATATCAGAATGGGTACGACGATTATCAGACAAAGACACTTACAAAGAATTTACACATGACCCCACTCTATCCCATCTTGACAAAGTTCAAAAGGTTGTTAAAGAACTTGACACAGACCTACAGACACAGAAAGGTCTGATACCCAAGGATATTGTTTGCCCCAACCTTTACCTTCTTCCAAAAATCCACAAGCCAAACAATTCAGTCCGGCCAATTGTTTCAGGCTTCTCGTGTCCCACAGTACAGATCTGCAAATAACTAGACTTCTACCTGTCGAGGGTAATGGTAATTTCCAACCCACTGAGGTACCAGGTCACAGCAGCCCATAGCTTAGTTGTTTTGTATCACTCATCGACGATTAACAAAATAATTGATGATAGTGAAAAGAAGGGAGCTTAAAGAAAGTTGCCCGATCACTAAGTAAAAAAAAAAAAAAAATGGCAACATGCCAGAAAGTGATATATCGTAGGCCTACGTACACCGAGCGCACACGCGCATTGTTTAATGTACATTGTACATGATTTAACGGTACCGGTACAATGTTTTGGCGTTTTGGCCGTTTGACAAGTTGGAGAAAATTAATGATAGTGTTGACCCCGTACATTATCACATCAGTGACAGTCAGGGTAAGAGCATTATCATTTTTAATGAACAAATATATCATGGATAATTTCATAGGGTTCAAGGGAAACTGATATATAAAGTTGGTCTAGTGGAGAGTCGCGCTGCGTTTTCGCACGCAGCCTATTGCCATGAGCTTATTGGGTTTGGATATATCCCCGCCATGATATAGTATACAAATATTTCATGACCATGAGGGATCTTGTGGAATCTATTTGCACCGAGGTTAAGTGGAGGGCGTGTGGTACTATTTTCCCGAGACCGCAGGTCGAGGGAAAATGGTACTGCACGCCCTCCACTTAACCGAGGGGACCAATAGATTCCACAAAGTTCCCAAATAAAGATCATGAAATATTTGTTTTATATCCTTCATTAATATATTCTTTGTTAATTAATTGAATCCTTACCATGGACCTTGTAGTGCCCATGCTCTAAGCCCCGAATGCAGGAGCCCGATTCAGTTGTTTTGTTATTTCCTGCGGCTTGAGCAAACCAACGGAAATTCAAGTTGCACCTCGGCCGCAACACCGCTGGAGTTCCGGCAGCGCGCCCAATGATTTTCCGCTACAACGCTAAAAAGCTGCTGGAAAGAAATGTATCGCGCAGATTTTGCGTGAGGCGCATTTACCTGGGATGAATCGATGAAAATTGTACCGATCACTAATAGCCCGGATATCGATAGTCCAGAGGGAAAAAAGAGACTATTTTTGACATGACGTCACGAAATAGTACTTTCTTTCCCTCTGACGTCACGAAATAGTACTTTTCTTCCCTCTGAGCTCTCTTCCTCCAAATAGTTCATCTATTTGTGGTCATGTGACACCATTTGAACCAATCAACGCACTGGAATATATTAATGAGGGATATAATATACAACTAACCTATGACCTGGTAAATATATTAACGAGGTGGGGCGAAATGACCATTACTCAAGGCTTTATCCTAGGGTAATGGTTATTTCGACCCCATCGAGGTAATACATTTACCAGTTCATAGCAGCACATTGGTAGTTGCTTTATGTCACTCATCGACAATGAAAACAAAGCAAGATATTTCATTGAAAATTAAGTAAAAGGTAGCGCAGTTTCATTATGTTCATTATATATCATTATGTCTTTCAACGTACAAATTTTCTTGATATCGATACTAGTGCGTGCGCGTACATTTGCGCGAGCAGCCAGCTGTGATATAATACTTGCCCAACAATCACAAAAGGCATTGAGCGAGCTGTGTATGAGTGATATAGTCATGTTTTATGTTTCATATTCGAGTCGTTCCTCCTACCTCCAAAGATTTAGGATGTGGGGATTCCCCGTTTGCATTATTGCGACATGTGTGTCGCAATCCACACTCGGTACGTAATGTTCACGTTATACTAGTCCCCGCGCTTATTTCTCTGCACGAAGCCTTTCAAACACGGTAAGACATTATTATCCTTCCACTTTTTGACGTGTAATTGTTGTATTTTATAGTTTTTAGCTTCACCCTTTTTGTGCCAGATAAAAATGATCTATGAAATTTTGGGGCATGAAGATTAGCAGGTAAGGTAAATACATTTGCAGCATTGTATGCACGTGTACATTTTCCAAAATTCTGTTTGCAAACCTTGGATTACCGGGTTCTAATTAAAAAATGTTTATTCATATCAATTGTATTTGCTCCCCAAATTTCTGGTCCTTATTCAAGATGATCGGTTATATAGGCTTAGGGTGCGTTGATCATATCTTCTCTTAATACTGTTTACAGCATTTTCAAACGTGATACGAAACGCTGATTCAATAAAAAAAACAATAATATCTATGTATGCTTTTATCAATTTCCTAAAGTTAGAATCGATACGCGTTACAAAAAAACCCCTAATTCTTATTGATCAATGCACCCCTTATTGCATTAAAACAGCAGAGTATAGTCAGTCGTTACATGAATAAACAACTTGAAATAACATCATTCATGAAATGGAAAAGGGGAATTAAAACGACGCTAAGCTTATTGGAAATAGACTCCTTCTCATCCAGACATCGGCCATCTCCCCCCCCCCTCCCCTCTCCCTCCCCTTCCCTCCCCCTCTCAAATTCTCGCCTTTCTTTCATTGTCTACTTCTGATGGTCTGATAAAATGTAGAAAGTCGGCAGGGTTTTCAAAGCCTGGCAATGTAAGGGTTAACTCTCTCATTACCATTAACATGAAGATATGTAGTAATTCAATGGGGTTTGCATGTAAGGATTAACTGTCTTTTTGCTAATGGCATAGAGATGTGTAGTAAGTCAGTGTGGTTTCCAGGGCCTGGTAATGTAAGGGTCAACATTCTCATTATCATTGACATGAAGATGTGTAGTAATTCAATGGGTTTTGCATGGCCTGGTAATGTAAGGGTAAACCTTCTCGTTCTACCATTGGCAGGAAGATTTGTAAAATTCGATGCGGTAATATAAGGAATATAGAAATACTAAATACAATCAAATAAAATATTTCAGCTGCACGCAAATGCACGCAAAGAATTTGAATGATAATACACAGCTTGAGATATCATCTTGACAATGATTAAATCTCACAATTCCGGAAACATCCGGAAAGGGAAAAAAATGTCAATTTGTAAGTAAGAAAAATATCTTATACATGTATCTCCGTTTATTCTAGCCTAGGTACTAGTCTGTGAGGTGCATGGACATAACCCAGTCTGCTAACAACTATGTCTGGTAACACAGACTATGCCCCAATCCCATCCTCGCTCCTCCTCTCAGAGGAGCCATGACGTAATTAGGGCGTAGTCTGTTTTACCAGGCTTAGTTGATAACAGACTGGGTTTTATCCATGCAACTCGCAGCCTAGTACCTAGGCTACGTTTATTATTCATTCCTCAATCCTTTAGAATAAATCTGAATGCAGGATCATTAATGGTGTTTCCCTTAATTTTCTTGAAAATTCCAAAATAATCCGTTAAGAAACACAGCTTCGAGAGTCAAAATCACAATCTAGGATATTTCTTTCGCATAGCTTCTTTCCCACGCTACATGTCGGTGCTTAGGAACATGCTCGAGTTGTTTCTCTTTCCTAACACCTCCTTGGTATGACCTTGCAGTGCTTGTACCGCGTATTACTCCGTGATACTATAGTTGAAGTAAACACACGGCGGCAAAGTTCAATTTAGGATGTGGGGATTCCCCGCTACGGTACATTCACTGATCTCCCCACTGACGGGTACATTGCATAGACCCGCTTTATTGCGACATGTACATTTCGCAATCCACACTCGGTGCGTAATGTTCACGTTATACTCACCCTCGCACTCATTTTCCTGCACGTAGCCTTTCAAACACGGTAAGACATTATTTTCCTTCCACTTTTTGACGTGTACTTGATGTATTTCATAGATTTTAGCTTCACCCTTTTTGTGCCAGATAAAAATGATCTATGAGATTTGTAAGTATTATTTGTGAAAATATCCACATGAGCCGCATGATGAGTAAAAGCTTAGGTAAATATATTTGCACTGCACGTGTGCATTTTTCTTTCTTTTTTTGCAAGGATTTTGCTGGATTACCGGGTCCTAATTCAAAAATGTTTATCCATATTAAATGTATTTGCTCAACACATTTCTGATCCATATTTCAGATGATAGGTAATATAGGCCTAGGGTGCTTTTCTCAGTATATAGCGTTTTCAAGCGTGATATATACGTAACACTGATTTAATAACAATGATAATGTTTATGTATGCGTTATTTTTTATCAATTTCCTTAAGTTTGAATCTATAATTCATCGTTAAGAACGTTGATCAATACACCTTAAAAAAGTAATATAAAGTCAGCCGTTACATGAGTACACAATTTGAAATAACATCATTCATGAAATGGAAAAGGGGGATTTAAACGACGCTAATCTTCTCATCCAGGCGCCGGCCACCCCTCCCCCCCCCCCCCCCTCTCTCAAATTCTCGCCTCTCTTTCATCGTGTACTTCTCGTGGTCTGATATAAAGTAGAATGTCGTCAGAGATTTCAAAGCCTAGCATATGGTAAGAGTTAACTCACTCATTTCCATTGACATGAAGATGTGAAGAAATTCAATTGGGTTTGCAGGGCCTGGTAATGTAAGGATTAACTCTCTTATTGTTAATGGCATATAGATTTGTGGAAAGTCGAGTTTTCAAAGCCGAGCATTGTAAGGGTTAACTCTCTCAATACCATTGGCATCAAGACGTGTAGTAAGTCAATGTGGTTTTCACGGCATGGTAATGTAAGGGTAAGGTCTTTCATTACAATTGACATGAATATGTGTAGTAATTCAACGGAGTATTCAGGGTCGGATAACGTAAGAATTAACTCTTATTGTTTATGGCATGGATATGTGTAGAAAGTCGAGTGAGTTTGCAAAGCGTGGCATTGTAAGGATTAACCCTCTCACTACCATTGGCATCAAGATGTGAAGTAAGTCAATGGGGTTTTCAAAGCCTGGTAATGTAAAGGTTAACACTTGCATTGGCATGAAAATATGAAGTAACTCAATGTGGTTTTCAGGGCCTGGTAACGTAGGGATTAACTCTCTTATTGTTAATGGCATAGAGATTTGTGGAAATTGCATTGCAAGGGTTAACTCTGTCAATACCATTGGCATCAAGACGTGTAGTAAGTCAACGTGGTTTTCAGGGCCTGGTAATGTAAGTGTAAACTCATTCGTTACCATTGACATGAAGATGTGTAGTAAGTCAATGGAGTTTTCAGGGCCCGGTCATGTAAGGGTTACCTCTCTCATTGTCCATTGCATGGAAATGTGTAAAAGTCGATTCGGTTTTCATAGCCTGGTAATATAAGCGTTAACTCTCTCATTGTCATTGCCATTGCCATGGAGACGTTAATGGTAGTACGTCAATAAGGTTTTCAAAGCCTGATTATGTTAGGGTTGTTCGCTATGGTCCGCAGCGGTCCGCTCGATAGTGCATGCGTTCAATGGGAGCAATGCCAGCATTGCACACTGACATGAGCCGTACGATTAATAATGTAGACTATGGTTGGTGCGTTTCAAATGTTAACACGGATAGTCTTTGATATTTCTTGAAATGGTCGTAAACACAAGACGAAAAAACACAGTAAAAACCAGTAGAAAAAAAAACATTCGAATTTTTAGTGGTTTCTACTGGAAATTTTCTACTGGTTTGAATATAGAAAGTGAAATGATTTCCAGTAGAAACCATTAGAAAATTACCATTAGAGTACCAGTAGAAACCAGTAGAAATCTCTACTGGATCCAATAGAAGACCAGTAGAATACCAGTAGAAACCCTTAGGAATCCAATAAAGATTCCTACTGGTGTCTACTGGATTTTTTCTACTGGTTTGAATATGAAAAGTGAAATGATTTCCAGTAGAAACCATTATAAGAATACCAGTAGAGTGCCAGTAGAAACCAGTAGGAATTTCTCCTGGATCCATTAGAATACAAGTAGAATACCTACTGGAACCATTAGGAATCAAAATTAAAAATATTGATGTAATAATGATTTGAATCTATTTTAAGATAATCCGAATTATGATATATTTCCTTATTGTTCTAACCTAATCATATCCTACCCTATACTTATTCCTATCCTATCCCATTCCTATCCGAATTACTGCCCTTTCCTTCACACACTTTTATATAATAGTACGGTTATAAGGTTCATAAGATATTGGTTACTACAACTTACATTTAATATTTCATTCACTATCTTATGTTTAAACTTGAAATCATTACTTTGTAAAATGCCTTTTGTCAGGTTAGGTGGAGGTTATCTATTTAAAAGTACAAAATTATGACACGTGAATACATGCATGAATATTAACGAGCATCTCTATTTCTATTGGTTTCCATTGGTTTCTACTGGTCTCCAATACCAGTAGAATTCACTGGTCTCTTATGGTTTCTCCTGGTTTGACTTTGTATTTTTCACACCCCTTTTCAAACCATCAGATCTCGCTGGTTTCTATTGGTTTCTACTGTTTTGACTTTGTAGTTTTCACACTCCTTTTCAAACCATTAGATCTCACTGGTTTCTATTGTTTTCTACTGGTCTCCAATACCAGTAGAATTCACTGGTCTTAATGGTTTCTGCTGGTTTGACTTTGAATTTTTCACACTCATCTTCAAACCATTAGATCTCACTGGTTTCTGCTGGTCGTCAATACCATTAAATTCTGCCTTTTCTACTGGTTTCTACTAGTTTCTACTGGTTTGATTTTGCAGTTCCTCTTCAGACAAGTAGACTCTACTGGTTTATGAAAAACCAGTAGAAACCAGTAGACGCTCTCTATCGGTTCCTACTGGTTTCTATGGGAATTCCTGCCGAGTTTCATGACTTTTGCAAATGGGACAACCTGTCTTTAACTCTCTTATTACCATTAGCATGAAGATGTTATGTAAGGGTTAATCATTCCGTGGTGTGTTTACTTTACTACCTCCAAAGGAAAGACGTCATGGAAAGCGAGTACGCTAAACGTATTCTCACTTCGCTGGGCCAACTTGAACAAGATGAGGGCGCACTTTCGTTTCAAGTGCGAAGTGAACTCGAGAGGGCGATGTTACCGTCATCGCTCGTCTCCAGTTTTCTCATTGAATCATTCGCGGAGACGGATACTGAACTCCGGTGAGTATAGAATCAAAATTGGCCGACACTTTTCTCTGACTAGTGATCGAGCCCTTAAAGTTATATTGGCGAAACAAAAAAAAAACATGAAGCCCCAGACTGTCTAATCCTTATTTCCAAATAATGATATTTGTTCGGATGATGTTTGAAGGATTGCATGGTGGTATGTTCAATCACGAGAAAGGTTTACGGTACACCATGTGTAAAAGTCCTGGGAGGACTGAGATGGAAAAAAAAAAAAAAACGTCTATAGAATTGAAGGTGAAATGGACAGGCGAGAAAGTGGAGATATGAAAGTAGAGTATTCTCTCGAAATGTGAGTGTAGTCTTCAGGAGTGAAGACGGACAGTCAATCTGCCCGAAACGTCGAGTCTACCTCTCTACTCATCAGCTCTTCATGCTTTCTTGTTTACAGTCTTTTTCAGGACTACACTCATATTTCGAAAGAATACTCTACTTTCAAATCTCCACTTTCTCGCCTGTCCATTTCAGCTTCAATTTTATCCACGTTTTTTTTTTCCATCTCAGTCCTCCCAGGACTTTACACATGGTGTACCGTAAACCTTTCTCGTGAATGATATTTGTGTTGGGTATTATCACACCAAGACCATATCCGTTGACCTCATATATAGCATCACTTTAGAATGGTAAGCGCTGGTCATTGGCTTTGAAATTTGGTACAGCCCACGTGAATATCACAAAATACATCAATTTTTAACATAGTATGCGGACACAAGTAGTCCAGCGAACTTGATACTTGAAATAACCTGTTGACTTTCATGCGCTAGACAACTAAGCTCTTTAGAAAAAAAAAATGGGTTTTCTCCTCCCCTCTTGTCTATCTCCCTTTCCCCTCTCTCTCCCTCCCACCCACCCCATTTCTCTTTCTCCCTCCCTCTCTCCCCCCCCCCCCTCTCTCTCTCCCTCCCTCCCCCTCTCTCTCTCTCTCTCCCTCTCCCTCCCTCTCTTTATCTCCCTTTCTTTCTTACTCACTCCCCCTATCTCTCTCCCTCTGCCTCTCTCCCCCTCCTCTCTCGCTATCTCTCTCTCTCTCTCTCTCCCTCTCTAACTCTTTATCTCATATGATATGCCCCCATCTCCCTCTCCCTCCCTGCCACTCTCTTCCTCTCTCCCTCTCTGTAACTCTTTACATTTTTTATGTGTTCTCTCCCCCCCCCCCATCTCCCTCTCCCTCCCCCATTCTCCTTCTCCAGAGAGAAATACCACTGCCTGGAAATGGATGATGTTAAAGAATGCTTCAGCCTGTTCAAGGGGAAATCAAAGCTCTTGCAACAGGTCAGTACAGTCGGCGTAAACATCGTGGTAAAAAAAAAAATCTGCCTTAACCCTTAACCATTAGCGTGTCAATACAAAACAAGTCCCATACATGAGCATGGTTCCTGGCACTCAAAGGGTTAAAATTAATTATACATACATATAATAACCATTCCAAACAGCTTTTTATTAAAGGAATACTTCACCCTGATATCATTTTGGTTTCAATAAAAGGAGACACATGAAATAAACATATTAGATAAGGTTTTACGAAAGTCGGTCAAAGGGAAAAAATATAGTTTCATAGTTTAGATTTTGTGACGTTACGTGCGAGGTGCTCTCCTATACTATGTGTACAAAATAATTCCATAAATTGCTTTCTGTTTTTGACAACGGAATGACATTTTTCGTACAGATATGCGTGTTAAAACGTATTTCTAAAGATTCATCAAATGCTTAAGTAAAAGAATGGATATCTTTTTGAGAAAATTAACATTTTCGGAAAAAAAAATGTACACGACATATGAGAGAGCACCTCGCACGTGACGTCACAAAATTAAAACTTTTAAATCAAATAACTTTCTTTTCCTTTGACCGATTTTCGTAAAAACCTTCACTGATATCTTTCTTGTGTCTCCTTTCAATGAAACTAAACTTGTTTCAGGATGAACTATCCCTTTAAGCTAGAAAATTACATAAATATACAATTGTATTTCACTCTCATCAAATTCCTGTTTGCATTCATGAGATTGATAAAATAACGTAGCAACGTCAAAACTGCCTACTTGCAATTTCCTTTTTTGAAATAAATGGTGGGAATACTGAATAGTACGCAGAACTGTTATCATTATGATCAATACACATAGCTGGAAGATTTAACTCTAAAATGAGTTTTAATGAACGTTGGGGAACTTGTTGGGAAACTAAAGAGAGACAATCATTCTGAATTCTGCATTTTTTTAGGCCCCGCCCCAATTACCTAATTTTGTCTTTCCCTTTTGCCCATATTTCTTTATTTCACAATGAAGAGTTGATTTGTCTTTTTCTTTGACATATTTAGTCGTCTAGTCTTGTTTGACTCTACTTTTGTTTCCGTTTCCTAATTAGTGATCAGTTTATCATGACAAAAAAAAATAATATTTTTGCTCATTAAACACATTGTTATTTCTCTCTCGGTTGATTTCTCATGTACTTTGATAAGATCTTCATGTTATCATTAACTCGTTGATAATTTATGAACAACATGTGAATATATATAAACAAACGTTGTGCATGTAGATGGCAGACATCATGCGCGCGCACTGCAAGGACTACGGCGCTCGACTGTGTCGCAAAGAAGGTGACGAACTTCTCCGGGCGTTTCTGATACTGCTCGAATGCCCTGCCCTCGACGTTCCTGAAGAAAAGTGGAGCAGAGACATCGTCTGCCAACTTGGGGCCGCCCTGGTCAAGTTAAAGCACGAAGGGGAGGAGAATTTCGCCAAACTAGGTGATCACGATTCTCGATATAAGCCAAGGTTGCTCACACACAACGAAAAATCTCATTAAACCACAGGCACCGAGATATCTATTCCCGCATTTCGCATGCCCGAATAGTGACGGAAACCACAAAATCTACCCCATCCCACTGACTTCTTATTCTGTTTTCCTTGTATTCCACCGCTTTTATTTAGACCATACGCAGTAGCATTAGACGATTGCCACTAGGTGCATTGTGCGGTGGAAAACACCGATCGCCAAATCTCGCCTGTTGTCACATCCAAAGCGATGGCTCAAAGATCGCGCACTATCAGTAAAGTTTGGACCGCGGTCGAAATCTCAATAATCACTGAGAATTTTGCGTTCACACATAAATATTTGTTAGTTAGATTCTGACCAAAAAATCAATGTCTGCATCCCAATAATTGACGTTGAGTGTGAATGCCCCTGTAGACAAGGTTTCGTACATGGGTGGAATACGCATGCATTATGTTATCATATTTTGTTAGTGCACCTGTGTAGGGGTACACATACCTTTACGTATTTGTGTGGGTTTTTTTTTTTGTGTGTGTTGTCAATTTCCATACCACATATATGTATAAGGAAATGCGGTTCATGATAACCGTGCAGCCTTATTCGGAGTTTGCTTGCAGTCATGTCTACTTCCGGACATGCCTGCTAAAATATTCCATGTGGCTGCGCGGTGCATTATGGGGCGACTTCCCCCTACAATGCGTTATGGAAAATTGGAAGTAGACTCATTCCTAAATTGACATTACTGCTGTCTTGTGTCTTGTGATCAGTATTGCTCCAGAGCAGGAACACAGAAAATTTGTCTCAGTTTTTTTATGCTTTTAAGCTTTATTCAAGCCGAAGACTTGCCCTTTTGATTTGCAGTAGACAAAAATAACGTGATAAGCAACTCATGACAAAATTATGGACAGCCTCATTATCAACATTAATTCGTCATTATTTTTTTTCTAACACTTACTGCGTAAGGGTATTAGAGAAAGTAATTTCGGAATGCGTACCGAAATGGTGTTGTGGATGTTTCTGGGTCTAACCAACATCACACAAATGAGTGATTCAGTGGTCCGGCATAGAGAACCAAAGTATGACGTAATATGAGCAAGTTGTCAAGACAACTCGTTCTGAACTACATGTATATGGATAGAGCAAACATTAGAGATCATAGCGATCACAGAGTTCCCGACACTAGCCCACTAGACAATGTCGGACCAGTAAATCTCTCTGTGGAGGGATGATGTTTAGAACCAGAGACCTGCATCAAAATGGCTATGGCGACACTAACCAGTACTCTTTTGCCTAGTGGGCTAGTATCGGGCACTCCCAATATAACGAGAGTTCCTGCTGTGATCACCGCTAGTTCACTCTACCCAAATAGTTTAAAGCCAGTTGTCGTGACAACATGCTCGTATGACATCACTCTTCAGTACTCTTGTTTTTCTTCTCGAAATAGTCGCTTGGTGGCGCCATGACTCGCAGCTCATGGAGAGGGCCGTGCTAGTCTTTCTCCAGGCTTTCAAGGCTCAGCACGCAAGTAGTGGTTACAATCACATAAGCTCACCGGAATGCCTGGTCGAAGTACTGAAGCTACTCAACAAGGTACGTGTATGATGTTTTATTCTACGCACAACTTCTACTACTACTCTGCGTTCGTAATGCACCATCATTCTAGTTACACTATCCAGACGCGCAGAGAGGCTAGGTGATTAAGGATCAATCAAAGACTGTGGAAATAAAAAAAAAACGTCTTTAGATTATGGTGTCTAATATGGAACCAGCAGTGCGACCACTATTAGGCCCAACGCATTCCAAATCTTTGATGCACAGTTCATGTTTTAGTTAAATCTAGGGAATCAGCATTTTGTATTTTGGCAATCTGATAAGTTGGGACATGTATGATATTGAAAAGCGCGGGTGCTGTGAAAAATGACCTCGACTTAGTTTGCACATGCGTGTGCTTATGGGACTGAGAAGGTTAACCCTTACAATTAATCTAATCCTAACCTTAATACCATTAATACTATCACTTTAGATGGTATAGTGAACCAAATTACAAGGCACGAGAGGAAAGCGAATGACGCAAAAGGGCCTGAAAGCACAAGGTTCTAGCGCAGTGGTTTGAAGGTTCTTCAGGATCGTCGTCGCATTGCATGACGTAAAATATTCTCGTGCGAAATCTATGGTATGTTGTGACGCAATGGAATTGGCGCATCGTGCGCGACTCGTATTGTATGTCTCAGCTTGGCGCACAATTAAATGACATCTCTCACCACCGTGAATGACATATAGGGTAAATTGTGACGCAAAGGAATTGGCGCATCATCGTGTGCGTCTCGCTGTACAGAGCGTAGTTTTGTGAATGAACATCTTGCTTTCCTCCAGATAAATGAAAACAGCAACTTTATCGTTCCCGTGGATCGCTTCTATTTGGGCGACTTCAATGGCCCATTAAACGTCTTAGGGGGGCATTTCATCAAACATCTGCGCAACGAGGAGATTAAGGATCTACCCAGAATCTCAAAAGAGGTCTGTAAACTTTTACAATTTTGTAGTCATTTATGTGCGTCTCTCTAAACTGAGCGACATAATTATACTGTATATACACTTATACTTCAATTCGTCATTTAGAAAGCGTGTATCAAATTTATTGTGTAGGGGAGACAATAAATTGTTACACTGTTTTTTTTTCTGAATTTTACTATATATATATATATATATATATAGATAGATAAATATTTGATTATAGATATATATATATATATATATATATATATATATATATATATATGACTTATATATCAACTATGTTATCGTTAAATACTTGTTTAAAAGTATAAGAAATGATAGATGCACATCTTGAGCTGAAAAAAAATAGGTTTGGGTCGAGTGAAACAATTTATTGTGAGGCTATTATTTTAAAACCGGAAGTCAAGTATTATAATTTCCCCACAACACGGAGCACTTGTAATCAGCACATTCGGCATTTGTTATACATGATGGAAACTCAATAAACAAATTATAATAAAAACATTACAAAATGCTTGACTAATTCAAATTTATACTTATCCCAGTTATGTGGCTACATATATTATGCTACATATTTTTTGTATTGCTGTGTCTTGGCCTTTTAAATGTGGCAAATAAAATAATACCCCCCTTGCATACAAACATATGCACAAATATGCGCTAACTACAATCCAAATTTGGCAAATCAATCTTTATTTAGATTCTTTCCATCTATTTCGAATATTAAACAAACAAATCCTGAATCTGCCCACCCCCACTTTAAACTGACAACTGTGGTTCAGCGCTGTTACATTTTATTTTACATACTTTTACATATTTTATTTTCTATTGTAGCATTAATATTTGTCTTTGAAACGTTCATCAAATAAAATTCTAAGAACTATTTCTGTAAAATGAAAAATTTCAGCCATAGTTCAGACACATAAAATTATTTGCCAAGAGAAAAAACAGTATTCCAAATGTTACTTGCCTACTAAAAAATCTGTTTTGGGGCCATAAAAACCTTCATTTTTTGCCATAAAACCTTTCACGAACTGTTAAGCTTGCCGAATCTATAGGCAGCATGTGGAGCAATGAAATACGCATTCTGTGCAGAGCGTACACATGTACCATATAGGGACGGGTTCCTAGGTTACAATTTACCCGTGTCTTATTAACCTCGGTCTCCCCTACCCAACTTCTGTGTATCATATAGGATGTGTGGCAACTGAATAAAAAGTCAGAGAGCTGCATTAGATTATCCCTTTACAACAACAATTAAAACAATGTCTTTTACCATGTACACCTCATACTCCATTGAGTATTCATTACTTACCACAAAAAGTATAGATCTGCCCCATTCTTGATAATTTATCCTCAAACCATTATCGATCGCTATGCTTAACTTGGTAGTCTATTGATTAAAGCTCGAAAATAAAGCAAAGTCTTTTGATTTGTGATAAATCATTGTTTTTATCCTGAATTTGCTAAACAGCTTTGCCTGGTTGATCTCCCATTCCTGCTGAGTTCCAGCCAGAAATTTGAAATGTTCAACAATATCGTAAGTTTTACCTTCGCAAAATTAATTTTGTTTAACTGGATGGGAGGGGGGACGGGAAGAGATTTTGATTTCGACTCTATAATTTTTCAAAGTATGGGACTCCAATAATACAGGATAATTTTTGAAGTAGTAGCAGCGTAGAGATGTAGAGATACCATATGCATAGGTCTACATCAGTACAGAGAGTTTTAGATTTCAAATGTGACTGTACTGCCATTAACATTGCGTCACTATTACAACATCCATCCACGTCACACTCAAAGTCACACGCGTTGCAATCTAAAGACTAGAGTGTAGAAACTTAAAAACTAAAATATAAATAAAAAAATAATACAAGAATGTGAGGTGATAATTTGCACGATTTTATTAGCGGGGAAAGATTACAAGCGAACAATTTCATTATTTTCATGAAATACTAATTCCAATCCTTTGTAAAATTACGCTATGCATCCAGACCGCGCATCTCCAGAGATTGAACATGCAGAGAAGAATTGTACCGCGGTTGAGACTCGAAGTCGATAGAGATCACATCCTCAAATCGGCCATGTCCGAAGTGAGCAAACTGAACACGGCCTACGCTTTTGCAAGCCCTCTAGAAATCCACTTCACCGGGGACGTGTCGCTCGGTGTGAACGGCGGAGGACCAATGAAGGTAGCGAACTACTTTTGTTCTTCGTTTAAAAATGAAATGTTTTTATTTTACTTTCTCAGTACCATCGAATGGAAGCGCCATGTCAATTACAGCACAGTGGCTTGCATGGGACTGAGGTTATATACAATTATATGTGGGACTGGGATTTGATACAATTATAAGCTCGACGTCTTGCGAGTTTTGATGATCGTTGACGTGGAAATGCAAAGAGAGCTGGTGACACCTAAGGCATTAACATTCAATGTGCATCAACTGGCATGACAGTAAGGACAGAAGGATGGCGGTCGATTATGATTTTAGGATTTGGAGATAAAGGATTTTCTCTTAAATCTCTATTCATGTTCAGTAGAGAAAACGGCTCGATTAACGTTTAATACCCTGTACTTCTTGATAATACATATGCTATTGACGATAATAATGATACGTGAACAAGGAAATAAAAGAGAGAACACAAACGAGAAACGAGGATATAAGCCCCTGTAAGAAGTGATAAATTAGAACATTTCCTCATTTTATTAACCTTCTTACCACCTTCATCAATGATACCTTGAATATAATTTCCAACACACTGCAAGTATTTGATAATCACTAAATAACTTTACGTAATCAACGACGATTGTAAACATGGTAAAGCGACATTTTGTTAGTGTTTCTTCTCCCCACTTTCTCCCCCGTTCCACGTTCTTCTCCCCAACTCCCCTCCCCTTTTTTGATACAATCTCACTCACCCAACCCCATTCGCCTTCTCCTGCCCCATATCTTTCACAATCTCAGGAGTTTTTCTCCAAATTTTTCGAAGAGCTTTTGAGAAGTGGAATGTTCAAGGAGGTGGATGACTCGCCAACATGCACAACGTACTGGTTTAATCAGGTAAACTTCTTCTCTTTCTTCTCTTCCCCATCTCCTTCTCGGCCTCCTCTTTCTTTTACATCATAATATATTATTCTACTTTATCTTCCTCTTCTTCTCATAACTCGTCCCTTTTTTTATTTTCATTTCCTCTTTTCTTTTCCGTATTCATCTTCTTTTTCTTTTTTTACCGTTATCTTCTTAATGTTTTTTTTTCTACTTAGTTCCCATTCAGTTCTTTTTTTTTTGTTTCCCATTCGTCTTCCCGTTTGTTTGTTTTTCATTTACCTCTTCTTCTTCTTCTTCCTCCTCCTCCCCCCCTCCTCCTCCTCCTCTTCCTCCTCCACCCCCTCCATTTACTCCTTGTCGTCGCCATCCCCCTAGCTCCTCCGTTTCTAGCTACCCCCCGTAGTCCAATGTCTTCTTATTTCTTTTTTCTGTTTCATATTATCGTTCTTCTTGATCTTGTTTTTCTTGTTCTTCTTCTTCTACTTTTCATTCTCCTTCTTGTTCTCATTCTTCTCATCCCCTCTGCAACTTTCTGTATCATTTCTGTCCTTGTTTTCTTCCTCTCCCCGCATGCACGTTGTGTCTGAACCAAATTGCGAACCTCGTACGTCGCCAAGCCATCTTCGTGACACAATAAGACGCGCGGAGACACTTTTCGCTGCCACTTGACATCATAACACGTGTTCATAGGCCTTTCAAACATTTACCCGCCTCTTGAGCATGTCAAATCACCTTGGCATTTAGCAATTGTCAGGCGACGAATTTTCAAAAGAGGAAACCGTCGCGTCAAAGCGCCGGCGGCTTCCTAGGAACCCTACTTTTATTTATAGCTTGCTAATAACTTTTACTCCAGGAGTACAACAAAACAGCCAAACTGAAGTGTGCTGGTCTGCTCTTCACGCTCATGTTCCACAACAACGGAATCGTCACGCTGCCCTTTCCCCATCTACTCTACAAAAAGCTTCTGACTAAGAGGTATGTGTTCACCCATGCATAAACAAAATCATAGAATGGGTTTAAGGATTTCAAAATACTCCATGAAATTTTCTAATAATCCATTTTAAGTCGCATTTTACATAAATCTTTTTAAAAAAATGATCTGTTCTGTTTATTTGGGAGATTAAATTGCAAACAAAAACCATTTTAAAAAAGATTTACTTACCAAAAAGTGTGTTAAATCATTGCTATGCGTCGGTGTATTTCAACCGGTTTCTCTTTGCATGGTAACTATTTTAATAACTATCTTACATTGTTGCCTATAATTATGTATTTTGTAAAATATGATGCACTGTTTTCGTGGTTCGGTAGAATTATGTGCACGCGGTAAATTTGGCATTGTCGGAAGGCTGCGCCTCGTGTGTTTATACAACGCAAGTGACCTTGTGCACACAGTTTGTACCGGCCCACTCAAACCAACGCATAATATGTATCTTAGGTTGGCACGACTGTGACTGTGACGTAGAATCTTTATGTGCAATTGTAACATCGGAGTTGACATGAAACAATCATATATATGCATCGTATTGTTAATACTAGCTGCCATGCAGTCGCACTCACAGTAAACTAAATGAAACTCTCTATTAGAGAAAAGAGGAGACATACATCAAATGTACATGCTGCCGCATTTCTCCCATCCAGAAGAGGCCAATCTCATATCTACACCTCGATCATTGACGTTTTTTCCCGATTGGCGTTCCATAAATATTTTTGTTACTTATCTTCATAAATTATGCTATACATTTTGCAATATTTGTCTTTTTGTGTTATCATTGATTTACGACGTTTGATTTTATACTTTTATATCTGTCTCCCCCCCCCCCCCCTTTCCCCTCTCTCTTTGTCTAAATTATATTCATTCTCTCTCACCCACTCCAATGTTTATACTGTTTGGAATCAGACACCTACGGCTAACCACTGCTCTGAATCGGAAATATATTAATTTTGCAGCAAATTCAGCTTGGATGATTTGAGGCTCTTGCAGCCAGAAACAGCAAGGAGTCTCGAATCCTTGCATGACATGTCGGCGGATGAGCTGGCGGGAATGGACTTGACCTTTACAGTGGACAATTCGAAGGGGAAATCGGTTGAACTCAAGAAGGGAGGGGCGAACGTCACGGTCACCCATCAGAACCTGTAAGTGCATGTGTGCGAAATGGAATGGGGGTTGGGCCAGTTTACAGGCACAGATATTGCCGGTCAGCCAGTATACTAACGATTCACAGGATTGAAGGGCACGGAACGCACTGTGGGCACAATATTACTTTGCATGATTAAAAAACACGAGGTGCAGCCGAGTGTTATTGCCACCATGCCAAAATAATCGGACGCACACAATTCGTACCGACCCACTGAGACTACGCGAAATTGTGCATTATGAGTTTTATGAAATGAGCAACAACAAAAAATATCAACAAAACAACAAATGAAAACTTCACCGACGCATGGAATATTTCACTCAGTATTTTATCTTTTTCTTTAGTTGTCCCCGAGCTTCTTTTATTCTGCCCTTATCTGTAAGCATTAAACACACCTTCCTCTTTCACTTTTCTCTCTCTTTCTACTCTCGTAGGGAGAATGATTTATACCTCATTTAAATGTAAATACCATAAATTATAACCCTATGACATATTCCATACCATATATCGGGGAAAGTCGTCCCATATCGTGCAGTCATGCCCACTTCCGGTCTCATACGCTAATGCACGAGACCGGAAGTGGGCATGACTACAAACAAAACAATTTTTTTCTTAGTCGCGGTATGGATAATTAAATACGAGCAAAAGCGAGTACTTGTGTCTATATACCTAATGGACCGTCGCAGAAGAAAAGAATAAGAAATAAGACTCATTAAAAAACACGAAATTGTTAATAGCAAGAACAACATTAACAAATCAACTATCTCAAAAACTAATAGTTCGAAATAGGTATAATCATAGTCAATATATTAAAAATTGTATTCACTCATACAGCCAAGAGTACACAGAGCTCTATGCCCGGTACATCACTGCAGGTTCACAGTTCGAAGCCTTCAGCACGAGCTTCAAGGGTACGTGCCATTTCAAGAGGGTGAAGCAGTTCTTCAGGCCACAGGAGCTCATGGCGATATTTCTTGGCGGAGAATATGATTGGGCGTCATTCCAAGAGGTACTTGTGCGCATGCGCATGTTTTCTGACGGGAGGCCGGGGTTGAGAGTGGGGGTGGGGGGGGGGGGGGGGGGGTGAGCAAAGATGAACCACTACCCTCTTTTTCGTCTTCATTTCCTTGCCCTTATTATCTTTTATTTTCCCCTTTTTCAACCTTCTCTTATTCCTTTTTTAAGTTCCCCCCTTTCATTTTTGCTTTTTCTCCGTCAAATTTCCGGTTCCTTCTATTCTTCTTGCATATCATTTCATTCACAAACAAGTCAATTCAATATATTCAGGTTAAAGGTAGCGACCTCTTTTGCAGACAAAATATGATTCTCAAAGACATTGCTTTAACCTGAAGGATGACATATATATCATAATTATGTAAATATGACTAGGGATGTACAAAATGAAATAATGCGTGACATGCATACTTCTTCGTACTTTCCTTGTAAGACTTTTGAAACAAACAATAAAATATATTATATGCCCTTATCACCATCTTATCAGAGACTTAACGCGAGAAGATTCCAACATTGTTCTGATTTAGTAAATTATATATACATATATTGGCAGAGAAATGATCTGGATGTACATGGTTTATTTGTAGACAACTTGAACCCGCTAAAAAAGTGAATGTTAGATGTACAGATCAATATAAAACCGTAACAAATACCAAGCTTCTTTCCAGTCCTTAATGCTGTGGGGCATTCTTGAGCATAGTTTTCTTCTCTCTGTCATGATATAAACACAACCGTCTTATTTAAAATCTGCAAAGGAATACGCCATCTTTGATTGTTCTTGTTTTGTTCATAGCGCTCTGCAATCTCATAAGAATTGCGTCAGAGCGTTCATATAACGTCGTTATGTTCTTGGTTTAATTGTTCGTTTACCTTGGTAAGTGTCCCTTTAAAGGCGGGATGCAGTTCTCAGTTTTCTGTTTTCATTGTATCTATAATAACCGGAATATATATAAGTATTACAATGAATCATTAATTGATTTTTATTTGAATCGTCTGTGCACAGTTTTAAGATTTAGAAACGCATACAGGACACACAATGAACATAGTGACTTTTTGAAATCGTATACATGTACATGTAGTACTTTTGGTACATTTTGATTCGGAATATTTTTCCTTCATTCCTTTACATCTGAAACTAGAGCTTCAGGTATGAAAAGGGCTACACTGCCAACCATCAAGTCATCAAGATGTTCTGGGAGGTGTTTCACAATGAGCTTGACGAAGAAACAAAGAAGGAAATTTTGGGTGAGATGATTATTGTTTTGGTCCGCATTCATTCCTTAATCCATCGACCTCTTATAATAACCTCTTTTCCAGGGTATTCCTTTTTTCTTTTTGTTTATTGTTTCCTGTT